>CM046451.1:25158163-25756244 GCA_025506515.1 Flaveria trinervia
TTCTCAACTGTGAACTGGGCTCACAGTTGAGGGAAACAGGCAATATTCTTAACTGGGACAGATGAAGCCCGGCATCTTAAAATTATGAAGAAGCCAACTGTAGGCTTCTCAGGGGTAGAAACAGCCTTAGTCCCAAAAATGTTAGAGCTCATTGCTCAAGGTGACAACATAGCAGTCCAAGCTAGTGTTGAACCCACACCTACTGCTCTGCTACCCTCTTCACAACCTCCAATATTCATCACCTACAAAAGAAAATCCCAACGAACCCCTGCTCAGGCTATTGAGTCTGTGCAGGCCCCCAAATACTCAACCTTACAGGAAGAAGTGGACTCCAGAGTTCCCACTTCTCCTGAGGAGCAACCACTCCCATTACTTTACCTATCAGGGCTGAGGTTCCTCAAGCTCAACCTGATGAGCTCATTAGCCCAACAACTGTAAGCCTTCACTCTGAGTCTCAACACTCAAGTGAACAACCTTCAGGGGATAGCTACCATCCCCAGCCTTTGGATCTAAACCAACCAATTCCCAACCTCCTTTTACACTGATGAAGACTTAGGATTCAGTGAGTACCATGAGTCTCTCTTCTCCTCCCCTACTCAAAGAGAGATGAGTACCTCTGACTCTCCTCAGTCTATCCCTCATCAGTCACCTATTACTGAGGTGGACACATCTGAACCTGTTCAGGATGTCCATATGGAAGAGGCTCTCACTTTTGAAAGTGATTACATCATTAAGACCTCAACCATGGCAACTCAGCCCATTGGCATCTTAACTGAGGTTGCCAGTGAGCAGAGGAAAACCAGCAGCCAAGAAACTCAAGCTGGTGGTGAGAGAAGGACTTGGTCCAATCCTCTCATCCCCAGTGATTCTTCTGATGAAGATGAGGGGAATTTGAGACTAAAGGTACATAATTGTCACAAACATGCACCTATCTAGTCTCTAAGGTTAGTCACTTGGAATCTCAGGTGACTACCCTGCAAAACAGGGTCAATGATCAGCAACTCCAGATTTCATATCTGCAGGAAAAACTAGCTGGGAGACCTTTCAGGAGAGCTCAACCAGGAACACAAGAACCTGTGGAAGTGATTGATTTATCCTCCAGCTCACCTATGCAAGTGGGTGATGCTACCAAAAGGGGAGAATGTTATCACAACCACAGAACCTGGGAGTTCTTCAAAGAGAATGGACATAGAGGACTCACCATCCTCACTTGCTGTTGTGCATTCTCAGCAACTTCCTCAAGTTCACATTAATGTGGACTCTATAGACTCTCTCCAGGAGTCTCTTTGAGGAAGGTATACCAAGGGCTGTCTCATCTCCACCACATGGAACTGGCAACTACATCATCAGATGGAGGTATGATGATGACAGAAGAGCCCTCATACTTCACAGAGTTCAAGGTCAACAAGAAGTCTTTCAGTTCCAAAGCCTGAGCTTCTATGAAGGACTGGATTTAGTCAACATGCCACTTGTCAATCCAAGCAAATCTAGACAAGCTGACAGGCTGGCTCAAAGAATCCAAGACAGGATCCTTGCAGAGTTCTCTCTAAGAAGGAGACTTAGGCAATCAGGCAATGTCATCGGTCAACTGGATGTTGAGGTGGACCCTAAGATTAGTTTCATAGGGGAAACCTTGGCTGAAGGCCCAGTGGCAGAACCTGAGACCCTTGTCTCACCATCAACAACTGCTGCAGAGGTCCAAACTCCATCTGAGACACCTGCTGGTGAAGGTTTTCTCAGCCTCTCTCTGGCCAGAGCATGGAAGCTACACCAAGCAATGAAGGCCAAGCCTCAATCCACCCTGAGTCACAAAGGTCTGTTGGTGACAAAGGGAAAAGGATAATGACTCCTGAGAAATTGAGGAGGAAGAGAGAGAGAGGAAAAGGAGGCTAAGGGGAGAAAGTTCTTCTGGGTCATCAAAATCATGCAAGCTGCAATCAGGGCTGCCCCCAGACCAAATACTCAAAATGATGAACAAAGGGCAGTCAGGATTAATTACTTACAGACCAGGAACTATGATGTTGATGAAATCATCTCCCTCCCCTTAGAAGAGTTGAATGAACTGGCTGACATGGAAGTGTCAAGAGAGATTAAGGAGAAAGAGGATGCAAGGTTACTTCTCCAATTCAAAGAGGAGAGAGACAGAAAAGACTTCACAAGCATACTCCCACTCTCTCTCCAGTTCAAGAAAGTCCTGCACAGGAAGATGTGGCTCCACAAGAACCTCAGGTAGATAAAGAAGAGGATAGAATCAAAATGATAAACTACCTGAGTGCCACAGGCTTCTATCAGGCAAATACACTTCTTCCCCTGTCCTATGACTTCATTGAGTTCGAGTACTTAAAGCAACTTGAGCTTGAGTTAGTCAAAGAAAGAAAACAACCAAAAGGAAGCTAAGGGAAGAAGCTGCAAAGTCAAGAACCATCATTCAAAAGAATGCAAAGAAGTCTGCTGACAGACAAAGAATGATGAGCTTCTTGAAGTCATATGGATTCTCCGGAAGGAGACTTGGTCCCATGTCTCTATCTACAATGGATGAGCATATAAGGGTAATCAAGCAGAAGATTAAAAGTGGTGAACTCATTGACTTGCACTCTCTTCCAAGTCAAGTCCCACCTGAAGTGGAGGTCAAGTTTGAACAACCAGAGACACCTGAACCAGAACCTCCAGCTGAGCCTCAGCAAACTTCATCTTCTGATCCAAGACAGGGTCAAACTCCCTCTTCTTCTGAACCTATGAGGGAGGAACACCCAACTGAGAAAGACACTGATGATCAACATGGTGCTGCAGACCAGTCTTCTCAGTTAAAGACATTAAAGAGGAAGAAGAAAATGGCCTCTAAACCAAAGACTAAAAGGAAGAAGCCAAAGTCATCTACCTCTACACCCCAGGCTGAATCAGATCAACCTGAGGAAGTGCATGATGAGGCAGCCCAATCAACTCCTATGCAAGTGGCTCCTCTAGCAACCGAGACACCCATCTTATCCTGGACTTACTCTACCAATCCAGAAAGATGGAATGTTATCAGAGATCAAGGTGTTGAAAATGTCTACTCATGGCAAGACATAATCAACTTACCTCTGCATGATCTCTTTGAAATGAGAAGATACTATGAGAGTCTTGATGATCCTGACCATCAAATGAAGAAGGGATGGTCTTGATTATTCTGAAGACTACAAACATTTAAAGATCTTCTAAGTGTTTTGGTAGCATCAGCCTAGGGGGAGTTTGTAAGGATTCCTGAAGTCTGATGCAACCCAAAACTGCCTAAGTGTTTCAGCAACATGCACTAAGTACTGAAGTGAAGAATGCTTCGGAAGAATTACACAAAGCATTAGAAAACACTCTAAGTGTAATATCTTCCGAAGCCAAGACCAATCTTCCGAAGCCTAACATGAAGTCTTCCGAAGCTTGAAGAGACAAAGTCTTTCGAAGCTTCAACCTATGAAGACAGATTTCTTCCGAAGACTTTTAGTACACATGCTTTATCTGATGTACTGTTCCATAAAGCACCTTTCCGCTGCGTCTCTGATAAGTCCCAACTTACAAGAGTTGGTGAAAAGGTCCATGCTTTTGGTAACTGTACATTGAGGTCTTGAGTCTGAAAACTTTCCACTTTATGTACTTTATCCTTTTTGTAATGTATAAGGATGTGAGCTATGGCATGTCATAGTCACAAGGTCAAAAGGCAGATATGCCTTTTGATCCTACAATTGATTTTGTAGTGTCTAGTCAATTGTATCCAGCTGGCTTTCATAGTATAGCCGGCTGTAGGTTGTAGTATAAGTATTCCAAGTTCTTGTATCTTTCAATATGCTTTTGTAACACATGTAAAGGAACTTGAGAAAGCAATATCTGCTCCCTTGAAAACTATACTCTCTTGTTCTGTCTCTTGCTTACTTGTGTTCTCTGCATCCCCTTTGGTTACCTAGTTCACTGTTGATTAAGTTTTAGTTAATCTCCTCATTGTGTTGTTGTGTTGTAATTGTGTTCAAGCCCTTGAACGATCCTGCAATAAATTTATAACTTCTCGTTCAAATGTAGATGCTACCCATCAATAGTTTTCCCAGATCACCATAACATTAACATAATATTTATCACAACATTAGTTTATCACAATTACATAAGTTTCATTAAATTAGGATAACACATGAAGTTTAGCTCATAATGAGCTTGAACATAACAACAAAGATAAAAGATAGTAATGAAATCATTGGTAAATTAGAATAATGAAACCGGTGATCCACAATGGATGATGTTTTGACAATCCCAAGCTTCTTCTAAGTGTTGATAGAACCTCCAAAACCTTCTAAGGACCCCCAAAGGCTGGGTTCCCGAGAGGGAACACCAACACTTCACCTCCCAAAAGCTACCCTCAAAGTTGCAAATGAAGTCCTATGTATAGCCTTTCCGGAGTGTTTAAGCACGGCCCCATGCCTCAAAGGCACAGCCCCGTGCTAGTACAATGTACGTAAAAGTTGGTTGGCTAGTACGCTCAGAGCTTGTCGGACATGACCCCGTGTTCAATGGGCACGGCCCCGTGTTTGTGGTGGGGCACGGCTCCGTGCCTCCTGGGGCACGCCCCCGTGCCTCGGGTCGGGGACCGTACTTTTTGTCTTGTCGGACCAACAAACACGGGGTGTGTTTCAGGCTGGGCATGGGGGCATGCCTCATTAAGCATGACCCCATGCTTGAATTCCAAAACTTGTTTTTCTCATTTTCTTCTTATTTATGCTTTTTTGTACATCTTGGTCTTTTCCAAGCCTAAAAACACAATATGAACGATTTAAGTATCAAATCATCATTTTCAGTAAGAGTTATAGAATAATTGATGTGCAATTGATGTGTATATTGTATAATTTGAAGCACATCAAATATCCTCACACTTAAACTTTGCTTGTCCTCAAGCAAAATCACTCCAAATAGCAACACCACCAAAACCACATAAATCAGATATAAATATGTCTTTCGAGAACTATACAAGCAAACTTGGTTTACCCAAATATATACAGTTAAGCACATATGAAATGATATCCTTTCAAGCAATAGAATGGTTTCTAAATATTTTTAACATGTAAACATTCACACTTCTCACAAGGTGCACTCACACTCGGCTATATATATGGAATCATACATAAGATGAAGTATGTCTAATACGCTCAATTGCCTAGTATGAGTACGTGTGAAATCATATGCTTGGTAAGGGATCAAATCTCTACCAATGTTAAGTATTTACTTGCATAATTCATTAGGTCTTTGATGGGTTGTAATTTGGCTCGGGTTAAGGGTATGGATTATTTGGGGAAAAGTGGCTAAAAGCTAAAAACAACGGTCTTGGCTTATTTCATAAACTAAAAGGAAACCGAGAAAATGGGTCTTATACAATACTCAAGTTAGAAGGGATATGGTAACTTGAGAACTCGTTTATGGTCAGATCGTCAAGACCGTATTGCATTTTCAAAAACTGCACCTCCTCCTTAACCCGATAATATACATAGCTATCCTTTCTTTTATAGGGTCGTTCGGCTTTGAGCCTAAAAGCACCCAACGGATTTGGATGTCGAATTCTTGGATTCGGTTTGGTTTTTGTTGCATTTTCCTTCATGAAACTAGTTTCCCACAAGTTAGGAATCTTTCATATCATTTTTATTTTTTGATCTTGATCATATTTTGAAATACCACAAAATGAAGGAACTAGTTTTCTTCTTCCTTATTTCTTTCTTTTTTTTCTTCCTTTTATTTTTCTTTCTTTTGTTTATATAAGTCAAAACATGTATTTAAAAAAATAGGTTTTGTTGAAGGCGTTTTGGTTTACTAACTTCATGGTTTGGGTGATTAGAAATGAAAACGTTTAAGCTCAACGGGGCTAACTAGGGATAATGTTTGGGTAAGATATCGGAAAATGATAGAGGCTCGAATGTTGGGTTTTCCTAATTGCCTAAATCCTTTTTACGCATGAAACACTTATAATGTTTTGAAATGCATACCCAAAACAAGTTCTAATTCACACGCAACATAAGACACCCTCAATATATCCATAATGAAAGAAAAAATGCATAAATGCAAAGCTTGTTTAAGGCTAAAAAATAAGCTCACACATCGGATAGAATTGAGTATAAGTATTTCATTTTACATGTTTGAATATTTTCACCAATTCTTTTTGCTTTTCAAGATATCACAAAAAACATTTTAAAGATTATTTGGGTTTGCTTTATATACTTATTTATTTCTTGAATACGTACATATATTTTGTTTTATCGAAAATTGTTTTAAGGTTTCGGTGTTGTTGCCACAAACATTAAAATTAGAGTGACTATTTGCAAAAGATTTAATTATAACTTGGACCTATTTATAAGCAAAGTATTAAGCATGTATTACCCTTTCCCACACTTAAACTTCACATTGTCGTCAATGTGATTCACAATAAATATTAAGTAGAGAAAGGCAAATGAAAACTCCCCTAAAATGACGAGTCAAATGTGTGCGATCGTTTTTTCCACAGCCGCCTTGAATGAGCTCAAAAGAGTACATCGTGATTAATTTAAAACATCACCAATTTATTTAAAGCATAAAATTAAAGTCCTAAGCATACAAAAGTAAAAATAAAAGACTGAAAAGTAACATAGCCATGTTTTGGTTACGGGTCCTTGGTTAGACCCTTCCCCACACTTAATTTTTAATGAGGTGGAGGTTTATCAACTCCAAGAAAATCTTAGTTGGTTCATCGATTTGACCATTAACCGATTACCATTGACTTTGAAGCTTAATCCCTCATTGTTTCCAACCTTGATAGTATTATGTTAATAAACATCTTCTTCATTTTTTTTAACTTTTTTTTGAAATAAAACAAAATTGTCAAAAATTTGGATCGTCTTTCAAACTAAATGTGTCCCCGGCAACGGTGCCAAAAACTTGATGCGTGCGGATAGTATATATATTTTGATAAATATTCTACGCACGGATTCAGTTTTAATTGGTTATTACAAATACTAAACTACACACACAAAATGCAAGTGTACATGTCGTGAGGTGATATAGTGTTGGTAAGAACTGAGTATCAATCCGTGGACACACTAAGCCTACTCAACAACCATCTTAATTGACTATCAGTTTTATGTTTTTAGAAAATGATAAGTTAAACATGATAACAATAAATAAAGATAGATAAAGATAAATAAAGATAGGTTGAGACTTTTGGTGATTCTTTCAATGAAGTAAGGCAGTTATCCTAATTTAGATTACACTTATGTAACTGTGATGAATTACTGGAGTGATTAGAGATATTAAATAATGTAATTATATTAATGTTTATAAAGATGAGCTGGCGCGATTTCTCGTCTATCCTGCTGCCGTAGTGACTAGATCCTGTCATGCTGAGTTTTACTGCTCAGATCAAAGCCCTAGTAATGTAGGTAAATCTTTTGTGACCTATTTGACATACGATTTTTGAAAACATAACTTAATGTTAAAAAGAGAGTTGATCAGGTTCCTTCCTAACATACCATTAATTTAGAAAACCGTAACAATTATTAAAGATTTCTCAAACTAATAAAAGGAACCTGCAAATGATCAGAAAGTTAAAGTGATACGATTTCTAATAATCATTTCTAGTTCATTAGCCATGGATTAACTATGAAGACCGGTTTCGTGAATGAAAGTTGATCATACGTTTTTCAACAGTGTATGACAATCACAATCACAAACCATAAATTTATAACTTCCGTTCAAATGTAGATGCTACCCATCAATAGTTTTCCAAAGATCACCGTAACATTATATAATATTTATCGCAACATTAGTTCATCACAAATTACATAAGTTTCATTAAATTAGGATAACACATGAAGTTTAGCTCATAATGAGCTTGAACATAACAACAAAGATAAAAGATAGTAATGAAATCATCGGTAAATTAGAATAATCAAACTGGTGATCCATTATGGATGATGTTTAGACAATCCCAAGCTTCTTCTAAGTGTTGAATGAACCTCCAAAACCTTCTATGGACCTCCAAAGGTTGGTTTCCTGAGTGGGAACACTAGCACTTCACCTCCTAAAAGCTACCCTTAAAGTTGCAAATGAAGTCTTATTTATAGGCTTTCTGGAGTGTTTAAGCACGACCCTATGCCTAAAAGGCACGGCGTCGTGCTAGTACAATGTACGCAAAAGTTGGTCGGCTAGTACACACAAAGCTTGTCGGGCATGGCCTCGTGTTCAATGGGCACGGCCCCATATTTGTGGTGGGGCACGACCCCGTGCCTCCTGGGGCACGCCCCCATGCCTCGGGTTGGGGAACCATACTTTTTGTCTTGTCGGACCAACAAACACGAGGGTGTGTTGATTTAAGCACGGAGGTGTGTTTCAGGCTGGGGATTGGACCGTGCCTCATGAAGCACGACCCCATGCTTGAATTCTAAAACTTGGTTTTCTTCATTTTCTTCTTATTTATGCTTCTTTTGTTCATCTTGGTCTTTTCCAAGCTTGAAAACACAATATGAATGATTTGAGTATCAAATTATCATTTTCAGTAAGAGTTTATAGAATAATTGATGTGCAATTGATGTGTTTTATATGTTTAATTTGAAGCACATCAGATAGTCAGTAATCAGTTGGTTTATGAATTTTGCTATGGATTTTCTATTAATTGGATGTGTTTTGGGTATGTATTTTGAACATGCTTTGTTGCTTCAAACAATGATACTGCCACTCATGCTTTTTAGATGTAATCCAAAGCCATATATGATATTGTTTCTGTAATTATCACCACAAAATGTCCATTTGCATCCATTAAACTTGTACAACCATTACTAATTGACCTTTACAATATTTAAGAGAAAATTAGGTCAATTGGTACAAAATAACTTCTACCACTTCACTAACAAATCAAGTATACAATAAAAAAGAACCAACTAAAAATTAACATTCTATATTTTTTTCACTTGATGCTCCACCCTCCCGGCTCTTTCTTCTGTCATGTTGCTTGATCTTAAACCCATTAATAATTTATGTATATCTTGAACATAGTGTAGGTTCGCCCAACTAACAAAAGTTTCAAATCCACATTTACCACATCTGACCATCGTTTTCCTTGAGAAGAGAGCGACGGGGAGGCAGATTGAGAGAGAGAGAGAGGTGAGAGGGTGAGATTGGGGAGGGTAGTTGAGGTGAGAGATAAAAAAACCCTTATAATGTTTTTACAAGAAAGAAGGGGGAAAGAAGAAATGACCAAAATATTCCTGCAGGAGAGAGAAAAAGATACGCATTTAACTGTCCATATTAACGGCGTTAGCCACAGGGATGCAAACAAGGAAAAAAATAAAAGTATAGGGGGCGATTCAAGGTTTTGAAATTATAGGGATGCAAACGGTTAAAATGAACAAAAGTCAGGGATACAAACGGTAATTTACTCAAAATCCATCTATCATTCTTTATACAATTTCACTTCAAAATAACACTTACTTTTTTCAAGAGGACTTTTTTTCCTCATGATACAAGAAAAATAACAAATATAAATAAAAGAGTAAATTACACGGATGGTCCTTGTGGTTTAGTTAAATTTTGAATTTGATCCTTAAAGTTTAAAATTATGAATATAGTCCCTAATTTTACAGTTATCTTTTATCAATGGTTCCTACTCAATTAGTTCACTTAGTGATGTTAAATTTATCAAAATAACTATTTTACTTGTAAGGATCATTAATGTAATTTACATTTTATTTTATTATAAATATGTTTATTATTTAATACAAAATAAAAAAATATTTTAAAAAATGTCCTATTTTAAAAAATGTCCTAATTTACAATTTTTTAAACCTTTATAAAAATGTTTTCTTTATAAAAACGTTTAAAACTAAATTGTTTTAAAAAAAACTAATAATTAGTTTAAGAAAAGATGTTTAAAAATGAATGGTTTTAAAAATCAAACATTTAAAAAAACATGTTTTACAAAGTTTTTTATTTGTGTACTTAAAACATATTTTATTAAATAATAATCTTATTAATAATGAAATTAGAAAAATAATATAAAAACTAAAAAATTTTGAAAAACAATAATATAAAATTGTTGTAATGAAAATGATGCTATATTTTAAAAGGTAAATTAAATAGATGGCTAGTGTGAGTAAAGTGTTAATTTTTATGATATTTAACATTACTAACCGTTAACTAACAGATATAGGGACCATGTATGAAAAAGAAAGAAATGTTAGGGATTATATTCAAAGATTTTAGACTTTAAGGACCAAATCCAAAATTTGAACATAACCACAGGGACTATCCATGTAATTTACTCTGAATAAAATTAAAGAACATTTTTATGGGGTGTTTAGTTGGAAGGAATGGAATATAAATGAGAAACTAGTATAATTCTCAAGTAAAATTGTATTTGAGTGAGCAATTAAAAGTAAACTTAAGAGAATGTTTCACCTCAAATTCCCTTGTTTGTGAGATTTCAAAATCCTTCCATCTAGAGAAGGAATTTGAAATCTCACAACCAATGGAATTTGAAATCCCACAACCAAGGGTATTTGAGGTGAAACATTCCCTTGGGTTTTACATTTCATTGCCAACTCAAACATTATTTTACTTAAAAATTATACTAGTTTCTCAATTCCATTCCATTCCATCTATTCCTTCCAACCAAAAACTCCCTTACGTATTTTTCCATGGTAGGTACGTAATACGCATGTCAATATGTATGTATATGTGTGTGGGTGGGGAGGGAGAAGGTTAAAGAAAACCATATTATCAAAAAAATGCAAGAAGGAACAAGTAACACTAGAGTAAAATGCTTTTTTAATATTGTTTCATAATTGATCATTTGTTTATAATGTTTTTATAAATCAACATTTAAGACTTCTAATAATAACTAGTGGCAAGCTACGACATAAGTGTTGATATTTGTAGAAATCGCTTGTAGGATTGGTTTTATCACTTGACACTTGGTTTTTCTCTCAAACTCACTTATGTTACACTCAAATCAGATGAAGCAAAGTCAATTCTGAGAGTTGATAGTAATATAATAAGTAACAAAGAACACAAATATAATTTTCAAAGTACTTGCATATATTGCTTCTTAACTCAAAGTATTACAAGACTCTTACAAGCATGATGTTATGAGTTACAATGAAAAACTATATATAATACTACATACAGCGGATATACTTTGAAATACCAGCTGGAATCCTCTAACTAAAGTAACTACTACAAAGCTATAGTTTAAGGTATCTTAGATAATGTCTTATCTAAGATATGGTAGTCAGGACATGTCCCTGACTTACCTTTTGTCACCAACTAAAGTTGGTAACTTGTACTAACATAAAAGGTGAACAGTGAAATAAAGTATGGTCAATTACATGGCCTTTGGGAAAACGCCATGCAGTATCAGAGGTCTACAGCGGAGTGTCAGAGGCCATACTTATGTCCACTAGTTCATAGCAGTGTCTTCCGAAGGTTAAATGGCTTCGGAAGAACAAGTACTTCTGAAGCCACTTATACTTCGGAAGAGGCTACTTCTTTTGAGGCTTGAAAACTTTTTCTTTTTTTTATACTTCAGAAGTTATATTCTGATCTTTTCTTCTTATACTTGATCTTCAGAAATAAGTACTTTGACTTTAGAAGTAGAGTTTGTCTTTGTAAGTTGATCTTTCACTTGTCTTCGGAAGAACTTTACTTCCTTTGGAAGTTCCGCACTTGGCTTCGGAAGCCTTTATAAGTAGCACCAAAATTTGTCTAATTGATTTGGTTTTGGTTGCACCAGCCTTCCTCTTGATCCAACAAAATCCCCCATACTGACGCTACCAAAAACTCACTTGTTTCTTCTTCTCAAAGCTTTTAGCACCAAGGAAAATAGATATTTATCTGTTTCTTTATTCTTCCCAGAAGTAGTGATGAGAAGCTTGTACAAATCATTAGTTGACAGGAACTCCAGTCTGTCACCTTGAATGATATGTACCCTTTGTTGTGTCTCTTTGAAAAGAGTTAGTTGATAAGAGTTGTAGTCATACTCCTATATAACTATAGGTTCCAATTCAAGGCCTTCCACCATCTGTAGAAAAGCAATGCTTTTGGTGGTTGACCTTTCCTTGTCTTTCTTGTCTCTCAGTTTCAACTCTTCTTCAATCTTTGCCTTTGTGGTAAGCTCAGCAAGATGAAGGCTGCTAAGATGACTTTTGATGTGAGCAGCGGTTTTAGAGTTAGAGGGATTGGAGAATTGTTTTTTCTGCTAAATCAGCAATGTCAAATCTGCTGGAGTGTAGCAGAGAGGAGGCATTTAGCCTGTTGCTTTCTCTATTCTCTCTCTCCATAACAAAGTTATGAGAGGCTTCATCGAACCTCCACTGGATGATTTTCTTTTGGGAACAAGAGGCTGACTAGGAATCTTGTCCCCTTTCTTTGTGTCCAACAGAGTCACCAGCTTTCTTCTTAGTTTCTTCTCCTCATCATTTAAGGAGTCAGAGTTGAGACCAAGATGTCTAGCAGCATGGTCTAGTGTTCCTCTGGGCAAGTCAAGAAATTGATCTCTTGTGTAGGAACATGAAGATCCATCAACATAAGTCAGTTTGACAGAGTCTTCTTCACAAGAGATGTCACTCAGAGTTGTACAGTTTGAGAGCTTTGTCTTGATTGCCTTGAATTCCTCTACGGAGAGATGTTTAGAAGGCTAAGGGGATGGTTTGGAAGGTTGTTGGGTAGGTTGAGGTGTAGTGGTTTTGGAAAGTGTTTTGGGTTGAAGGATGGGTAATTTGGGTGGTTGAGGTGAAGGAGTGGGTATGGATAGTGGTGTAGGTTTAGGTACGTAGGGTTCATTTTGATGGTGAATGGTGAGGGAATTGGTTTAGTCTGAGATTGAGTGGTTGGCTTGAAGAGCATCCCCTGTACCCTTCTATACATCTCTTTCCTTTTGCCCAAACGAATATCAGCCTTGATTTCACTGATAATTCGCTGGAGTGTCTTTCTAGACATGGGTCCCACCTGCCTACCAGAGAAGCCGTGAGCCTAAAGATAGTCTTCATCCAGGCTTTCTCACCTATCTTCTTGGTCCCAGTGACCATAGCTTCTTCTTCCTTTTTCTTCTTCTCTTTCAACTTCTCTTTTGCAGATTTATTTCTCTCCTTCTCCAGTAGATCCTGCCCTTTGTTAAAAAGCCATAGGATCATCTCATCATTTTGTGAAGATAGTTCTTGAAGAGAGAAACCTCGGGAGGTTAGGAAAACTATCCTTTCCCTCCGAAGCTGCATGTCATCTTCCCTCTTTTCTCTTTCTTTCTCTTGCTCTAAGGCCAACCGCGCTGCTTCCTTCTATTGTTTATTTCACAGCCTGGTTGCCTTTTCCAGCTCTACCAACTCTTCTAATGGTAGAGGAGTATGTCTTCATTGGCAGCTCTAAGCTTGATGAGCTGATCAATAATCTCTACCCTCTTCTTGTTGTTGATTGCCTCCTGGTTGGTTGCAGCTGCTTTGGAACTAGCAGCTAACAACTTCCCATGGGGAGATGAGGTAACATACCTAGTATGTTCAACTCCACCACCAGATGTGGTTTCTTAGCACCCTGGTTTCCCTTGCTTGATGATGTCTCTTTCAGAGTCATCAAAAGGCATGGTTGCCACAGATTCAATCTCAGAAATGTTACCACTGTCCATAAGGTCCATTGAGGCACCTTCTGTAGTGGCAACTGAAATGCATGAGCCCCCTCCACATCAGTGGGACTCACCTCAGTAAAGGTTTGCTGATGCGGGCTAGAGATAAGAGGTCTCTGTAGGCTCTGTTGATCTTGGAGAGGGTGTTGTAGATCAAATTCATTGCCATGGATGGACGTAATCTCTTTATCAGGTTTGAAGAGAAGGTCAGTGAAAGATAAGGAGGTTAAACCTACTGAACCGACACCTTGGTCAATGTCTACAAGCATTGAGCCTCTAACGGGTTGTCCCTTTGTGGTTGCTCAGAGGAGTATAAATACTCACCCTGAGGGCTTTCAGATTGGGTAGTGGGCTCATGGGTTTGAGACTGAGGAGACTCAAGACCCATATTAAGGTTAATGGTGAAGGATGGTGAGACCTCAGACTGAGTGGGAGCCCAAAGTTCCACTCTAGCCTTTTGGATTGAACAGGAGGAGCTTGTTCAATCAGAGTAGATTGAACAAGGGTTTGTTTGGGGCGTCTTTGGTAAGTGATGGTGATGGGGTGAGAAGGTAAAGTTGTAAATGTGAGGGCAGTTGCTGGTGGGGGTTCATCACCGGTGGGGTGAACAGGGATGTCACCAGGAGCTATTTGCTCAGTCATACCTAGAAGCAGAAAGGTGTACCTTCCAGTGAAGTTGGTGGATACCTTCTTCAGAGTTGTGAAGATGGTAGGCCTCATTTGAGGGACAGGCAGAGTGGCTGCACAGACAAACTGACTCTGGTATAGCTCATAGTTGATAATGTGCTGGAGAAATCTGGGATACATAGAGAATGTTCCCCTCTAGAGATTTCCCATGAGATTGGTCAGCATAAATCTTGAGTAGTTAAATAAGAGGCCTCTCACCATTCCATGAACTAGGCACCCTAGTTCGTATGGAATTTGATCCCATCCCCATATTTATTTGATAGACAGTGAAGAACAACATGCAGCAGGAACTTCCAGTTGCATAAGAAGTTGAATTTGTAGATAGTTGACCTGCTAACGTCTCCACCATATCCCATTAGAATATAAGTTCTGTCTAAATCTGCTTTGGGGAACTCTATGGGTGCACCCTCATCATGAAGCTCGAGATGCTCCCTGATGAATTGTTCAGTAATGACCAACTCTTGGCCACAAATGCTGGATCATATTACATGAACCCCATTTAGGGTTTAAATCTGACCGTTTCCCCAAAATCCAGTCATGTGATTGGTGTACACAGTGGGATTAACAGTCAGGGCAATTTAGTAGGATGATTGGGTGAGAAAGGAGATGATTTCAGAGAAGTTCGCATCTTTTGAGGAGTCAAGAAGTGCGACTTGATTGTGTTGAGGGTTCAGTGCCATTTGTTGAAAGGTGAAGGTGGATGAGTTTGAGCTTGGGTGAATTGGGGATGAAGGAAACTTTTAGGGTGATAAAAATTATGGTAAGAAGATGAATGTGAATAGTCGGGATTATTTAAAAGAGGGTGAAATGGCGGTAATGGGGTTAGGATAAGGTGATTTGATGTTTTAGTGGATGAAGTGACAGGGGCGGCAAGGTTTAATTTAGTTAAATAATCCGACATCATTAACAAAATCTTTACTTTTTACAGTGTGGGGCCCAAGATATTTCCGTTACACAGTAAAATCTCTCTTCCGAGTATAAAACATTTCCGAAGGTAATTTGTCTTCCGAAGGCAATTCTTACTTCCGCAGGTAAAGAGTTACTTCTGAGTGTAAAGATTGCTTTATGAAACGAGAGTTTTATAAGCTTCGGAATTAGATATGATATGTAATCAATCGCTTCTTTGCACATTTGGTCGTTTGAAGAACCAAAGATGATGTCATCAACATAGACTTGAACAAGAAAAATATCCTTTCCAGACTTCCTTATGAGGAGAATCTTGTCAATGGTTCCTCTAGTGTAACCATTTTTTAGAAGAAACTAAGACAAAGTCTCATACCACAGCCTAGGTGCTTGGTGCAACCCATATAGAGCTTTATCCAATTTGCACACATAGTTAGGATGTTGTGGGTCTTCAAATCATGGAGGCTGGCACATATAGACTTCCCTATCTATATCCCCATATAGAAAGGCACACATGACATCAAGTTGGTAGACAGTAAAATTCTTGGATGCAGCATAAGCAAGGAAGATCCTAACTGCCTTATGTCTTGCAACAGGTGCAAAGACATCAGTATAATCGATTCCTTCTTCTTGAGTGTATCCTTGAATCACCAGTCTTGCCTTATTCTTGATAATCAAGCCTCTGTCATCTCTCTTGTTCCTAAAAACCCATTTGGTGCCTATAAGTACTTGACCAGATGGTAGTGGACATAGGTTACAAACCTTTTGTCTCTTGAATTGAAGCAGCTCCTCTTGCATCGATTCAACCCAGCTACTATCTTTCGAGGCATCTTCTACCTTCTTGGGTTCCATCTGGGATAGAAAGCATGAGTACAGGCAGACATTCCCATGATGAGTTTGCCCTCTTGTTCTCACACCTTCAGAGACTTCCCTATTGATGTTCTCAGTTGGATGAGTGTTATGAATCCTTAGACGAGGAATCACTTCCAATTGCAAAAATAGATCCAGATTGGACATATTTTGCTCAGGAACTGGAACATTTTGTCCAATTGTTGTTTCAAACTCGTTCAATAAGGACTGCTTGAATAAATGAGAAACATCATCAATTGTTGGCTGTGAAGTAGCATTAACAGTTGCATGTTCCTTCAAGATGCTATTTCCATCAGCTTGGTGTTATGCAGGATCACTTGATGAGTTTTGAGGATCAGCAGGTGATTCACTAGTTGAAGCTTCAATATCCCTTGAAATAGTTAAACTATCAGATCTGCCAGTAGTGGAAGCTTGATTTGTGGCAGCTCTTGGAGAACTTGGAAGAGGTCTGGGTAGCTCAAACAATTAATCAGCATCAGGATCATTTTGAGCACCTGTTCCATTTGAAACATTCTCACAATATGGTTTAGAATAGTTTGGAAACAATTCTAAATAAAAAATATGATCACGGCCATTCCCCTAACACAAGGAGTGTTCTCATTAACAACAATATTAGATGATTCCTCATATTGTTGATCATTGATGTTGTAAACTTTATAAGCGTTAGATCTAGAAGAGTATCCAACAAGATAGCATCATCTGACTTTTTAGCAAATTTTGCCAAATTTTACTTTGTGTTAAGTAGGGTACACCTGCTGCCAAAAGACCTTAGGAAGCCAATGAATGGCGGCCTCTTGTTCCAGAACTCATAAGGGGTTTTTCCATGTGGCTTAACTACAAGAACTCTATTCTGCATATAGCATATAGTGCTAACTGCCTCTGCCCAGAATGTTAGAGGTAGTTTGGAATCAGCTAACATAGTTCGAGCAGCCTCAATAAGTGTCATGTTCCTTCTCTCAACAACACCATTTTGTTGAAGAGTTCTGGGAGCACTGTATTGTCTGGCAATCCCTTTTGAGTTACAGAATCAGTCAAGAATGAAGTTCTTAAACTCGGTCCCTTGATCACTTCTAATTATCTTAACCTTGTGATCAATTTTATTTTCTATTTTAAGAATAAAAGATTTTAATGCTTCAGCAGTTTCATCTTTAGATCTTAAAAAAATACTCATGTAAATCTTGTAAAATCATCAACAATCACAAGGCAGTATGATTTCCTTCCAATGCTCATTATACTTGTGGGACCAACTAGATCCATGTGCAATAAGTGTAATGGAGTGGTGATGGAGTTAACACTTTCGGATTTGTGAGATGCCCTGTGTTGCTTCCCTTTCAGGCATGCAACACAGTTATCTTTGCAGAAAAATTCCTTTTTAGGCAAACCATGTACCAACTTATTTTTTGTCAATTTATTCATTGTCTTAAAATTCACATGACACATACGTTTATGCCAAAGTGTTGACTCATCACTATCAGCTTTGGAAAGAAAGCATGATACTTCACCCATTAGGGAAGCATTGTTCATATCTAGCTTGTAATATCCCCTTTCCTGGGAGATCTAAAATACACCAACTTCGGAGGAATTGTCATCCCAGGTTTGAGGATAATGCACTCATGTTCTGTGAAAAGCATTTGATGCTTTTGATCACAAAACTGAGAAACATTTAACAGATTATATTTAAGTTGTTTGACAAAATTGACTTTGTCAACCTTTAAATTTCCATTGAATATACTTCCTCTACCAGAAATATATCCTCCGGCCTCACCTCCAAACTGGACAGTACCTCTATCAAAATGTTGAAATTGTTGAAGGAGAGATCTGTTCCCTGTCATGTGCCTGGAGCATCCACTATCCACAATCCGGACATTGATATTCTTATCATATGGATGTCCTTGCATAGAAGATGAGATGATTAGTTTTGATTGGAGACCCAAGCCTTGATGGTCTTGGGTTGTTCCAATGATAGTGACATAATTGAACCAAAGGTTAAGCATGAGGGTTCAATTGATGTCTTTGAAGAAGAGTTTTGGGCTGCAGCATCCCTCTTGATCTTCCAATCCATCTTTTGGTTGATCATTGAGGATGAGCCTTTTGAGGCTTGCACAGCATGGCATTCTACCGAAGCTTCTTTCTTTTCGAAAGAATCCTTCACCACTTTTTCTTCCAAAGAAGTCTTCTTTTGGGGTGGTTTGAAGGGAGTTCTTTTGTTCTTTGCATTTTTAACAGCTTTAGCTTCCGAAGCCATTTTCCCTTCAAGGAAGGATTTTCTTCCGAAAGCAACCTTGCTTCGAAAACCAGCTTTCCCTTTTTCATCACATGGACCATTTGGTAGGGTCCAAATGAGAAACCTTTCCTGAATCCTTCTTTCTTAACATTATTTGCATAATGTGTGCTAGCAGGATTGTAGTAACAATCTTTAGCCATGTGGTTCTGCAGATCACATATTATGCATGCAATGTTAGTCTTTTGGGAGCATGAGGATTGATGTTTCTTGTTCTTTTTCTCTTTATTAGCAACCTTTCCCTTCAAGTTCTGATCCTTTGGTAGGATAGGAGTGTTGGTACTACACTCTTTTCCGGGGTCAGAGTTACCTACCACTTGGAATCCAGCTGAGATGAATACACCCTTTTGTTTTGGGTCAATCATCAACTTGGACTCAACCACTTTCTTTGCAATTCTTCTTGCAGCTTTAGTTCTGCTTCTTCTAGCTTTGGTGGTTAGGGTTTGATCCTTACTGGGAGAGGTAGTTGATTTACCTGTTCATTACCTGTGATGGCTAGAGTTGCACAAAATGGGTATTGGGCCGGACCCGGAACCGGGTACGGGCCGGCCGGGTTTTGTGGTACCCGGGTATTGGTGAACCGGGTACGAACCCGGGTCGGGTTTGTGGACTGTAAAACCCTACCCCGCGTACCCGGTTAGGGTCGGGTCCGGATCGGGTCGGGTCCAGAACCGGGTACAATCGGGTTTTTTTTATACTATTATGATTGCTATTAATATTAATATTATTATTACTTTTATTATTAGTAGTAGTCGTATTATTATTATTACTATTATGATTGCTATTACTATTATTATTATTACAATTATTATTATTATTATTATTATTATTATTATTATTATCATCATCATCATTATTATTTTTATTATTATAACAACATTAAAAAAACATCTATAACTCATTAATTTATTATTTATTTATTAAAATAATTTAAAAAATACATTAACGAATCAATAAAAAATAATATTAATTTTTTATTTAACTAATCGACTATTTTCTTCGAGATGTTTCATCAAATGCTAATTCTTCGTCGGATATACCAGAAGATACTCCTTCTTCTACCTCTTCATCGTGTACTTTACATTCGATTACAATTTCGTCTTCAAGATTTGTTTTGTCTTGTATACGATCCATCGCGTCTAAGTGGTCTTTTAAACAAATGCACATCTCCACCGCTTCCGGAGTTAATCTTGTTCTCCGTAATGATATTACCCTGCCATTAAGAGAAAACGCAGACTCCGAAGCTACCGTAGAAGCTTGGACGCTTAGTAAATCACGGGCCATAGCGGAAAGAATTGGAAATTGGGATTCCTTTCCTTTCCACCAAGCCAAAATATCAAATGCATGATAATCTTGAGTACTCATAGTTGAAATAAAATTCGTCGTACTATATATACCAAGTTCGCTTGTTGGGGCGTTACCCCTTTGACGTTTAGCCGTCACATCCCGAGCAACATTCAACATAGTCATAACGGGGTCTTTAAACGAGGTACTAGCACTTGAGGTTGATTCTATTGGTGTAGTTATATTTACGTTAGGCCCATATTTATTTAAATAAAAATTATAAATAATTTTCAAACTTTTATTAAAAATTTCTTTTGCCTCGGTTGAAAATTTGGGGTTTTCGTCATGTATATCCAAATTGTCATTTATCTCGTCTATTAAACATTCTACCCCCGCAACATTTAAAAAAGGATTTAAAGTAGCGGCACAAGTAAAAACGGGTGGTAACTCAAGAAAATATTTTTTAAACTTGTCTTTCATTGGTTCTATCATTTCTCTAAACATACTATTTTTATTTTGAAAATTTTTAAAATTCAAAGCCATGAAATACAATTCTTGAAGAACCGAATAACTAGTGGGATAATAAACTCCCGATAATTTTGTAGTTGAGTTTTTAAACACCTCAAGAAATTTGGATAAATGTTCAATATTTTTCCAACCCAAATCCGGAAAGAGGTCAGCTTCGCAATTATCCGAAAGACTATTATGAAAAGCTTTTAAAGTGCCTTTTTGTTTTAAAGCACAATCAAACATATGACAAGTCGAATTCCACCTAGTAGGTACATCCCAATTAGGCCCTAAAAATCTAGATTTTGTATCTTTACAAAGTTGTTTATAATCTTGATATCTTTTTCTTTTTTTTTAAAAACACCGTGTAACAAAAATCGAAAAGCTTTTATAAAGCTATCAACAAATGGTACGGATAGACCATCTTGTACTACTAAATTAATAATATGTGCAACACAACGAGTATGAAAAAAATCACCGTTTGCAATTGGAAGATATTTTAATTTTAATTTTTCAACCGCGGTTGTGTTGTTGAAGCGTTATCAAATGCCATTGAAAATATTTTATTTTGTAAATTAAAAGTAGTTATTACATTATTCAAAAAGTAAAATAAAAACTCTCCGGTGTGTGGATACGGAAATAGATCAAATGCAATCGTACGTTTCATCATTTTCCATGAACTGGGATCTACCCAATGAGCAGTGACGCAAAGGTACGATTCGGGCAAACCGTGTGGCGCCGACCAAACGTCACTAGTTAAGTTTACACCGGCATTTATATTTTCAAATAATACAATTAAATCATTTTTTGCTTGCTTCCATAATTTTAAACAATAACGTCTAAGTGTAGTACGACTTACGTGAGTGTAACAAGGTTGAAGCGTCTCTCGAATTAAGTTGGTTAATCGAGGGTTGTCGAAGTGATTGAAAGGCAAAGCTTCTTGAATCACGAACTTTGCCATTCGATCTCGAACCTCATTAACGTTGTAATTAAAGATTCCACCGTCTCCACTCAATTGTGTTTGTTGCGAATCCGGATTATTTTTCAATGACTTACAAAACTTCTTGCTAATGTGATTGTTTAAAGTCGTATTAGAATCTTTAGCAAGTAAAGCTCCACAAAACTTGCAACGAGCCTTTACAGATCCGTCACTCAACTCAACCATATCCCAATTGCACCAAACATCCATGTTACGATTGTGTGGAAGAACACGAACGACGGTTGGAGAGTTCGATGAACCTTGACCAACGGAAGATTGAGAGTGAGCCATATTGAGATTTGAGAATAAACGAGAGTATTCTTTGCGTTTTTTGCATATGTTTTTTTGTGTTTGAAGCTTGGGTACCTTACCATATCAACCCACACCTATTATACTTATTTTAGAGGCAAAAACAACAAAAAACGGTCAAATTTGGTCCCCAACGGCTATATAGCCGTTAAAAATGGCTAGTTTAAAAAAAACGGTCAACCCGGGTCCAACCCGGGTTCAACCGGTTCAGGTCCGGTTCCGGGTCGGGTTCGGTTCTTATGAATTCTAAAAACCCCAAACCGGGTACAACCCACCGGTTTTTTCCGGGAACGAACCGGGTACACCCCGTATCGGGTTGTACCCGGACCCAGGTCCGGTTCGGTACGCCGGGTCGGGTATGGACCCGGTTATTTTGTTCACCTCTAGTGGTGGCCTATATTATTGCATCATTCTTTAACTCATATGAAGATGGGTCAGCAGATGGGACCTCTTGCTCTTCAGTACCACATCTAGGTTGTCTTATGGACTCATAAGAATGTGGTGGAGCGATTTCATTGGTCCCTGAAGGATCGGTTTGTGTCACTAAACACTTGGTTTTCTCTCAAACTCACTTAAACGACACTCTCGATGAAAGCAGAATCTTTAAGAGTTGATAACAATATAATAAGTAATAACAAAACACAAGAAGTAATTTTCAAGGTACTTGCATATATTGCTTCTCAACTCAAGTATTACAAGACTCTTACAAGCATGTTCTTATGAGTTACAATGAGAGACTATATATAATACTACCTATAGCCAGATATACTTTGATACCAGCTGGAATCCTCTAACTAAAGCAAATACTACAAAGCTATAGTTTAGGTATATCAGATAAGACTTTATCTGAGATATGGTAGAGAGGACATGTCCTTGACTTACCTTTTGTCACCAACTAAAGTTGGTAACTTGTACTAAGATAAAAATATGAATAGTGGAATAAAGTATGGTCAACTACATGGTTCTTTGAGAGAACGCCATGTTGTATCAGAGGTCTGCAGCGGAGTGTCAGAGACCATACTTATATCCACGGGTTCATAGCAGTGTCTTCCGAAAGTTAAATGGCTTCGGAATAACAAGTACTTCCGAAGCCACTTATACTTCGGAAGAGGTTGCTTCTTCCGAGGCTTGAGAACTTCTTCTTTCTTCATACTTTGGAAGTAGTCTTTTGATTTCTTCCTTTGAGACTTCATCTTCGGAAGTGAATACTTTATCTTTGGAAGTAGAGCTTTGCCTTCGGAAGTGGAACTTTTACTTTGTCTTCGGAAGAGCTCTACTTCCTTTGAAAGTTCCACACTTGGCTTCGGAAGCCTTTGTAAGTAGCACCAAAATTTGTCTAAGTGATCTGGTTTTGGTTGCACCAGCCTTCTTCTTGATCCAACAAACTCCCCCTAGACTGATGCTACCATAACCTCACTTGTTTCTGCTCCTCAAAACTTTCAGCACCAGGGAGAGTAAATACTTATCAGTCTCTTTGTTCTTCCCTGATGTGGTGCTGAGAAGTTTGTACAAATCTTTGGTTGACAGGATCTCCAGTCTGTCTCCCTGAATGATATGTACCCTTTGTTGTGGCCCTCTGAAAAAAGTTAGTTGATGGGAGCTATAATCATATTCCCATCAAAATATAGGTTCCAATTAGGACCTTCCACCATCTGTAGAAAGGTTGTGCCTTGGTGGGAGATCTATCCTTGTCTTCATTTCTTCTAAATCTTAACTCTTCCTTAATCTTGGCTTTTGTTGTTAACTTAGGCAGATGAAGACTGCTGAGATGATTCTTGATGTGAGTAGCAGTTTCAGAGTTGGAGGGGTTAGAGAATGGTTTCTCTACTAACTCAGAAATATCAAATCTATTGGAGTGTAGCAGAGAGGTGGCATTCAGCCTATTAACTTCACCGTTCTCTCTTTCCACAACAAAGTATTATGAGTAGCTTCATCGAACCTCCACCGGAGTATATTCTTTCTAGGCACAAGAGACTGACTAGGAATCTTGTCCTCTTTGCTTGTATCCAATAAGTCACCAGCTTCCTTCTTAGTTTCTTCTCTTCATCATTTAATGATTCTGAGTTGATTCCTAGAAGTACTGCAGCCTGGTCCAGTGTTCCTCTGGGTAGATCAAGAAATTGATCTCTTATGAGGGAACGTGAAGATCCATCCACATAGGTTAGCTTGATGGAGTCTTCCTCACAGGAGATATCGCTCAGGGTTGTGCAATTGATGAGCCTATTCTTGATGCTTTTAACTCTTCTAGAGAGAGATGTTTGGAAGGCTGAGGGGATGGTTGAGAAGGTTGTGGGGTAGGATGTGGTGAGGTGGTTCGGGTTATAGTTTTGGGTTGAAGGATGGGCTTTTTGGTGGTTGAGGGGAGGAAGTAGATGAAGGTAAGGTGTGGGTTCAGGAGTGTAAGGTTCAGTTTTGATGGTGAAGGGAGAGGGAATTGGTTTAGGTTGGGTAGTGTGGTTGGAGTGAAGGTTATCCCTTGTACCCTTCTGTACATCTCTCTTCTTTTCCCTGAACGAATGTCAGCTTTGATCTCACTGACAATTCGTTGGAGTGTCCTTTCAGACATGGGACCCACCTGCCTTCTAGAGAAGCCGTGAGCCTGGAGATAGTCTTTCATCCAGGCTTTGTCACCTATCTTCCTGGTTGCTGTTGCCCTTGCTTATTCCTCTTTCTTCTTCTTCTCCTTCAACTTTTCTCTTACAGCTCTTTTTCTTTCTTTCTCCATTTGATCCTGCTCTTTGTTGACGAGCCAAAGGGTCGTTTCTTCATTGTGTGGAGAAAGTTCTTGAAAAGAGAAGCCTCTGGAGGTTAGGAAATCTATCCTTTCCCTTCTGAGCTGCATGTCAGCTTCCCTTTGTTCCTTTTCCTTCTCTTCCTCTGAGGCCAACCTTGCTGCTTCTTGCTGCAGCCTGGTTGCCTTTTCCAGTTCCACCAACTTCTCTAATGGTAGCAGGAGTGTTTCTTCATTGGCAACTCCAAGCTGAATGAGTTGGTCAATGATCTCTTCTCTCTTTTTGTTGTCGACAACCTCCTGGTTGGATGCAGCTGCTTTTGTACTAGCAGCCAACAGCTTCCTAGTTGGAAGTCTCCCTTTTCTTTTCAGCTTTTCAATCTTCTCCTCTTCCTGAAGCTCTTCTGCAGTCATCTTCTGTTTTCCTTTGGTATCTTTTGAGGAACTTGACTTTGGTGGTTCTTGGACAGTGGATTCTAATTGAGAGAAAGATAGAGAGGGTGTCTGGACAGGATGTTGATCCAAAAAGTCCTCACTGTTCACCTCAGATGCCATTTCTAGGATTGCATCTGTGATGATCAGTTCCTCGGACATTTTGAACAGTCCTTTCGCAACTTCCATTTCAGCTTCGGAAGATTCAGCTTGTTCTTCTGAGTCTTTAACTTCAGCTTCGAAAGTAAGAGGGAATGCAGATTCTACCCCAACTGTTTCAATTGCTAGGCCATCAGTCCCCATTTCCCCTTCGAATTGAATCTCAGGTTCCATGTGGACCTTAGGTTGACCAACTTCATGAACAGTGGTAGAAGGTGCAGTAAGCCTCTGAAGCTCTTCAGCTCTGAAGTAAATCATGGCAGCATCAAGACTTGGCTGATCACGAGCAGATCTCAACAAGAACTGAGAAAAGAAGCTGTAGAGATCTCTGAGCATCCTTGAATCAATTGTTAGAGTGACTTGAGATGGCTCAGAAGAAGTTGCGATAGGAGCCGAATATTTAGAAGTTGAAGATTGGCTCTGTGGGTCCTCATATGTTTGTCTCTAAACACTCTCCCCCTTTTTGGTAGCATTATCTTGAGAGGTAGATAAGCTGGAGGAAGAGGTCAAAGAGACCTGAATAGGTATGCGCCTAACAGATCTCTCAATCTGTTTCTTAGCTAGTTGAGCCTTGAGATTGTCAATCTCAAGTTGCTGAGTGGCGAACCTTTCTTATAAAGTCCTAGCCTTGGATTCAAGATTTGAGACTTTAGATAGTAGGTCTGTAATGAAGAGTTTCATGCTTCCCTCATCTTCTTTTAAAGAATCATGGGAAGATGAAGTAACATACCTAGTATATCAGCCTCACCACCAGATGTGGTTTCTTGGCACCCTGGTTTCCCTTGCTTAGTGATGTCTCTTGCAGAGTCATCAAAAGGCATGGTTGCCGTGATTCAGTCTTAGAATCGTTACCACTGTCCATAGGGTCCATTGAGGCACCTATATAGTGGCAGCTAAATCTTTATGAGTCCCCTCCACATCAGTGGGACTCATCTCAATAATGGTTTTCTGATGGGGGCTAGAAATAAAAGGTCTCTCTAGCTCTGTTGATCTTGGAGAGGGTGTTGTAGATCAACATCATTGCCATGGAGAGATGTTATCTCTTGATCAGTTTTAAGGAGAAGGTTAGTGAAAGATAAGGAGGTTAAACCTACTGACCCGGGACCTTGGTGAATGTCTATAGGCATTGAGCCTTTGATTGGGTTATCCCTTATTGGCTGCTCACAGGAGTGTAAAGACTGAGCCTGAGGGCTTGCAGATTGGGTAATGGGCTCATGGGTTTGATACTGAGGAGACTCAAGACCCATATTGAGGTCAATGGTGAAGGAAGGTAAGACCTCAGACTGAGTGGGAGCCTAATGTTCCACTCTAGCCTTTTTAGGTTGAACAGGAGGAGCTTGTTGAATCAAAGTAGATTGAACAAGGGTTCGTTTGGGACGTCTTGTGTAGGTAATGGTGATGGGAGGAGAAGGTAGTGTTGGCATTGTGGTTGCAGTTGCTGGTGTGGGTTCATCACCTGTGGGGTGAACAGACCAGGAGCGATGTGCTCAGTCATACTAGGAGGTAAAGAAGTGTACCTTCCAGTGAAGTTGGTGGATACCCTCTTCATTTCTTGAAGATGGTTGGCCTCATGTAAGGGACAGACAGAGTGACTGCACAGACAAGCCGACTTTGGTCCAGCTCACAGTTAATGATATGCTGTAGAAATCTGGGATAGATATAGAATGTTTCCCTCTGAAGATTTCCAATGAGATTGAGCAGCACAAATCTTGAGTAGTTGAAGCGCAGGCCTCACACCAATCCATGAACTAGGCACCCTAGTTCATTTGGGATTTGATCCCATCCCCTAGATTTGTTTGACAAAGAACTTCTAGTTGTAGGAGAAGTTGAACTTGTAGACGGCCGACCTGCTCACACTCCACCATATCCCATGAGGATGTATGTGTTGTCTAAATCTGCCTTGGGGAACTCAGTAGGGGCACCTTCATCATGAAGCTCCAAATGCTCCCTGGTGAGTTATTTAGAGATGACCAAATCTTGGCCACAAATGCGGGATCGTATTACACGAACCCCATTTAGGGTTTCGACCTGACTATTTCCCCAAAATTCAGTCATGTGGTTGAGGTAAACTGTGCGATTAACAGTCAAGGCTGTGTAGTTGGATGATTGGGTAAGGAAAGAGATGATTTCAGAGAAGTCCGCATCTCTTGAAGAATCAAGAAGTGGGACTTGGTTGTGTTGAGGATTTAGGGCCATTGGGAAAGTATGAAGGTAGAGAAGTTTGAGTTTGGATGAATTTGGAAGCTAGGAAACTTTTAGGGCTGTAAAATTTGTAGTAAGAAGAGGAAAGTGAATAGTCAGGATTATTTAAAAGAGGGTGGAATGGTAGTAAAGTGTTAGGATAAGGTGAAATGACGGTTTAGTGGATGAAGTGACAGGGGCGGTAAGGTTTAATTCAGTTAAATAATCCGACATCATTAACAAAATCTTTGCTTTTTACAATGTGGGGCCCAAGAGATTTCCATTACACAGTAAAATCTCTCTTCCGAATATAAAACATTTCCGAAGGTAATTTGTCTTCCGAAGGCAATTCCTACTTCTGAAGGTAAAAAGTAACTTCCGAGAGTAGAGATTAGTTTCTGAATGGAGAGATTTTGTAAGCTTCGGAAGTAGATCTGATATGAAATCAATCGCTTCTTCCTAGACTAAAAACTCTTCCTAGAAGAAAATTATCCTTGGAGAAATTTTGCTTCGGAAGATATGAAGATAACTTCTAAGGGTTAATTTCTCTTCGGAAGAAATTTATACTTAGAAAATTTTAGAGAGATCTTTTGTAACAAGGCTTA
Organism: Flaveria trinervia; assembly: GCA_025506515.1. NCBI lineage: Eukaryota > Viridiplantae > Streptophyta > Magnoliopsida > Asterales > Asteraceae > Flaveria > Flaveria trinervia. Next base: position 25,185,728 of record CM046451.1, read on the forward strand.
ATTTGTATTGACATAAGACTTTACACATTAAAAGGTTTTCAAAAAGGTAATCCAATCAATGTTTATCATCCCAATAGCTGTTATAAGATACTTAAATCTTTGTTCATCAAAAGATTTGGTGAACATATCAGCATATTGTTCATTTGAATCAACTTTGATTAGTTTAATTAGATTCTTTTCATGAATATCTCTAATGAAATGGTACCTGATATCAATGTGATTTGTCTTGGAGTGCTTCACTGGATTTTCAGTGATGGAGATAGCATTGTTGTTGTCAATATGGATAGGAGTAATCATAAGGTTGAATCCGTAGTCCAACATCTAATTTTGAATCCACAGCAGTTGAGCACAACAACTAGCAGCAGTAATGTATTCAGCTTCAGCAGTTGATGTAGAGACACATGATTGTTTCTTGCATTGCCATGAGATGATCCTTCCACCAAGAAATTGGCATCCTCCTGATGTTGATTTCTTGTCAATGTTGCAGCCACCATAGTCACTGTCAGAGTATCCATAGAGATTAAAATCATTTTTTCTAGGATACCAAAAACCTAGTTTAGGTGCTCCTTTGAGGTATCTGAGGATTCTCTTAGCAGCAGCTAGGTGAGACACCTTTGGAGTAGCCTGATATCTTGCACAGATGCAAGTTGCAAACATAATATCAGGTCTACTTGCTTTGAGATACATCAGAGAACCAATAATCACCCTATATTGATGTTGAATAGTATCCTCCCCCTCAAGGTCAGGACAAATATTATGGTTTTTGGGTATGGGTGTCTTAGTTGGCTTGCAATCTTTCATCTCAAATCTTTCTAAGATGTCATTAACATACTTAGATTGATTAAAGAAAAATCCTTCCTTTACTTGCTTCACCTGAATTCCAAGGAAAAAATCCATTTTTCCCATGGAACTCATCTCAAACTTCTTCTTCATAATGCTTTCAAAGTCCTTAGACATTTGGTCATTTGAAGAGCCACATATGATGTCATCAACATAGACTTGAACAAGCAAAATGTCTTTACCAGACTTCCTTATGAATAAAGTCTTATCAATGGTTCCTCTAGTGTAGCCATTCTTGAGGAGAAACTGAGACAAAGTCTCATACCACAGCCTTGGTGCTTGGTGCAGCCCATATAGAGCTTTATCCAATTTGCACACATAGTGAGGATGTTGTGGTCTTCAAATCCTGGAGGTTGGCACACATACACTTCCCTATCTATATCCCCATATAGAAAGGCACACTTGACATCAAGCTGGTAGACAGTAAAGTTCTTGGAAGCAGCATAAGCAAGGAAGATCCTAACTACCTCAAGTCTTGCAATAGGTACAAAGACATCAGTATAATCAATTCCTTTCTCTTGAGTGTATCCTTGCACTACTAGTCTTGCCTTATTCTTGATGATCAAGCCTCTGTCATCTCTTTTGCTCCTGAAAACCCATTTAGTGCCTATTGGTACATGACCAAATGGTAGCGGACATAGGTTCCAAACCTTTTGTCTTTTGAATTGAAGCAGCTCTTCTTACATCGATTCAACCCAGCTACTATCCTTCAAAGCATCTTCCACCTTCTTGGGTTCCATCTGGGATAAGAAGCAAGAGTACAAGTAGACATTCCCATGATGAGTCTGACCTCTTGTTCTCACACCTTCAGAGAAATCCCCAATGATGTTCTCAACTGGATGAGTATTGTGAATCCTTAGACGAGGGATCACTTCTAGTTGCAAAGATAAGTCCAGATTAGACATATTTTGCTTAGGAACTAGAACACTTTGTCCAGCTGTTGTTTCAAGTTCATTCAATGAGGACTGATTGAATGAAAGAGAAACATCATCATTGTTGACTGTGAAGTAGCCTTAAGAGTCATCTATTCCTTCAAAATGCTACCACCCTCAGCTTGGTCTTGTGTTGGATCACCTGATGAGTTTTGAGGATCAGCAGGTGATTCACTGGTTGAAGCTTCAATATTCCTTGATATGATTATACTTTCTAATCTGTGAATAGTGGGAGCTTGATTTGTTGCATGTCTTGGAGAACCTGGAAGAGGTCTGGGTAGCTCAAACAGTTGATCAGCATCAGTAGCAGCATCATTTTGAGCACATGTTCCAACCGAAACATTCTCACAAGAAGGTTTAGAATAGTTTGGAAACAATTCTAAATCAAAGATACGATTAGGGCCATTCCCCCTAACACAAGGAGTGTGCCCATTACCAACTATATTAGATGACTTCTCAAAGTATTTATTCTTAATGTTGTATACTCTGTAAGCTTTGGAGCTAGAAGAGTATCCAACAAAGATAGCATCATTCGACTTTTCAGCAAATTTTGCTAAATTGTCCTTTGTGTTATGTATGGTACACCTGCTACTAAAGGACCTCCAAAAAGCCAATGAACGGTGGCCTCTTGTTCCATAGCTCATAAGGGGTTTTTCCATGTGGCTTAACTACAAGAACTCTGTTTTGCACATAACATGCAGTGCTGACTGCCTCTGCCCAGAATGTTAGAGTAGTTTGGAATTAGCTAACATAGTTTAAGCAACCTCTATAAGTGTCCTGTTTCTCCTCTTAGCAACACCATTTTGTTGAGGAGTTCTGGGAGCACTGTATTATCTGGCAATCCCTTTTGAGTTACATAATAAGTTAAGAATGAAGTTCTTAAACTAAGTCCCTTGATCACTTCTAATAATTGTAACCTTGTGATCAATAAGATTTTCTATTTTAAGAATAAAAGATTTTAATGTTTCAGCAGTTTTATCTTTAGTTCTTAGAAAGAATACCGATGTGAATCTTGTAAAATCATCAACTATCAGAAGGCAGTATGATTTCCTTCCAATGCTCATTATACTTGTGGGACCAAAAAGATCCATGTGCAATAAGTGTAATGGAGTAGTGATAGAGTTAACAAATTGGATTTATGAGAGGTCCTGTGTTTCTTCCCTTTCAGGCATGCAAAATAGTTATCTTTGCAGAAAAACTCCTTTTTAGGCAAGCCTTGTACCAAGTTATTTTTAGCCAATTTATTCATTGTCTTAAAATTTACATGACACATACGTTTATGCCATGTATTGACTCATCACTATCAGCTTTGGAAAGAAAGCATGATACTTCACCCATTGGGAAAGCATTGTTCATATCTAGCTTGTACATATCCCCTTTCTTGGGAGATCTAAGAAGCACTAGTTTCGGAGGAATGGTCATCCCTGGTTTGAGGATAATGCACTCATGTTCTGTGAAAAGCATCTGGTGCTTTTGATCATAGAATTGAGAAACACTTAACAGACTGTGTTCAAGTTGTTTGACAAAGTTAACTTTGTCAACTTTTAACTTACCATTGGATATACTCCCTCTCCCAGAAATATATCATCCGACCTCACCTCCAAAGTGGACAGGACCTCCATCATAGTGTTGAAACTGTTGAAGGAGAGATCTGTTCCTGTCATGTGCCTGGAGCATCCACTGTCTACAATCCAGACATTGTTGTTCTTGTCATATGGATGTCCCTGCACATAAGATGAGATTATTAGTTTTCATTGGAGACCCAAGCCTTGTTGGTCTTGGGTTCTTCCAAAGATAGTGACGTAATTGAACCAAAAGTTAAGCATGGGGGTTCAATGGATGTCTTTGAAGAAGAGGTTTGTGATACAACATCTTTCTTGATCTTCCAATCCATCCTTTGTTGATCGTGGAAGATTACCTTGTTGATACATGTATGTCCCTAGATCATGATATGAATGTATTAGATCTTGTTTGTCTGATTCTGAGGTAATGCTTGAAATGATATTGCTTGTTTGATATTTATAATGTTTCATATTTCATTAATGAGTCGACATTGAATTGGTTAATTAGATTTGTGGTTGTTTGAAGTGTTATACATAATGTTATATTAATTAACTAATGCATTCAAACTTAACAGAATGAAGTTCTCATGCGAGTGGCCCATCCGAATGGACCATACGCATGAATAACTTCATACGAATGACTCAGTCGCACGATGGAACCAGGAGACTGGATCAGTCGTATGACTATAACATGAGATTGATTCAGTCGCACGACTGAATACTCAATCGTGCGAATGAATCAACCGCATGGTTTAATCGCACGACTGAACCATACTAATGGTTCAGTCGCACGAATGAATAATACTAACCTATAAATACAACCCAATTTGTGAAAAATAGAGAGCTTTGATTACTTACGACTCCAGATGTACCCTAGTCGTCCAGAAGCTTCACAATTCATTCTCCAAGTTCATAGAACACATTAGATCGATTCCCAATCGATTTCTAACGTGAGTTTCAATTCTTGATTGATTCTTCGTGTGTTCTCACTGATTGGATCGCCAATCAAATAGGATTCCGCACTATTTGATCTGGTTTACACGCTAATCACTAGGTATTCCGTTCAAATACCAGGTCCTAACAAGTGGTATCAGAGCTTGGGCTCTTGATTACGTGTGATTCAATCAAGATGATAAAAAGTTTGTGTTTTTGCACTAAAAACGCAATCTTTTGCGTCAAAAGTGATCTTGGATGTTCCTTGCTCATCAAAGTTTGGTTTCCACGGACTTAGGCGATTAGACCTTGCGAAATTTTGAATTTTTACAGCTAAAACACTCTTAACCTAGGAATTTTCACAAAACAGCAGCCACAGTCGCATGAGTGTGCCATTCGCACGACTAGACTTCATTCGCATAGTCCAGACGCACGATTGGACCTAGTCGTATCTCATTTCGTACCACTGAACCGTTCGTTCGCATTGCTCATACTCATCAGACTCATTCGCACGACTGAGCTAATCGCTTAGTTCAGCCGCACGATTGAACCAGTCGCAGAGTTCATACGCACGACTAGGCCATTCGCATCCTTCAGTCGCACCAGTGACAGTTTGGTTATTAGACTTAAAGTTATTCGCCATGGAAGATCAAATGTCAGCCTTTACTGCTGAAAGGACTCTAGGATACAGATGCTGTTGTTGCTTGAGAGTGAAGTGGTAATCATAATAACCACCCAATCTTTTGACGTTAGATGACTTTCCCCACTGGAACAACGTTTGAGATCTACCTCAATGGAGTGGATCCGAATCTATGGGAAGCATCGAGATTGGATATAGTACACCGGTTGGAGCTGATGGAGTTAAGCTAACGTTAGGAGGGATGACAGATGTGCAAAAAGTTAAATACAATGCAGAGAAAAGAGTTTATGCGTTGATTACACAGTCTATTCCTAAAGACATATTCCACCAGTACTCAGAGAATAAGCAGTCCAAGAAACTTTGGGATGAGCTAGAAAAGAGGTATGACGGGAATGCTTCATTAAAGGCAATCAAAGCTAAGGAGTTAAAGAAGGAATTCGATAATTTCTCATCGATGGGAAACGTGAGTTAGACGACGTTATAGATAGATTTTACCATCTGATGAGTGAACTGCATACACATGGGGTGGCAACTACCATGGAAGAGAAAGTTACTAACTTTGCAGACGGATTGCCTGAAAAGTGGACCTCATTCATGTCTAACCTTAGACAGAATGGAATGCTGGCAAAACTGGATATTAATGACTTCATTCTTAAGTTGCGAGAAGAGTCACTTAGGATGAAGTACAGAGCTCAGAAGTCTTCTTACAATCAAAATCCAGCCTTGTACAACGCCACGCCTCAAGCTAAGACATCTGGAGCACCTCTCCAGACTGCATTTGTGTCTAGCTCATCGGGTCCTGCACATGCGTCTCCTTCAGGAACAGACACATCGGGACTCTCTTGCACCCACCATATTGGATCCGAAACAAGTGCTACTAAACTGAAGACCGAGAATCTTGGAAATGTGACTATGGAAGTAGCTCGAGAACACATGGATCTTTCGGCTGCAATGGTTCATTCTTATGATGAACTTGTTGCTAGGAAGATTGGAAACTCCCATCTGGCCGACGAGGACTACGATCAGGTGGACGAAATGAGCTTGAGAGGATGGACATAATGTGGCCTTAGCTAGTGTTGTCCGGAGGGCAAAGAAGTTTGTAAAACAAACCGGACAGAACTTAGTAGCTACTAAGGATACCACATTTGGCTTTGACAAGAGCAAAGTGACCTGCTACAACTGTGGAGAGAAGGGGCACTTCAAAAGAGAATGTGTCAAGCCTAAGAAGACGGGTAACGGGAACCCGTTCTCGTCCTTCACTCGTCAAGACAAGCAAGCTACCAGTTCTACTTCATCAAGCAAGGATCCAAAGGCCTTGACTGCCCATGATGATGAAGGACAGGATTGGAGCTTTAGGTTAGTCTCGCCAGGGGAATCAAACATTGCAAGTGTAGAACATTGACAGTGATTCCGCTAGTGAAGGAGATCTAGCAGTTGAGATAGCGATGTCACATAGTGAAGAAGCAACTGCAACCAAGGTCAGTTACAAGCCTAAGAGGAGTCTACCACGTCAGAGACAGAAAAGACAGAATCACCAGAACCAGAGACATCTGCTGCTGCGTTGATGGCTAACTCTTCTGAATCAACTCAGGTAAGTACTACTGACCAAATGTTTGATAATCATTCTTGTTCTGATTGTGATATTTTTAGGAATAGCATAGATGAAAAATTTGCTAGGTTATTAGATCATAATGATACTTAGTAAAAGATTTGCACCTGTGCACTGAGGCTAATAGGGTATTAAAACAAAATGAGCATAGTTATAAAGAAAAGATAGACCTTTTGACTAAATAGCTTATGGAAACCGAAGTAGTTTCCTTTAACCAAGCTAATGACATTAGGTATTATCTAAACTCCCTAGAAGACACTAAGAAGCAAAAGGTAGTTCTAGAAGTAGAAGTAAATTCATTAAAACAGAAACTGCACAGTTGGACTAGTTCTTCACACATAGTCCAACACTTAGTGAGAGAAAGGCACACAGGGAGGGATTGGGTTATAAAGTGGTCCACCACCACCTGAGACTTTGATGAACACTAAGACTAGACCAATAAATAGTAATCCCATCAAGGATCATGTGGTGTCTACTCCTCTTGTTAGTGATCCAGATTCCTTATGTTCATCTATGGACTCTGGAAACAACAAAAGGAGGCCACTTCAAAGGCAAAGGATAAATTGTCTAGTGTTAATCTGGAAAAGGAATTTGAAAAGGTTAACTTAAATTCAGGATCAAACAGAGTCAATCAGAATAAAAGGACTTCTAAGGTTAATCTTTCACGTACTTCAAGTCAAAAACCTATTACCCAAAAGAAAAGGAGGTTAAACAGGTGAAAACAGTTAACTTTGTTAAACCAGAGAAAACAACCAAAGAACCAGAGTCAAAACCTAGAGTGAGTAATGTTACTAGAGTGTCACACACTTCTCCACAAAGAAAGTTTAATAGCAGATCGTGCTACAACTGTGGTGAATATGGACACATTGCTTCCTATTGTCACTTCTATCAGACACCCCGTAAGAAGATTGAACTTCAGGTTTCAAAGCCTAGGTCTTCTAAAAGGATTTCACTGACTCCACCTAGAAGAACTAGTGAACCTAAAATTCAACCTGTAAGTCAGTCGACTGTTTATCACAAATAGGCATTGCACAAATCTGGATTATGGAAGGAGAAGACATCCTCAGTGTCTGATAATAATGACAAGAAGGAACCTGAGCTACCCTCATCCTCTAAGGGTCAATGGGTAGAATTTATGATGTGTGATGCCTCTGGGAAACCCAAGCCAGTAAAGGCTTGGGTTCCTAACCCAAACTAATCCTTTACTTTGTATGTGCAGGGTGTTCGATACAGTGCTGAAACTAACACGTGGATAGTAGACAGTGGAGCATCCAGGCACATGACAGGAAACAGGGCTCTTTTATCAAACGTCAAGAAAATAAAAAGGAGGGCATGTTTCGTTTGCTGGAAACAAGGGTGGCTATATCACAGCACAGGGAGAAGTGGGGAATCAGAAAGTTAAGTTTGATAAGGTGAATTACGTTCAACAACTACAAAATAACTTACTTTCTGTCTCCCAAATATGTGATAAGGTATTTAAAGTCATCTTCGACAACAACAAGTGTTACGTACTAAAGAAAGACTACGTGATCCCAGAGGACCAAGTTTTGATGACTGCTTCAAGATATAAAGATCTCTATGTCTTGGATCTGTCAACAGCTTCTACAACGGATCATGAGGTTCAATGTTTTCTATCTAAAGCTACTGAAAAGGATTCCATCTCCTGGCATAGGAGAATGGGACACATTAGTCAAAGGAAGATGAATCACTTGATTCAGAAGGATCTGGTGAGAGGAGTTAATGTCAAGAACTTCTAGCTTCCTGACTTTTATGTAGCTTGCAAGAAAGGCAAACAGACAAAGAAGTCTCATTTGGAAAAGAAAGTTCATTCAATAGAACTTCCTCTTGAGCTTCTTCACATGGATCTGTTGGTCCAGTCAGTACAAAGAGCATTGCAGGGGACTTGTACTACTTTGTGGTCACTGATGACTACTCAAGGTTCACTTGGGTAATGTTTCTGAAATCCAAATCAAAAACATTTGAATCATTCAAAGAGTTGGTAACCACACTGGAATCTCTCTACAAGCTGAAGGTTAGACAAGTACGCTCAGATAACAGAACAGAATTCAAGAACCAGTGGATGGAGGAATACTGCAAGGAAAAGGAATTGTGCATCAATTCACTTCTGCCTACATACCTCAGATGAATGGCGTTGCTGAGAGAAAGAACGGAAGCTTGATAGAGACAGCACGGACTATGCTGGCAGACTCGAAACTGCCTATTCAATTCTGGAATGAGGCAGTGGCAAATGCATGTTATACACTGAATCGAGTCCTGATAGTCAAGGGCCACGGAAAGACTTGTTACGAGCTACTACAAAGACGCAAACCGAATCTGGAGCATCTCGAACCATTTGGCGCATCGTGCACACTTCTGAAGAAGACACAAGAGGGTAAATTCAGCGAGAAGGCAGATTAAGGAATCTTTCTAGGATACAACATACCGAACAAGCGAATTTACAACAACTCAACGGGTCTAGTAGAAGTATGGTGTAATGTTGACGTTCAGAGATATACCACACCACCTTCTGGAAAAGGACCCGCCTACTTTTTTGACTATGATGGATTCTTCAAGTCCTTCAACTTCCCTCTCTCTCCCTCGGATGACGAGTTAGCTACACGGATGATGTATGATATCTTGAATACACCAACATCTAGCTTACAGGGAAATCATCTATTCAGTCAGGGGAAGTAGTCAACTAGTGACTCCTCCTCTGAAGATGAAGCTTAAGAAGATAACCGTAACAGTCAGGAAGAACAGATTCCAGTTCCTGAAAGTCCTCAAGTATCTACCAGTGATGTGCCTTCGACTTCGAGCCTCAAACTCCAACTACCTCAGCTGCAGAACCAAATGTTCATAATCTTGGCTCTGAGGTAGCAGTTCCTACTACTCCAGGATCACGACTAAACGTCTATCATCCCCTAAACAATGTCATTGGGGATGTCAGATCAGGAGTGCAAACCGAAATCAGCTATACTCAGCTGATTACGCATCAGTTATGGAAAAAGGATATATTCATGATGGCACTATCGATGTTTGGTCTCACAGTTTGAGCCAAAATACGTCAGTGATGCACTAAATGATGAGGCGTGGGTGAGTGCCATGCAAGAAGAACTTCTTCAGTTCAAGAAGTTAGGTGTATGGACTCTGGTTGATAGACCTAAAGGTGCTAAGGTCATTGGCACCAAATGGTTTTAAAATGCAAGAAAGATGACCAAGGGGTAATTATCAGGAACAGGCTCGATTGGTGTTCAAGGTTTTCGCCAAGTCGAGGGAATTGACTACAATGAGGTGTTTGCACCCGTGGCAAGGATGGAAGCCATTCGTATCTTCCTTGCCTATGCATCGTACATGAAGATTAAAGTATATCAATTAGATGTAAAGAGTGCATTCCTTCATGGGGAAATCAGAGAAACAGTCTATGTCAGTCAGCCCGAGGGATTTGAAGATCCTTATCATCGGGATAGAGTCTACAAGCTCGACAAGCTTTATACGGCTTCATCAAGCTCCACGAGCTTGGTATGAGAAACTCTCGACTCATCTTGTGAAACACGGCTTTCGCAGGGGAGTCATTGACTGCACGTTGTTTATTAAAGAAAATATGGCGACCTACTGCTCGTACAGATCTATGTTGATGACATAATCTTCGGTTCAAAGAACGAAGAGTTATGCAAAGAGTTTGAAGCAGTTATGAAGAAAGAGTTTGATGAGTGCTATGGGGGAGATGAAGTTCTTCTCTCGGTTACAGGTGGATCAAACACCAATGGGATCTTTCTACATCAGACCAAGTATGTAGGAGACATTCTCAGTCGGTTTGACATGGAGAATGCATCTGCTCCTGGGACTCCACTGGCTACGAATCACGACATAGCACCTGATGAAATGGGATCTTGTAGATGCCATGATGTACCGAGGAATGATTGGATCCTCATGTATCTCACTACCTCAAGACCTGCTATCATGTATGCTACATGTTTATGTTCTAGATATCAGGCTAAGCCTAAGGTCAACCATCTGATCGGGGTTAAAAGGATTTTTTGTTATTTGAAGGGTACACCCACACTTGGATTGTGGTACCCTCATGATGATGACTTTGAGCTCACTCCGTATAGTGACTCAGATTACGGAGGCTGCAAGATGAACTACAAGTCTACATCCGCAGGGTGTCAATTCTTTGGGAGAAGACTAGTTACTTGGCAGTGTAAGAAGTAGACATCGGTTGCATTGTCAACCTGTGAAGCCGAATATGTTGCTGCTACAAGTTGTTGTTCACAAATCATCTGGATTCACAGCAAATGCGATTATGGTTTAACATTCTCCTTTACTCCTATTTGTGTTGATAACTCTGCTGCAATTGCAGTAACTAAAAATCCGGTCCAACATCCTAAGACCAAAATATCGGTATTAAATACCATTTCATAAGAGACTGCTTTGAAAAAACTTAATTGATGTGGTAAAAATTAATACTGATTTTCAACACGCTGACCTCTATACTAAAGCCTTTGATAACCACGTTTTCAATATTTTCTAGAGGTCAACGGAGTTAAAAAGAAAAGTGATGTTATTCCTGATGATGATCATGTGTAGTCCGATGTAGGTTAGTTAAGTTTTCTTTCTTATTTATTGTTTTATTTTGGTCTGTCTAAATTAAACTCATGTTATTTTGCTGGCTATTAAAATCCTAAAATAATTAAACCAGTTTATGATTTTAGTATTTTAGGGGGAGAATAAGTCAACAAGTAACATCCAAAAAAAACGAGGGAGAAGGAGTGGAAAGCTGATTTAAGGTAGATCGTATCTGTGATACCGATTCAAACTCTTTGTATATGATAGTACACAGGAACAAGTCAAGAGGGACTTTAAAATGTTTAATTTAAAAAAGGTGCAAAAATTCAAAGTATAAGTCTGTGTAGTCTAAGCATATAAAAGGGAGATGATAGAAAAACTGGTAACTCCTAAGGTAACACAATGAGAGTAGACTAGAGGTTGCTAGACCACAATTGATATGTCAGTAGATTCCATACAATAGATGATTAGCCTGACTGGTGATCTCAAGATCAAATAAGTTGTTCAACTGACTGTGGGCTTCCATCTTATCACTGGTTAATACAATCGACAATATTCCAATAAGGGGTAATGAGCATGTAAAGCCACAAAGTGTGCGGATGACCATAAACAGAGCAAAGCACGAGAAAAAAATGAAAGAAAAATGCTATCAAGCTAATGACGTATGCTGTTGGTGCATTTGGTGCAAAATAAAATAAGCTGCTCTAACAACGAGATAGGTTGTGTGCCTTTCTGCTGTGCGATGGCACACCTGAGGATAAGCATAACCTAGATATTCTAGAATTCATTGTGTTGCCGCCTCTCTGCTGCGATGGCACTGACTTGAGGACTGGCTTCTCTTTGAAGCTCTAAGAATAGTCTCTCCTTGTAAAAAGTAACCGTAGACCGCTCAAAAAGCTCCTGAGGAATGTTGATTACCATATAAGTGTGGGATCCACAAATGTTAGTTGAAATAATTAAACCTAAATCTATCACCAGTCTGGGTCAAAGTCTGCATATGGATTTAAGAGGACAAACATATTGACAATCATTATGGCTTGCAATTCTTGAAAGTTCAAATCAATGTGGTAATCTAAGAGTTCCAGCATGATTTCCTAAAAGCTGCTATGACTCTTGATGAAAACCAAGATTGAGCATCAAAAGGTTTGATAACAAGTCCCAAATGATTTTGACTTGCCTGTATGATTCCAAAATTGGCCTGGTCCAGGTGTGGTCAATCTAAGTTGAAGCTGTCTATTCCGGAAACAAATTCAGTAGATTTCCATCTCAGGACTTATCTCTCACAAAAAGCAAAAAAATTTTATTATTTTGATTCTTTAGTTTAATTTTTGTTTTGTGTTTAATTGTTTTGTAGTCGTTTTTAGTGTGTGGTTTGTGGATACATCAGGAAAAATCAGTAAGGGATCAACTCATTAAACGATCATGTCTGAGATGATCAAATGCTCATAACGTTAATTTCTGAAATTAAAAGTTTTAAAAAAAAAAATTAAATATAAAATGGCAGAAAATTTAATACTATGACCTATTCGCACGAATGGACCATACGTATGGACCAATCATACGAATGGAAGCCATTCGTACGAATGGACCATGAATATGGACCATCCAAATGAATGGCCCATACGATTGGCCCAGTCGGATGCTTAAGGGCGGATGAGTGAGTAGTCATGCGACTGAGATCCAGTCGGACGACTGAAGAAGGACGACTGAACCAATCGCACGACTGAGTCCCACTCGCACGACTGAAAGGTGCGTATGAGCTCAGTCGCACGATTGATTCTAGGGTTAGTATAAATAGAGGGGGAGTCGGTCGCAGAGACTACCACCTTCAAAATAACCCTGAATCGCACGACTTAACACAACTCTGCAAAAATTTCATCTGATCTCTAAACCCCCGTTTCTTGATTACTGACCATCTACATCGACTCTACAGGTAATTTACGGTATAGAAGCACTCCCATAACTTTAAATTTGATGAGAAAATCGGTACATTCGGACTCACAAAAGAACCGAGACTTAAGTGACTAAATAACCTACTAAATGACTCAAACAAACAAAAGTAAAGATGTTAGGTGATTAAGAATGTATTGCGAGTCAAATGAACCAGATAACGATGTCTAAAACTCAAAAATGGTGAAAAAGTGTTTTGAATTGAACAGGTCAGTACATCATGCGAATGGACAGAGTGATGAACTTCAGTCGCACGACTGAAGGGTTCAAACTGCTTAAATGCACGACTGAACCATGCGTATGAAGTTCAGTCGCCCGACTGGTGTAACCGCATGAGGTTACATTCGTATGAGCCCAGTCGCACACTCAGTGGTACGCATGGGATCATTCGCACGACTGAACCCCATTCGCACTGTTCAATCGCAGACTGAACTCAGTCGCACAATCTCAATCGCATGACAGAAAGATTTTCTTCAAGTTTAAGGTTTTCATGAAGTTCTTAGCCAATGTACTAATGTTTACTATTTTTGTGTAACAGATGGCGAGTCGATGGATTATGAGCATGAAGCACAATATATGTGCTCATCTGGACTTGACATCCAGAAACGCTGCCGATTTCTCTGGCATCATCACATTTCTACTGAGATCGAGGATTGCACATGCCATATCTACTCCTTGTACTCCTTATCGATCCATCCAGCAAGCCTTCTGGGAAGGCGCTACAGTCGATAGATCATCTGAGCCTCATTGCATCAGAAGTACCATCTTTGGAGAGGCTATTACTATATCAGAGGAGGATCTGAGGATCGTATTACAGTTGGGGGATGACACTGATTGTCCGACTCGATTACACCCTCACAGTCAGAGGATGCTTTCTTAGAGCCAAGTACTCTGGGGACATAAAGCTGGGGTACTCAACAAAAGTAACCTCTGTCCCCAGTTTAAATATCTTGCGCACGTGCTGCTTAAGTGCATAGCTTCCAGAAAGGGAGGTTTGATGAGATGTCTGACCAGATGCAGAACGCGTATGTTGCGTTGGTGCTGAACCATCCATTCAGCTTCTCCAAGATGATCTTCACCTATTTGGTGGAGAACATCGAGGGGAAAGGGAAGGAAGGCTTCTGTATGTACCCGAGGTTATGCAGATGATCATAAATCAGAAGCTTCCCTCCTGCCGAAGGAGAAGGAGGATGCGGTAGTCCTGAGGTGATGGATGATACTTCCTGGGGAGGATGAAAGTATACAGGGGGAAGCAAGTGAAACCTCCTGTCAGGAGGTTGTTGGTCATCTTGCCCGGGATGACTACGTGGTGCCAGCAAAGAGAAAGTGGCGCCACGATGATAGTGACTCTGATGTGGAAAGATTGCTCTACCCACTCATGACTCAGATGATGATGATAGTGGGGATGCTGGAGACGGTATGCCTATTCCACCTAGAGGCACTGTGTCTGATGTTGTTCCTCTAGTGTCCGTCCCAGCTGGAGAAGTAGCCGAGTCAGCTGGATTTCATCAGGATTTTGTTCAAGGTGCGGAGGAGGAGGATGAATCGGATGAGGAGCCCCTAACGCGAACTGTGGGAAGCAAAGTTGTTCCCACAAACATGGGCTGGGTGGTTGGTGAACACCCGAGAGACTCCGGAGAGACTGATACTGACCCAAGCTATGCGCGGGGTCCGCAGGCAGGGTTGTAGGGGGAGCTTCCACCTCAACAGGGACGAGGAGGAAGAGGATGGCTAAACCCCATGGTCAGAAGAAGAAGAAGCGTCGGGTGACCTTCCTTCAACCACACCCACCACAGCCACCACACACACCACAGCACACATCCACCACAGCTACCACAGCCACCACCATACCTCCCACAACAGCACAGACTCCATCCACCACCATATCCTTTACTCCTACATCACCTCTGTCATTTCACAGACCTATCTTTACTAACCCCCAAACCCATCCTCACATACTTATGGATCACTCTACCTCTAATCGGGGTAGAGGAAGCTGTCTGCGCTTAACAGAATGGTGATGCGCTTACTTGCTGCAGATGAAGAAAAAGGCAGCCCAGATCCGCCAGCTTACACCTGATGCTGCACAATCTCACCAAATTGCAGAGAGCAGGCTCGAGTTATAGAGGAGCAGGCCAACAGATGGCTGCAGAGCACTGAGATAGCCAAACTCAAATCACATAGTGTTCATCAAGCAAGAAAATAGAGGAGTTGGAAAGGCAAAGAAGACTATCCAGTTAACACTGAAAGGATCTAAGGAGGAGCCATTAAAGATCAATGAAGGGGACAGAGATGATGATGATGAAGATGATGATGAGGATGTTGAGAGTGATACTGAGGAGAATGAAGAAACCGAAGGAGATAGGACAGAGGAGAAGGACGATGATGATGAAGCAGGAGGAGGGGATGCAGCTGCATCGGCCTTGCTACAGGTCAAGAGAAAAGGTCAAAGAACAGAAAAGATCAATCAGCTTCTACTTGTGCTCCTCCAAGTGATGATACTATGATACAGGATAAAAGTAAAGACTAGAGTTTATGCATTTATTTACTTTTGTATTTGAATCCTGTATTGAAAATGATGTATTGAATGTTTATATTAAGTGAATGCATTTATATTTGTTTAATTACTAATGACTTATGTGTTGAATGTTTAAATCAAACAGATCCAAATTACCAAAGAGATGAGTGTGATGTTGCTCCCCTTCAACAGGTCAAGACTCAGCTAACAATGATTCTTGATCTGCAAGGGATTGTCAGAAGGTCAGTGAACTATACCCCTGAAGAAGGGGAAATAATTCATGACCTATCAAACAAGAAACTGGCAGAGCTTTTCAAGCTAAATCCAGATGAGATAGTGAAAGATGCTCCGACATGCGATTCGACTAGTGACGAAGAGCTCAATGATGTTGATGAAGTCGAGATCGAAGATGTCACTGCCGAGGATTACCCTCAGTACGCTGACAATGAGGGTGATGTGGTTCCCAATCTGGGTGAATCCCTTGTCAGCGATACTTTTGAGGTGTTGAACAATATGGAGCAAGAAACAGAGAAAGCAGTAGGAACAGCCCAAGCCGCAAATGATGATGTCAACATTCGAAAGGCTGAGTGGGCTGCATGTTTTGAAGAAGTTAGAGCCCAACGTACTGCACCAAAGAAAGATTCCTACACCAAACTCTATAGAGTCAAGAAACATCACAAGGTGTCGGGAAGGATCATAGCATGGGCGTATTTTGAGGATCTTAATGCTTATGCGGTTAAGAGAGAACAGGGCATAGAGTACTTCAGATTCCCACATGATCTGAAGACTCTACCAGGTTTGAGCTCAACCAGCTGGCAAAATTAAAGCTTTTGTATGCTGATCCGAGGAAGATGTCAGGCTGGTTTGAGGCTGCCCTAAAGAAGGAGTATCACACAGATGGGTTAACTTCAGACCCCAACAGCCTACTAGGTATATCAGAAGGTCTGAGGTTGATGCCATTACTGGCAAGTCCAAGATAGTGTTGAAGTGGAATCCTCCGCGCACAATGTCAAGAATCCCACTCAGGGAAATGCCACAGGATTTCACTCCACACTTTAGTGTTGTGGTACTATGATTGGAGAACAGCTGAAGCGGTCATAGTCCTAAGCAAAGAGAGACAAATGGATACGATCAGGGTATTCGACCCGATGTGGCTTACAAACTTGTCGGAAAATGATGTATATACGCTATACAAGTGGCCACTGTTCTATGATACGCAAGATATTGTACAAGCCCTCCAGTTTCAGAACGTTATACAACTCTGCTTCGCGTTTGAGATTCACACGGGAGTCACAAAAGAGGAGAAGTACAAGAAATACAAGGAGGTTATACAGAAAACAAGAGATTAGAGAGATCTAGGTCCAAGGGGGAGTTTGTTGATACATGTATGTCCCTAGATCATGATATGAATGTAATAGATCTTGTTTGTCTGATTCTGAGGTAATGCTTGAAATGATTAATGAAATGATATTGCTTGTTTGATATTTATAATGTTTCATATTTCATTAATGAGTCGACATTGAATTGGTTAATTAGATTTGTGGTTGTTTGAAGTGTTATACATAATGTTATATAATTAATTAATGCATTCAAACTTAACAGAATGAAGTTCTCATGCGAGTGGCCCATCCGAATGGACCATACGCATGAATAACTTCATACGAATGACTCAGTCGCACGACGGAACTAGGAGACTGGATCAGTCGTATGATTATAACATGAGATTGACTCAGTCGCACGACTGAATACTCAATCGTGCGAATGAATCAACCGCATGGTTCAATCGCACGACTGAACCATACTAATGATTCAGTCGCACGAATGAATAATACTAACCTATAAATACAACCCAATTCGTGAAAAATAGAGAGCTTTGATTACTTACGACTCCAGACGTACCCTAGCCGTCCAGAAGCCTCACAATTCGTTCTCCAAGTTCATAGAACACATTAGATTAATTCCCAGTCGATTTCTAACGTGAGTTTCAATTCTTGATTGATTGTTCGTGTGTTCTCACTGATTGGATCGCCAATCAAATAGGATTCCGCACTATTTGATCTGGTTTACACGCTAATCACTAGGTATTTCGTTCAAATACCAGGTCCTAACATACCTTTTAGAAGCTTTTGCAACATGGCATTCTTCTGAAGCTTCTTTCTTTTCGGAAGAAGCTTTCAACACTTCTCCGAAGCAGTTTCTTCTGGGATGGTTTCAAGGGAATTTCTTTTTCTTCAGAATTTTAACTGCTTTTGCTTCCGAAGCCATTTTCCCTTCGGAAGAAGGAGTTTCTCCGAAGACAACTGACTTCAGAAACTAGCTTTCCATTTTTCATCACTTGGACCATCTGATAAGGTCCAAATGAGAAATCTTCTCTGACTCCTTTTTTCTAACATTATTTGCATAATGTGTGCTAGTACGATTATAGTAGCAATCTTTAGCCATGTGGTTTTGTAGACCACACATGATGCATGTAATGTTAGTCTTTTGGGAGCTTGTAGGTTGTTGTTTCTTAGTCTTTCTCTCTTTGTCAGCAACCTTTCCTTTCAACTTCTGATCCTTTGGTAGGACAGGAGTAGCTGGTATTACAATCCTTTCCTGAATCAGAAGTACCTATCACCTGGAATCCAGTTGAGATAAAAACACCCTTTGTTTTGGGTCAAAATCAGCTTAGACTCAGCCACTTTCTTAGTAGTTCTTCTGGTAGCTTTAGCTCTGCTTATACGGGCTTTGGTGGTAACGGTTTGATCTTCACTGGGAGAGGTGGGTAGATTTACTTGTTCCTTCCCTGTGGTGGCCACTATTGTTGCATCATTCTTCAACTCATGTGAAGACGGGTCAACAGTTGGGACCTCTTGCTCTTCAGTACCACATCTAGGTTGTCTTATGGACTCAAAAATTTGGTGGAGCAATTTCATTGGTCCCCGACCCTCCTTTGTTCTGATAACAGATTTTGGAGTGGGAGGATGATGTAATAATCGCTTGGAAGTTTTGCTCAGAAATAGCATACTTCCTAGCTTGAGCCTAAGTGGTGACAAGCTGGGCTTGAGCCTCAGACAATTTGGATATTAAATCCTTTATCTGAGTCTTGTATTGGGTGTGTTCATGTGTTAATAAGGAAATAGTTTTCTCTAACTCTTCAATTTTCTTTAGGTAGTCAGATTCTGCCCTTTCAAAATCAGATTTCAAAACATTTAAAGACTCAATATCAGATTTAATTTTCCTATTGTAGTCCTGATATAATTTAACATTAGCTATACAGCCAGGAGTATAGAGGTGTTCATATATCTGGTTATCATCTGTTCCGGCCATGAGAGCTTAATCAGGAGTCACATCCTGAACTATAAAGCTCCAGTCAACTTCTTGAGCCATTGCAGTTGTTTCAGTTGACTTTCCAGTGGGCTTTGATGAAGAGGGATGTATGGAGGCCTGTGGGGTTCCCAGGTTTGATTTGGGAGCCTTGTATTCCCTAGCAAAGTGACCAAGTTGGTTACAGTTGTAGCATTTCGCCTTGGTCTTGTCAAACCCAAACTTGCTGGTAGTTGGGTTTTCAGGGAATTGCCTTCCGGTTCTCTTAAAGAACTTCTTCGCTCTGTAGGTTAAAAGATCCATCTGTTAGACGATGTCCACATACTCTACATCGTCTGGACTAAAGCACTCCAGATCATCAAAACAATATTGAAAATCACCAGAGTGCCCACTTCCTGAGACAAATGCACAGCTGTCCTGAAAAGAGTTGTGCTAAGCCTATTGAGACCATGGAGTCTCAGGTAAAGTGATGTAAGTTCCAGAAGAGCAGGATGGCTCTTGGTTGTATGTTAGGTATTGCTGAGGTTGTAGGGATACTGAGCCTTCAGCAATAGTTAGAGTGTTGCTAGAAGGAAGACTCAGAGGTCTACTTGTTTGGTGGCCCTTCTTACTCTCCATCTCCAACTGGTATCCATCAAGGATGCCATAGAGTTCAGTCATGGTAAGAGTGTTCAAGTTCTTTGTCCTCTTGATAAAGATACAGTAAAATGTCCACTTATTTGGAAGAGCACTCATGAATTTTCTTGTGAGATCTCTGAGTTCAGAAGTGATCGTCACAAATTGAAGTGAAGAAATAAGATCCATGTACCTGAAAATACTACTAACTGGGGGTCTCTCCATCAATATAAGTGAAGTTCTCAAACTGCTGCTTCAGTGAGTCCTTCTTGGAGTAGTTGGAGCTTGAATACATCTGAGCAAGTGCATCAAACAATTCTTTAGCAGACTTATAATGCTCAAACCCCACCATAATGGAGTTGGGTATTGCAGTCATCAGAATAGTCATAGCATTGCTATCGATGTCCATTTCTTTCAGTCCTCGTCAGAATAATTTCAACAGCTTTTTCTATCGTGGCACCATTTACCAGGTGATGCCACCTTTGGTTTATACGGGTCGTTAACAATGGAGTTCCACATTTTGCTGTCTTGGTATCTGATGAAGCCTTCCATTCTTCTGCTCCAAGACTTGAAGTTTTCAGGAGTAATGATAGGAGCTTTGGTCATGGTTCCCATCTCTACTTCAGATTTGTTAAGAGCCATTTTTTGAGAGTTACAAGGAGGAGTGAAAAAACAGGTTGATTTGGATGGTTAGATCTCATAATCAAGAGCCTAAACAGCTCTGATACCAATTGCAGGATCGTTTTTTGTCACTAAACACTTGGTTTTCTCTCAAACTCACTTAAATGACACTCTCGATAAAAGCAGAATCTTTAAGAGTTGATAACAAATAATAAGTAATAACAAAACACAAGAAGTAATTTCAAGGTACTTGCATATATTGCTTCTCAACTCAAGTATTACAAGACTCTTACAAGCATGTTCTTATGAGTTACAATGAGAGACTATATATAATACTACCTACACCGGATATACTTTGATACCAGCTAGAATCCTCTAACTAAAGCAAATACTACAAAGCTATAGTTTAAGGTATCTCAGATAAGACTTTATTTGAGATATGGTAGTCAGGACATGTCCCTGACTTACCTTTTGTCACCAACTAAAGTTGGTAACTTGTACTAACATAAAAAGGTGAATAGTGGAATAAAGTATGGTCAACTACCGGTCTTTGAGAGAACGCCATGTTGTATCAAAGGTCTGCAGCGGAGTGTCAGAGACCATACTTATGTCCACTGGTTCATAGCAGTGCCTTCCGAAGGTTAAATGGATTCGGAAGAACAAGTACTTTCGAAGCCACTTATACTTCGGAAGAGGCTGCTTCTTCCGAGGCTTGAGAACTTCTTCTTTCTTCATACTTCGGAAGTAGTCTTCTGGTTTCTTCCTTTGAGACTTCATCTTCGGAAGTGAATACTTTATCTTCGGAAGTAAAGCTTTGCCTTCGGAAGTGGAACTTTTACTTTGCCTTCGGAAGAACTCTACTTCCTTCGGAAGTTCCACACTTGGCTTCAGAAGCCTTTGTAAGCACCACCAAAATTTGTCTAAGTGATCTGGTTTTGGTTGCACCAGCCTTCTTCTTGATCCAACAGTCCCCAACCTCCTTTGTTTTGATAACAAATTTTGGAGTGGGGGGATGATGCAATAATAGTTTGGAAGTTCTGCTCAGAGATAACATACTTCCTGGCTTGTGCCTTAGCAGTGACAAGCTAGGCTTGAGCCTCAGTAGTGACAAGCCAGGCTTGAGCCTCAGACAATTTAGATATTAAATCCTTTATTTGAGTCTTGTAATTTGTGTGTTCATGTTTTAATAGGGAAACAGTTTTCTCTAACTCTTTAATTTTTCTTTGGTAGTTAGATTCAGCCCTTTTAAAATCAGATTTCAAAACATTTAAAGACTCAATATCGGATTTAATCTTCATATTGTAGTCCTGATACAGTTTCACCTTAGCAACACATGTAGGAGTACAGAGATGTTCATATACCTTGTTGTCGTCTGTTCCTGCCATAAGTGCTTAAGCAGGAGTCACATTCTGCACCATAAAGCTCCAGTCAACTTCTTGATCCATTGCAGCTGTCTCAGTCAACTTACTAGAGGGCTTTGATGTAGAGGGATGTGTGGAGGCCTGTGGGGTTCCCGGATTTGACTTGGGAGCCTTGCATTCCCTTGCAAAATTACCAAGTTGGTTCTAGTTGTAACATTTGGCCTTGTTTTGTCAAACCCGAATTTGCTGTTGGTTGGGTTTTGGGGAAATTTCCTTCCAGTTCTCTTGAAGAACTTCTTTGCTCTATAGGTTAAAAGAGCCATTTGTTGGACAATGTCCACGTACTCCACATCATCTGGACTGTAGCACTCTAGATCATCAAAGCAGTATGAAAATTACTAGAGTATCCACTCCCTGAGACAAAGGCACAGTTGTCTTGAAAGGAACTTGCTGAGTCTGTTGAGACCTTGAGTCTCAGGAAATGTGATGTATGGTCCAGATGAGCAGGATGGCTGCTGGTTGTAATTCAGGTACTGCTGAGGTTGTATGGGTCCTGAGCCTTCAGCAACCATCAGGGTGTTGCTAGCAGGAAGATCAAGGGTCTGCTTGTCTGATTGCCTTTCTTGCTCTCCATCTCTAAACGGTATCCATCAAGGATGCCATAAAGTTCAGTAATGGTGAGGGTGTTAAAATTTTCTGTTCTCTTGATAGAGACACAGTAGAACGTCACTCATTAAGAAGCATACTCATGAACTTTCTTGTGAGGTCTTTAAGTTCAGAATTAATCTTCATAGACTGAAGGGAGGAAATGAGATCCATGTACCTGAAATATTGTTGACTAAGAGTCTCTCCGACAATATAGGTGAAGTTCTCAAACTGCTGCTTCAGTGAGTCCTTCTTGGAGTCATTTGAGCTAGAGTACATTTGAGCAAGTGCATCAAACAGTTCTTTACCTGACTTTCAATGCTCAAACCCCACCATGATGGAGTTGGGTATTGCAGTCATAAGAATAGTCATTGCATTGTTGTCGACGTCCATCTTCTTCCGATTCTCATCAGAATAGTCTTCAACAGCCTTCTCTATCATAGCACCATTTCCATCAGGTGCTGCCACCTTGGGTTTATACGGGTCATTGACAATAGAATACCATATTTGCTATCTTGATACCTGATGAAGCCTTTCATACATCTGCTCCGTGACCTGAAGTTTTCAGGACTGATGATGGGAGCTTTAGTCATAGTTCCATCTCTACTTCAGACTTGTTTAGGGCCATTTTGAGTGAGGTATAAGGAAGAGTGAAAAACAGGTTGATTAGGATGGTAATATCTCACAATCAAAAGCCTAAATAACTCTGATACCAATTGCAGGATCGGTTTTATCACTTGACACTTGGTTTTTCTCTCAAACTCACTTATGTTACACTCAAATCAGATGACGCAAAGTCTATTTTGAGAGTTGATAGTAATATAATAAGTAACAAAGAACACATATATAATTTTCAAGGTACTTGCATATATTGCTTCTCAACTCAAAGTATTACAAGACTCTTACAAGCATGATGTTATGAGTCAATGAGAAACTATATATAATACTACCTACAGCCAGATGTACTTTGATACCAGTTGGAATCCTCTAACTAAAGCAAATACTACAAAGTTATAGTTTAAGGTATCTTAGATAATGTCTTATCTAAGATATGGTAGTCAGGACATGTCCCTAACTTACCTTTTGTCACCAACTAAAGTTGGTAACTTGTACTAACATAAAAAGGTGAATCGTGGAATAAAGTATGGTCAACTACATGGCCTTTTGGGAAAACACCATGCAGTATCAGAGGTCTGCAGCAGAGTGTCAGAGACCATACTTATGTCCACTGGTTCATAGCAGTGTCTTCCGAAGGCTAAATGGCTTCGGAAGAACAAGTACTTCTGAAGCCACTTATACTTCGGAAGAGGCTACTTCTTCCGAGGCTTGAGGACTTCTTCTTTTCTTTATACTTCGAAAGTTGTCTTCTGGTCTTTTCTTCTTAGACTTGATCTTCGGAAGTGAGTACTTTGACTTCGGAAGTAGAGTTTGTCTTTGGAAGTTGATCTTTCACTTTGTCTTCAGAAGAACTCTACTTCCTTCAGAAGTTCCACATTTGGCTTCGGAAGCCTTTGTAAGTAGCACCAAAATTTGTTTAAGTGATTTGGTTTTGGTTGCACCAGCATTCCTCTTAATCCAACATCACTTCTGATAATTTGTACATTAGTATCTACTGTGTGATTTCCATAACTTACAGTGAACTTTTTTACGTCGAAATGTAAATAAAAATATGCGCGTCGCACGATGAATTTTGGATTTCATTAAAGATTATATTTAAAAAGTTATAAAAAGAAAATAAAAAAAGTTAAAAAGTAAAACACTGAAGTTGCTTTGATAGCTTGTACGTCTATACTTCAATGACATATAGATTACTACACATAATTCTATTTTAAAATAACGTGAAAAATAACATAGTAGGTTTTAAAGAGAAATACTATAGGATGCCTCAAGCAATGAGTCATGATATCGTCCGACACAAACTTTTGGGGTTCATGTCTCTAGATTAGCCAATTCTCGAAAAGTAAGTACAATAATAAAACATAAAATCTTTCTCTTAAAACGATAAGCAAATGTGCAAAAGACGCCCATTCAAGTCCAAGCCCAAGTCCAAACACACAAACAACCAAAACATCCACAAAGTACATGTCTAAAAACCAAACAGAGAGTCTAAACATGTAAACAAAGTTATCACATTCAAGAGTTATCTCTAACTACGCCATAACTAAGCTCAAGTATTATTGTTGTATAAAAATAAATGCTCGAAAGATGAACACATGATTGGTGAGTTATTAGGTTCAAATAATAAAAGTTGACTTGTGGTGTATGAGTTGGATATATGTGCAGTGTTAGTTATATGTAAGTATATAATTAAATGTAAAAAATTTTTGCGGCCAAACCTAATGACGGACTACAAATTTAAGAATTGTTTGATTATATTCACCCAAGAGTCATTTTATTCCGGACTAAAGTTGATTAAAGTTATCA
This sequence comes from Flaveria trinervia, assembly GCA_025506515.1. NCBI lineage: Eukaryota > Viridiplantae > Streptophyta > Magnoliopsida > Asterales > Asteraceae > Flaveria > Flaveria trinervia. The sequence goes on from CM046451.1 coordinate 25,210,250, forward strand.
TACCAAACATATAGGAATAGAGGTGTCAACCTGATAGTACAATTATTACATTTTCATTAGCTTAAACTCGGTATTAAATTGTTGTAAATTTAAAAAACTACACAGACGCTCTTGTACATACATAAACTCATACAACATGAAAAGTAAAACATAAAAAGAAGCCACAAAACTCATCTTATATAACAAGCAAGCAATTGAATGTGTTGGGCAAAAGTAAATAGTATTTTCATAGTAATCTAATTTGTTAGGACCATCATGACCAATCATGTTTCTTAGTTAACTAAGATGTTAGGTCGCTCATCATATGAAGTCCAAAATTAGGTCCCTTCTCAAGTGTTAAACACAAGGATAAGTTATTTGTTTATGTTAGTTTTATGCTGCATTAAGCATAAATTCATTTGGCTTATGAAAATTATTTATTTTATAATTTGTCATCATCAAAGATCCTATAATTAATCTCTAATAAAAATTATTGATAGTTTTTAATCAATTAAGTTATGTTTCTCAAGTTTTATATTTTTAGTTAGTCATTTCAGAATATATTTTAGATTGTGCATTGTTCTTGTGAAGGTTGTTTGGGTATTGATAGTTTTTAATTGATTAAGTTATGTTTCTCAAGTTACATATTTTTAGCGAGTCATTTCAGAATATATGTTAGACTATGGATTGTTCTTGTGAAGGTTGTTTGGGTATTGATAGTTTTTAATTGATTAAGTTATATTTCTCAAGTTATATATTTTTAGCGAGTCATTTCAGAATATATGTTAGACTACGCATTGTTCTTGTGAAGGTTGTTTGAGGCGTCGAAACCTCCAAAAACGTTTACTGTCATTATAGGGATTGAAAGCTAACGCACTAAGATAAATAAAAAGAAACAGAATTAACCAATTTTGTTAACAATTTAGTGAGTTAGGACCTTGCAAAGTTGTAACAAGTATTCTGAAAGTTGCTGAAAATTCCGAATTTGATACTACTCAAAATTTCATAATTAATTATATAAGTTTCACAAGCATCAACAATCATTTTTATGATCTATAAAAGTCCGTTCCTTCAAGAAAATGATATCTTTAGAATGGTATCTACCTTGTGATTTTACGTCTATAACCATTTTACTCAAAACAAGTTAATAACCAATACTCATACCAAGTCTTTTACTAAATCAAAACTTTATAGAAATCATTTTAACATATCATCTTAGTTAGACATTATTTACTATCAATTCTATACTTTCATAGTACAAACTATTACATTAATTTGTCCATTTAGATCTTTCCATTGTCATGTAACACATCAATTTACATATTATTTGTTGTGGAGATGATGATGGTTACCATTTTATTATAATTTATTTGGTTACTAACATGTTGATCATAGAATGAATGTTACAAAAATGGATTACGAGAACAAATATAAAACAAATGAATTAAGGAAGCAAGAATATGGAACATAAGATTTTACCAACAAGATGATCCTTGGATGATCACCATCACTTCTAAAACTCTTGTATATGAACATAATACAAGGTAAGAAAGGAATATAAAATGTAATTCACGATTTTCTAAAAGAAAAAACACAAGAAGATGAGTAGGTTATCACAGAGATGCTTACCTATACTTGATTGCAACCAACACCAAATGAACTTGATTTCTTGTAAGAGAGAGAGGAGGGAGGTGTGTCTGTGAATTTAGAGGAGAGAGAAGGGAAGTGTAATTTTACCTTTAGTAATTATTTTACTACAAGATTTAAGTGTGACTTAATCTTCGATTTTACGTTTGTTAATGTGTTACACATACATTAACTATTATTTTGTAGAGTTGTTTTTTAGCGTAAAGACATGATGTTTGAATTATATTATTTTTGTTCGTGAGTTCTAAACGAAGTCCACTTATTACATCACCAATTTAGTGTCTTATTGATGCAATCTACAATTTATTTATACATGACATGAATTAATTTGAAGTAGTTTATATGTTCTAAATAAAGCATGTCATACTTTGTGTTCCATCAATTTGTTACCAAGTCTATATGTGACCATTTCATGCATTTGAATTAGCAAAAGACATATATTTATTAGAAACAACATTAAAGACGTTAGTCAAAATCTAATCTATTTTGATGACAGGCGTCAAACGACCCATGCATACCATTAATGCATGTTGCATAATAGCATTTGTTTAGTTTGCTTAGGAATTTCAGTCCACTTGCATTGATTCTCAAGTTTAAGTCCAGTAGGTTCCACGGTTACATTTCAAGTATGTATTTAACTACATTGTTCTTCAATAAAAGATATGATAACAAAGCTGCAGCAGGAGTTCTTATTTACCGTTAATTATGTATATAGTGTTGCCCATTTGTAATAATCAGTTAAGGCTCATGAGCCATAGATTAGGGTTTCACCCCTCTATATTTAGAGGTGTTTGATTGTAATGGTTAAGTTTCAGAAATACAATTTTATTAACATGGTATCAAAGCTACAAAGCTCCTGGTACAAACCCTAGCCACCACCTGATCTGCCCGGCTTTCAAACCCGCCTTCGGGAAACCTCTGTATCTCACCTCCACCACCATCAGCCTCAGCAACCCCCGATTAGGGTTTCCTGAAAAAATCGCCACCGTCTGCCACCTCACACGCTGCCACGCACCGCCCAAAGCTCCGCCACTGTTTCTCACGCGCCGCCGCGTACGGGCGCGTGACACCACCTCCGCCCACCGTCGTTGCTCCAGAATCATCGGAATCTCTGTCCCAGTTGATCCTTGTGATCTGTTTCCTGCTCCCTCATGTTTCTCTGTTTTGCTATTAGATCCAGCCTCCTGTTTTCAGATCTGTTCAGTACATTGTTAACATGGATGATGAAAAGAAGACCGAGTCAGCCATCCTAACTCAGATTGCTCCAGGTATTATCAATTACTCTGCTGTGTTACGTATTCCTGTTAAACTTGACTCTGGATATTGGAGTTCGTGGAGTCTCTTTGTTGAAAGAGGACTTATAAGTGTTGTTAAAGAACATCATTTGACCGAACCGCCTCCGGATCCGATAACAAAGGAATGGCGCCTTGATGATAGTGGTATCCAAATGGCTTTGTGGAATGCCATGGAGCCACCGACACTTGCTATTGCTCAAAACTTCGGTACTGTGAAAGAAATGTGGGAGCTTATGTCATTGTCCTTTTCTGCCAAAAAATCCATGTCGCATGCCTTTTCTGTGGTCCCGGCATACAGCAGAGTTGAGCAAGGTGACTCCACCTTCACTGATTACTTTACCCGGTTCTCAAAACTTAGGTATGATTGCGTACTTTGTACCCACCAACCACTGATCTGAAAGTTCAAGAGGAGCGCAACAAGAAAATGGATATTATGGTGTTCATAGCTGGTCTATCACCCAAGTACTCTAATGCTCGACCATTAGTGTTGAGTAACTCTAGTGCTACCTCATCTGTGGCAACCACATATCACTTACTACGGGAGATGTATGGTTCGGATGCCACAACTCGAGACACTAACATCTCTATTATGCATACCAGCACATCTGTTAGTAAAGGCATTGGTCATGGCTCTAATTCAACCCAACGAAAAAGCATTGGTCGAGGCAATGGAATCACATGTCACTATTGTCGCCACGAAGGTCACACAAAGTATAATTGCTCGAATCGCCCTCCTGGATCTCTACCACCTCCCCGACCCAAGGCAAGATTAGCTACTGCTGATGATTCCTCTGATCCGAATGGTTCTACGACCCCAACATACTCACTAAGCCAGGAGAAGTATAACCAATTTTGACAGTTGTTGAGCCTTCAGTCACACACTACTAGTCCACATGCCAATTTAGCTCGTTCAGGTACATTCGCTAGTCTTAACTCATCTTGGATTACTGGCCCTAGGGCCACTCATCACATGACTGGGAATCAAGGTATATTGTCTAACCTTCAAAATACATCTCACCCTCCTGTTCGAATTGCTGATGGATCCTCGTGCCCAGTTCGTGGTATCGGGTCCATTAGCACCTCGAAAAACCTAACACTTTCATTTGTATTGTTAGTACCCAAGTTTCTTGATAACCTTTGTTTTGTAAGCCAACTCACCAAACAAAATAATTGTTGTGCAAAATTTTACCTGTCACACCCCAACCTTGACGGCGGAAACGTCGAGATGTGAGGGTTAAGATTGTTCACAGCCACATAACGCTATATTAAATAGTAAATATTATTATCATAAGTCTTGAAATGGAAAAAAAATACAATCATAAGTCTTATACAAGAAATAAGTTAAACATAACATAACATAATGTAACTTTTTATTTCATTATCTAGGTCCATGTCCTAGATTATAGCATGCTTCAAAAGGATCACTTTAAACTTGTGGTTGACCTGAAACATGATAAAAATAAGAGTCAACTAAAAATAGTTTGTGAGTTTCCAAGGTTTTCATACATAATAAGAAAAAGGTTACAAGTAGCAATTCATGTCATAGGTTATAAGCTAGTAAGGTTATAGAACACATAACGTCACAATCAAACCTCGACTTGATTACAAGTATAAAAGATTGGCTAAGTGTATTTGGTTCCCTAGTGCACAAGCATACGGCTCCTAGGAGTCGGCAATACATCGACTTTAGCACCAAATAGGCTTGTCAGGCCCAAAGATCTAAGACGTCGCCAGGCTAGCAATAGTTAATAATTGTAAACAAAACTATGTATCTCATATAAACACTTACAATACACAAATAACCATGACATAATAATAAGATGAATTGCATGTGCTTACAAGTCTCAAACGTTAATAAGTGTACAATGTATAGATAATCATGTTTCACCCCAATGTAGTGTGAAATAAAATAAAATGGGGCAAGGAAAACTCACGTGATAATATGTATATAATGGAGATTATTTAAGAATAGTAAACGTCGTTCCAAGATGAACGTCACAAGGCACCTAAACATATGTATTTACAATATTTAAGTTTAATAATTGAATTATTGATTTAACGAGAGCTAAAATTTCAAGTGGAGTTTGGGGATCTTTGTAGTAGTCTAAATAATGTAACAAAGGAATATATCATTTGTGTAAATTATTATAAAGAAAATAACATTAAATCATCGATAATAGCTAGTGAAGTTCAAATATAAACTTGAATAAACATTTGAAATAATCATGATTTTAACGATAATAACTTAATGGTAATATTTGGACCAATAATAATTTATTAATTTATTATTCAAAATCCATTTTAATAGAAATAATCCAAGAACATCCTTTGTTAAAAATCTTTATTAAAAAGATAATTAATTAATTAAATTTAGAAAAATTATAGAAAATAATTTGATGTCTTTGAAAATATTTAAAGTTTACAAAAACCCTTTTTATTTATTAAAAATTTTCTATAATTTATTTAAGGGCTGAAGAGCCTTAAAAAATGTTTGAGGGTGCCCGGGTTCGAACCCGAGACCTCAAGGTTGATGTGTGTATGTGTAACCAGTAGACCAGGCTCTCAGCCGCGTTATAGTTTGGTTTTTAATTCTTAAATATGTAACCTAAACAAATCCCCAAATTCCTCATGAACCCTAGATCAAACGAACCCAAAATTAAGCAATGATCCGTTAGTTTCAACCCCATTAACCTTAGGGCTTTTAATCCCTAAGTGAAATCGAGTAGATTTATGTGCAAAACCTACCTGATTAAGATCGATTTCGATGCCACAGACCGAGGAAATAGTCGCGACCCGAGTGGTATAGCGTTCACGATGCAAATGATAATGGAACTTAAATTAATTGTGCAGGAAGCTTTCACGTGACTCAAAGGTTGAAAGCCCTCTATCAATTTCAGTTGAGATGGTTCAGAGAATGGGTTTCAATTTGCTTGCAAACCGCGACAGTGTTGATGATTGAATTCGATGTTTGCGTTTGGTTCAGGTGAAATTGATGATTGTATTCGATTAAAGGTAGATAGAAGTTCGTTCGTGTTGATTTAATTGAGTTATTATTAGTGTTTAAGGCTCGAACGGCTGTGGGGTTTAATGCTTCGGTTATACACTCGATTAGAATCAGTAACCGACGTTTAAAGGTGATTAATTGCTATGATCAGGTTCGAATCATGTACACTAAAAGGTTTGGAATGGTTTAGGGTCGTTTTTCGAAGGTTCTGGTGAGTTTTTAGGACCCGCCGGAGGTCGGTCGGCGGTGACCGGTGACTGGCGGAAAATCGGGAGATAAATGGGGTGGGTTTGGGTTTTAATAATTTACACTAACACCCCCTATAGTTTAGGGTTTGTCATGTTAAGATAGAACTTTAAATTCAAGTTTTGAAAACTACATAACTACCCCCCTAAACTTAATTTAAGTTTATGTTTTGAACATTATTAAGTTTAATAACTCTTACAAGTTATTGTTATAAGTAACTTTATTATAAGTAATCTTATTATTACTAATATTATTATTACTTATTATTATTATTAATATTAACATGATTATTATTAATATTTATATTTTTAACTTTCATACATAGAATTTATGACAATAGTGAATAAGCATAAACAACACATAAGTTTCATAATAGACAATAATGACCCTTACAAGAATAAACAAAGTTAACTTTTAGTTAAAAAAAACGAGATGTTACATTACCCCACTCACTGTGTTTTTCAGGAACTAGGGACGAACTGACTGATTGGCACTGGTATTGAATCATGAGGCCTCTACCGTCTGTCTTTGATGTCACAACCGACCGCTAACATATGTGATTCCAGCATCAGGGAGGCTCATTGCCGGCTAGGCCATCCCTCTACAGCGGTCCTGAGGCAAATGAGACCGGATTTATCTGTTTCTTCTGAATTTTATTATGAGTCAAGTCAGCTTGGTAAACACACCAGGCGCCCTTATCCCCCAAAAGTGTCTAGTCGAGTCTGTAACCCGTTTGAACTTTTGCATTCTGATATTTGGGGACCTTCCCCTGTTAAGACTCCACTTGGTTTTGAGTATTTTGTTATATTTATTGATGATTATTCGCATACCACTTGGGTTTATTTATTAAAATCTCGTAGTGAATTAAATTTAATATTTCAAGAATTCCATTGTTATGTCCAAAATCAATTTAACAAGTCAATCAAAACCATCCACACTGATAATGCAAAAGAATACATGTCTTCTGATTTATCCACATATCTTAAAACTCATGGTCTAATCCACGAGACCTCTTGCGCGTATACATCCCAGCAAAATGCCGTTGCTGAACGCAAGAACCGCCATTTGTTGGATCTTACTCGCACAATCATGATTGAGTCTCATGTTCCCAATTTTTTTTAGGGAGATGCAGTTCTCATTGCAGCTTACCTGATTAACCGCATGCCGTCATCTGTTCTTCATGGTAAGACCCCATTTTCTATTCTCTTCCTTACAGGCACTCCTTTTCCTCTTGTACCTAAAATTTTTGGGTGTGTAGCCTATGTTCATGATCATCGTCTGGGACAACTAAACTTGACCCTCGGGCCATTCGTTGCGTTTTTCTTGGATACTCTCGTGTTCAAAAAGGGTATCGTTGTTACTGCCCCTCCCTTCATCGTTACTTCAGTAGTGCTGATGTCACTTTTCATGAGTCATGTCCTTACTTCCTTGTGTCTTTGGATTCTCTTGATTATTACTCGAGTCCTTTAATGTTCCTATTATTCCTATCTCCACTGTCCCATCGGAGCCTCCGGTCTCAAATTCAGTTCCTGCTTCATCTGGCCTACCGACAGAGAATCAACCATTGCATTTAACATATGCCTGGCGACATAAAAACAAGATGACAACTCTTGATTCATAACCGGCCCATGACTCGGGTACGTCTTCAGTTCCACATCCTAACAATACCAATGATACACCCTTACCTGATACTACCCATTCTACACATGATTCACCTGCTTATGACCCACCTGGTGCCCCATATCCTGATATCCCCATTGTCTTCTGCAAAGAACCTAGACATCCCACTCGCTACCCTATTCAGAATTATGTTTCCTATGCACATCTCTCACCCGATTGTCATGCCTACACCAATACCATTGATTGATACCCGATTCCCAAGAATATGATGACAGCCCTAGCTCACCCAGGATGCCGAAAGGCTATGGAAGAGGAGATTGGGGCCCTTCGTGCCAATCATACGTGGGATCTTCAGCCGCTTCCACCTGGGAAGCGTCTTGTTGGTTGTCGTAGTTATTTACAGTTAAACCAAACCCTGATCAACCAACACCTCAATTGAACGCCCGGTTAGTCGCCAAGGGTTATTCTCAGTCATATGGCATTGATTATGATGAGACTTTCTCTCCGGTTGCCAAAATGCCATCAGTTCGCATTTCCATTGCTCTTGCTGCCATTAATCATTGGCCGCTCCATCAACTTGATGTCAAGAACGCCTTTCTTCATGGTGTTCTTGAGGAGGAGATATATATGGAGCACCCACCTGGGTATATTATCGAGGAGGAGGCCTCGAAAGTATGCAGATTACGTCGTTCTTTGTATGGTCTTAAGCAGTCTCCCAAAGCATGGTTTGGCCGGTTTTCTAATGTTATGATTGAATTTGGGATGACTTGTACTGCATATGACCATTTTGTATTTTTTTAGACGTCATCAGGGTCGGAGGATCATTCTAGTCGTCTATATGGATGACATAATCATCACAGGAGATGACGAGGTTAGAATCACCAATCTTAAACAGTTTCTTTAGTCCCAGTTTCAAATTAAAGACCTTGGTCGTCTCAGATACTTTCTTGGCATTGAGGTATCACATTTACCACAAGGAATCCTTCTATCTCAACGGAAGTATGTTCTTGAAATGTTGTCTGAACGTGGTTTACTGGGGTGTAAACCAATAGACAGTCCGATGCTTCCTACTGGAAAGCTTCTTCCAGAAGATGGAAGTCCGATGAAAGATCTTGAACAATACAGACGGTTAGTTGGAAAACTCAACTACTTGACAGTTAGTCGTCCCGATATCTCCTTTGTTGTTAGTGTCTTAAGTCAGTTTATGGCTTCTCCATATACCGGACACTGGGATGCAGCCCATCGTGTTCTACGATATCTTAAGAACACACCATGATTAGGGATCTTGTATTCTAATCAGGGTCACTGCCGTGTGGGTGCTTTTACTGAAGAAGGAGATGGACGAATTTCCGAATTCTCAGATGCTGATTGGGCAGGCTGCCCTATTTCACGACGATCTACAACTGGATATTGTGTATTTGTTGGAGGGAACCTGGTATCGTGGAAGAGTAAGAAGCAACACATTATATCTAGGTCAAGTGCTGAATCAGAGTATAGATCTATGGCAGATGTTACATCAGAGATGATTTGGGTTCGTCGTTTACTCAGAGAACTTGGGGTTGTGTCTAATGACTTGATGAGGTTATATTGTGATAATCAATCGGCTATACACATAGCCAAGAATCAAGTATTTCATGAGAGGACTAAACATATAGAAGTTGATTGCCATCTTATCAGAGATCGTGTGACAGGCACCCAAGTTGATCCTCCATCCATTCAACCAATTCATGTTAAGACTGAATTCCAACTAGCAGACATCTTTACAAAACCTCTTCGGAAAACACAAATAGACTTTATATGTAACAAGTTGGCATTGATAAACATCTATGCTCTAACTTGAGGAGGAGTGGTAATTATGTATATAGTGTTGCCCATTTGTAATAATTAGTTAAGGCCCATGAGCCATAGATTAGGGTTTCACCCCTCTATATTTAGAGGTGTTTGATTGTAATGGTCATGTTTCAGAAATACAATTTTATTAACATTTACATTACATTTAAGTTTACATTCTTGTTTTACGGGAGACCACTGATCTCGAATCCAGCTCTATCAATCACACGAAACAACTACACAAGAAACAAGAATAATGCGAGAATCCCCACTACTATCCCCTATTTCACTCACAACTGATGATAGAACTAACTACTAGAAATTATAATAATAATGCCAAAATCACAAGGACATCTTGGTATAAACTTGGTATAAAGTTGATATGTGATAAATGGAGAAAAAAATAATCTTTACAGTTTACACAATAATATAAGTTTAATATAAGTTTAATAATATAATGAACATGTCATGGCTTACACTAGAATTGTAATCAGGAAAAGAGAGACAAAAAAACATATGTACAAAACTCGAATAATATCCGCAAAATTTGCAGCAATTAATCATTTGACATCTGAGTTGATGCAATCTCTGATGATCTTCTTTGTCAAACTCATTGATTTGTGACTTGATTTGCATATCTCCAATAAGTGATGATCCATAAAAATCTTGAAACAATAACAATATTTCTAGTCAAAATAATCAGAGTTATGAACAGTGATTAGATGCTCGTCCTCCTCGACGGCTTTTATGGGATCTTGATCATACCATGTTACAGTTCCTGCATATAGTAGCAGCAGATGATTTTATCCGGTGAGAAGGGGTAGGTGTGAGTGCATCAAGTTTTGCACCTTGTGCATTGGTGCTTGTACATTGCAAGTAAGGTTGTTGTTTTCCCTAACTCACTGAGTTGGCTCATTGAGTCAGCTCACTAAGTGAAGTCATTGAGTCAACTCACTGAGTCAGAAATTTAGTAAAGATCCAACTTTCATAGACAAAGATAATGCATCAAAGTGTTAGTTTCAAGGGCCAAAAGGTACATTCATGGAATCAGAATCTGGTTATTTTTTATTTCATAAGCAATGAATTTCTGATTTTATGTTACTCTTTTAAAGTTTTTAACTTGAAATTTAGCAGATGACTGCAGGAGTAGTTGGTGAAAAGCATCTAATTACATGTCAGATATCTAAAATGATCTCTAATAAATAGAAAATAGAAATATACTGTTAACTTAAAATAATGGTTGAAGGGCAAATTTGCCGTCCAAAACGTATCAAAAGGGAAATTTGCCCTTTTAACTCAAAATAATACAATCCTCAATCACTAATGTATTTATAATTATGATGATGGATATATTTAAATACAATATATGTATGTATGTATGTGTATATATATGCGTGTGTATGTAGGATAAAATGCCAAACTATAAATTATACGAGACCTGTAGTAACCAATCTGGAACATTCATGTATTTAGCTAAAAATCCAACATGATCTTAAGATATATCATGGTTATGTGATGTGATTGAATTGGTATATTCATAAGTGCAGAAATATTATGTGTGTATTTATATATTATAAACATCCTACACATGTAGATAAGCTATAATTCTCTGATCTACACATGTGCAGGAAACTTGTGCGAAAAGAGAGAAGAGAAAGTAGGGTCATTATGTACTTAAAGGGAGAAACCATTAAACCACATATTTATAAAACCGCATAATGCACTTGTAGTGCATAAAAGATATTTAAAGTAGTGGGAGAGAGAAAGTTGAGTGGTTACATATACGAAGCACTATGTACAAGTGTATTACACTGTTCTCAAGGTTCTTAACATATTTTTAGCTCTAAAAGGAATCCTTTATATATGTGGATGTGGGTGTGCATGTCCGTATGCATGTTTTTTTAGAATGTAAGCTTTTCTAAAAGTAGAATTTCAAAAAGTACATCCGCTATCCTTAAGAGAAAGTACTTAAATTTTCATAGGACACAAGCATCTCATTAATGTATTACTTCTTTTGTCCCATGAAATATGCAATATTTGACTTCACATTTAGTTTCAGAAACAACTGTTTTATCAATTATTAATATTAGTGACCAAATTTAAAGTAAATAAGAATTAATCAATATTATAGAACTTACCTGATGCTGCAGATGGTTCTTGTTCCCTTGTGGAATGTAGAACAATTGTTCCCGAAAGAACAGTGATGAATCCACATATTTCAGACGCTATATCACTAATGCTCTGACCTTTCCAGTCCTGTAAAAAATGTAGAAATCATTTGCTCGGTTATGTGTCATTAGAAATCTGAAATAAAGATCAGGCATTTGTGAATTAGGAGATACCTTGAACATAATAACACTTGCAATGATTGTTAAAGAAGTGAACATCACATAATATATAGGGGATACAATTGCTGTGTTAAATGTATCCAAAGCCTGCAAATAAAGGTGTCAGGGCATTAGCCAGAAGGGTAAAATGGTCATTTATCTTTTTGACTAACACTAAACAAAAGTTTAGGGTTACTTTCTGTCAAAAGTAATTTAATTTAATTTTACAATTTCAAATTTGATGTTAATATATTATGCTTAACAACTTGTGCAACCCCCCCCCCCCCCCACTTTTTTTCACGACCATGAGACTAATCAATCGACCTTCAGCAGTGGATTTGAACCTGAGACCTATGCTATAGGGATTAATGCGCCTAGCACTTAACCACACACTTTCAAAAACGGATAGTTCTAGTTTACTAATTTAACCAATTGCCCTTGAGTTACCGTTATCATTAAATGTTGCAAATTCATAATTTCATGGCGTCTTTTGTCATTTTCATAGTTGGATGGCCTATCTAAAACTCAGGGGTCAAAACTTTCATAGGCTATTGGTTCCCAAATATTAATGAAAATTACCTTGTTAAGATAATTCAACTGAGTAATCACACACAAGACAGCAACAGTGACAAAAACCCAAGTCTGAGGGTATGCAATCTGACTAATTCCCTCTAGAGTAAGCTTTACTGCAATACCAATGGCCTTTATGCTTACAACCTACAACATAAACAGGCAATATCATAAGACATGACATTTTTAAATAAATAAATAAATAAATAAATAAATTATAAACTTTTACCGTTAGTGAACCCATTAGAGAACAGATGCCCAAGTATACTAATATATTTGACTGCCCATAGCGAGGTTCAAAATGCATCACGAGAACTGCTACTAGTGACAATGTAGCTGCTATGTATATTAGGAATGCTGTTGATAGGAATAAACTAGTAAGTATTGATAACGAGACAGTTATATAAGTTATAGGAACTGATTGTTGCAGCTTCAGTATTTTAGTGTTTGGAATAAAAGTTATTTTCATTCTGATTATCTATAATTGAGAGGTCAAATAATCAGTTTTAGTTTCATACTTCCATTTTAGTTGCAATGAAACTGACTATTTAAAGGATAACTAAACTTTTATTCAACCATCATTTTTACTCATTTTAAATACCCCTTCTAATTAGTTCATCCAATAGATTGACAAAACACTAAAATAAGTAATTATTTGATTATTACAACTTCAAACGGCAAAAAACACGCTCAAACACCATCTCAGGTAGCTCATTTAACAACAAATGATTATCTGATTCTGATAATGCAATATATAATTTTAGTTATCTTTACCTAGCGGAAACAAACACCGTTATACGCACGCACACGAAAGAAATAAGAACATGAGAATTTATAGTGGTTCGGTCAAGATGACCTACGTCCACTCTCTGCAACTAGGTATTTTATTAAGCTCAAGGGACAAAGATTACAATACAATAACATGATTTTTATAAAAAGATAATTAGGGTTGTAAGTAGCTTCAATGGGCCAGGCCCATAACTCTAACCAAAAACCCAAAGGCCTTCACACCTCAACAATCTCCCACTTGAAAGCCTTGCGAATACTCCTGCTAGTCATCTAAGTACAAAACAACCCTGCCATCGGTAATCTTCAAGTAATAGAAATCCTCCAAGCCTTCAATTCCAAAGAACAAGCTAAGATTTCAATCCAAATCCCCTAGTTGTAGAGGCCCCTCTTCATCAATTACTTGAAAGGGCCCGTTGAAGCTCCCCCGAGCTCCAACCCAGTCATAGCAGACTCCACCAACGACCCATCCTCTGTCTCAACTGGCTTACACAATCCACCAGATTCAGAAATACACCAAGAACCACTAACACTCTCCAAATTCAGCAAACAATCACCAGGAGAGATTTTTCCAGTCGTAGTCTTCAAAACCCAACGATTCTTCTTGACTGTACCCGGAACATGCCCCACTCCCACTGTCACAAAATCCTCTGACCGGTTTAGACTTATGACCCCATTCAACTACAATCTTTGCTCCAGACTTCATGTTTGCAAAATGAACTCTCTTAGCAACAAATTTAGCTAACCCAACTATGAATTGCTTAACCGGGTTGATCAGTCCCTCAGCAGGTACCTCCACCATGTACAATGACCCATGCTTATCACCACGAGCAATCACCCGGTTCCAATTGATTACCCTCCATTTACCACCACCAAACTCGACTTCTAGTCCTTGTTCATCCAATTTACTAATAGAAATTAGTTTCTTCTTCAAACCTGGAATCACCTTGATGTATTTCAAGTTCCATGTAGTTCCCAATGGAGTCACTATATCAATATCACCCATGCCCATTACATCAAGCATTCTGCTATCAGCGAGAAGTACCTTCCCAAAATCACCCACTTTCAGATTCACCAACATTTCACCTCTGTGTACGGTGTGAAACGAAGAACCAGAATCCATGATCCAAGAGTCCACATTGTTTTCGGTCTCAAGAATTAACACGTCATCATCATTGACATCCTCGGCAGCAGTGTTCAAACTTTTCTTTGGACATAGACTCTTAACATGTCCATCCTCGTGGCAGGTCCAGCACCTTACATTTTTTAAGTCCGAGTTGAACTCTTTCCCTGACTCCCACTGGCTCGGTTATTTTCCCTTCCCCTGCCAATATGTAACATTTCAGAAGATGATCCAACACTTGCACTTTTCAGACGTGTGTCTTCATCTATCACAATCTCTCGAATCTTTTCAAATGTCATGTTGTTAGCACCCATAGAGTTTGTAATAGCAGTTACAGTCCCGGACCAACTATCAGGCTGTGAAGATAGCAACACCAAAGCTCGATCTCACATCGAATTTTATTCCCACTGATTCTAATCTGGTAAGAATAGACATCAGATCATTAATGTAAAAGGTGACTGAGCTTCCCTCTTTCACTCTCGTCATGAACAGTTCCCTCCTCAAGAACACCTTGTTAGTTGCAGACGGCTTTTCATACATATTTGACAGAGCCAACATCATACCACTTGCAGTGGTTTCTTGCATGATGTTAAAAGCAACACTTTTCGTCAAAGATAACATAATAACCGCTCTAGCTTTCTTGTCCTTGGAATTCCAAACTGCTTTTTTAGTTTTCTCCATACTCTCCGGTTCTTTTCAAGTACCATATCCAAATCCTTTTGACACAGTAATGCCACTATTTGCATTTTAAGTATCTTTATGCAACGGAAACAAACACCATTATATGCACGGACACGAAAGCAATAAGAACACGAGAATTTATAATGGTTCGGTCAAGATGACCTACGTCCACTCTCTGCAACTAGGTATTTTATTAAGCTCAAGGATAAAGATTACAATATAATGACATGATCTATATATAGAGATAATTAGGGTTTTAAGTAGCTTCAAATTCAATAGGCTAGGCCCATAACTCTAACCAAAAGCCCAAAGGCCTTCACACCTCAACAATAAAACTATATATCCCAACAAAAAAATACAGAATACTAAGCCAACCTGGTTCAATAGCTAGATTCCATATTTCTTCTACAGAAGATGGTGTAGATTCCGCAGGCGCATGAATCACAACAATTACCGAACCAACTATGCATGACACACATCCCAAAATACCCATCTGCTTCAACCGTTCCTTTACATAAAGTGCGCCAAAACAGCACTGTTCAAATTTTGTAATTTATACAGATGATTAATAACTCAAGTATAGAATCACAAATTAAACTGTTTTCAACAACCCCAACAAATAAAAATGTAAATTAAGAGTTGAAAGTATTACCTAACGATTATACTCAATGCACCAAGTGGGGTTACAAGAACAGCTGGAGCATAAGCATAAGCAACAAAATTGGCAGCCTCTCCAATAATCACTACACATGCCATCAAAACCGACCATAAATGAAACAAGGATTGTTTACTTATTATATTTTTGTAACACAGAGTTATGCGTGTGGGCCATTGAGCTTGGATACTTTTGGTTAGAAGTGGCAAGATAGGTGGGTCAGATAACAATTCAAAATCTGTACCAGCCAGGTGGGTTGATATAACAAACACTTTTAAAACCATTTTTCTCAAAAAAAAGGTATAATTATTTCCTTGATCATGATTACAGAAACATAACTACTACATTACGTGGTTGGATGAATTTGAAATAGATTAATAGACTTTATCTGAGTTTCAATATGTCTTACCCATTCTGTAATTTTTTTCGATTGACCCAGTTTAGATAAAGGCAACCAAAATCGAAAATGGGCCAAAGTTTCCATATCTACTACTATTGGTTGTTGACAACTTACTTGTAATCATGCCTGCCCACCAAAGTGGTTCTTGTAGGTACGTATAACCCCCATGTCCTAAAATCATAAAGAAGATTAAAACGTGTTACATCAAATTAAAAGAAGGCAGAAAATTGTTGGATATGGAACCTGATTCAGATTTCCTTTTTTTTAATGTATATGTAGTTGTGATATATCATCAATTTTCTTATGAACTTGACTTGTAAAATGTAAGTTTTTATCTTAACAAATCAGATATCTAAATGGTAGACTCAATCTGTTTTCTTCTGCACTTATTGCCAAGCAACAAAGGATGAAATATCCAAGATATATTCCCAATGTCTATTGACACTTGGACTACCACCACTGATACTATGTGCAATTTCTTTCTCTCTCTTTTTGATTGTTTATTAGGGGGTGTTTGGATAATCTAGTATCAAAAAAAGATTTACTGTTCTTGAGCAAAACTGATTTCAATTAAGTATTTTTGCTCTATAAAACAACATTCTTTATTAGATAAACCTAATGCATAAGGCTCCCACATACGTGAGTCTAGAGGTATCGTGTACACATTCTTATGCTGTATTTCCACAAAAGGTTGTTTCCACTTCATAATACAAAAGCCTTCTATACAAACCCATTTGATAAGATAGAAATAAAATCTAATCAAAACTATGAAATAGTGAAACCCTAATAATATTAAGGGACCTACTTCTAAGCACACTTATCATGGCCGACATGAATCATGAAGGAACAAGATAACCATTGGCCCTACTGACCATCCCATAATGACCCTTTAACACATACCCATTAAAATTATCCCACACCTTTATGCAAACCAATTTCAAACTACAAACAACAATTAGAACCTTAAACTTCACCAGAACACAAATCAACACACAACCATCAAAATTCATATCGATAAAACAAACCCAAAAGACAAAACTCACAACAACAAATCAAACATTAAAAGATAAAAAACACACACACACACACACCTGCACCGAAACCAGTGGAAGCAGCAGCACGCTTAAGCCCTTTCTTCTTCAATATAAAACTCGTTCCAATAAATCCACTGGACAACACAGCAAGAATCAACCCTGTTGAATTATCAGAAACACCCATCTCTGTTTTCCACCAAAAAACCACTCTGCTCACTGATTACCTACTCAATTCCCATAAATATGACGACTTTCCCGTCAATTGAAATGGGAAAAACGTGATAGAACGAAACAAGATTGGAACCAATTGGGTTGAAATTCAAGATTGATGAATGAAATAGAGGACAAATTTGATTGATGAAGGTGGGTGTGAATGTGGGTCAAATTGATGTGAGAATTTGAGAGGATATTCGGGTAAAGTTATCGGGTGGACCCATATGATTACAACGCCATTGGCATTGACAGCTACAGAGGAAGAAGGTAGATAAGATCCAGCTCATTTTGTGCCCCAATTGGTTTGGATCTTGCATAATCAAATAACGTTATGCTTAATTACATAATTAACCTTTTATATTTGAATAAATTAATATAGGTCCTTCATGTTTGAGTAATTTCATTAAGCCTTTCTTGTATGACTAAATGCATTAAAGCTATTAGGGCGGGGCGTTAACGCCAAGACTTCATGGCAAGGGGCGACGTCACACGGCAACATTATCACTGGTCTTCCACGCTACAAATCTAATTTGTTTCACGGCATATGCCGTTGACGAGGCACACATTTTGAATTTCTTTTACCATTGGCTCACCCCCCCCCCCCCCACACACACATACAACGATTACATCCTCCTTTTAGAAATAGTTTCTTACACTATAAATACTAACTAATAACCATATACAATAGTATTATTCAAAAAGTTTGACGTTCGAAGCTCATTTGAAAAAACTCAAAATATTCACGTTTTATTTTGTCTCGGTTGTAAACAAGCCAAGAGTGATTGGTTTGGTTTTTAAGCGTACTGAGCATGAGCAAAGATACACTCACTCGTTATTCACTCGGTTTCCCTCAAATTATTTTTTTAACTTATATATTAATGCACACACGCAATATTTGTTAATTTATTTATTCGTGATGTTAACTCAACTTGAATTGCTTGCTCTTTTGCTTTAAGTTCCCCAAATTGAGGTGTTAAACAGATTGTGTTATCAGGTTGTCGGGTCCAATCCAATCTAAACCCGAAATTTTTACACGAACCCAAACCTAAAACTTAATTAAAAGTGTCAACTTGAACACGTGAAAATTTACAAGTTGACACAAACATGACTCGATTGACCTCAATTTTTATTTTTTTTATTTTGTCACATATTAATACTTTAAAATTACTATTTAAAAACAAATAATACCAATCAATATGAAACAATTATATTTTAGTTGTTATATCTTATGTCAATTTCTATTTTAAGTTCTAAAAGAAATAAATCACATAAAAATCAATACAAAAAAATAAATTAAATAAAAAATGGGTCAAACAGTTCAACCCACGAACCCGTCGAGTTGAACTAGAACCCGACCTATTTAGCTAAGCAAGTTCAACCGAACCTGACCCGAACCCACAAATTTCGTGTAAGGTTCATGTCGTGTTTTCGGGTCGTGTCAGAAATTCACACCCCCCACTTAATTGTCATCACCTGCAGCAACCAACCGACTTTCATTATCTTCATGTTCTTCAAGTCGATTAGTTTCAATTACGATTTGTAGTTATGTAATTCAATGAGCTTAATTAGAACACTTAAATGAATGATAAATTGAAATTGTGTACTACATTGTGATCTAAAACGGAGTCAAGTCGAGCATAATTGAATGCTCAATTAATCAAACGGAGTTCGAGCATTAACCTTTTGATCGGATTTGTAAATTCAAATCAAACCAAGGTGTGCAGTTTGTAAACGAATCGAGTTCAAACAGACTTGCATTTAGTTCGGTTCAATTTGCAAACAACCTTACTATCGAGTATGGCTGGTACATTTTGTTAGGTTTAACTTGTAATCAAAAGTTTTGGTTATTGAAAATGTT
The DNA here is from genome assembly GCA_025506515.1 of Flaveria trinervia. Classification (NCBI taxonomy): domain Eukaryota; kingdom Viridiplantae; phylum Streptophyta; class Magnoliopsida; order Asterales; family Asteraceae; genus Flaveria; species Flaveria trinervia. The sequence continues at coordinate 25,229,518 of CM046451.1, forward strand.
AAAATAGTTTCTGATAGTTATTTATTAGTTCGATTCGATTAATTCGGTTTTGTAAATATGTGTAACCGAACTAAACCAATATATCATGTTATCAAAAAATTAAAGCTAATTTATTGGTTGTCAATTTTGTTATGTTAATTTGATTAGGTTTCCTGTTATTAATTGTTATATTTCGATTAAATCTATTCTACTTAATATGAAAAGATATAAAGATGATATGACTTGTAAACTAAAAAAATTAGAATTCTTAATATAACCTAGAAACATATTATGAATATAGCTTATAATATTTTAGGGCATGTGATATGCATGAAACTTGTCATTCTCTTATGTTCATATAGATTTCTTTGCATAATTTATTTGCCATAAACATGTTAAGGGTGTTTATAATTCGGTTAACGATTTATTTGGTTTACTAGTTTTAACCCATGTATTACACAGATTAAATAAATACAATATTAGATAAAAAAGTTATTGGTTATAGAACTATATTTTAAGATAAGATCTTTAAAATTACGTATGATTAAGGATTATAAGTAATAAAACAATAATGTCAATTTAAAAAAAAATCTAAGAAAATAGATATTTTGTTCAAAACAATCCGTTTTACTTTTTAAAAGTTTCTTATTATAACTCCCAATTTTAAAATCTTGGTTTAAATTTTTTTACTTTTTAGAATATTTTTAATACATTATTTTTAAAAAAGTTTAATATTTAAAAAAAAATCTTATTTTATAAAGAAATTATTTCTTTAGAAACAACATAAATAAAACGATATCTTTCTTAATTTATTAAAATATATTTTTAATATAAAAAATTAAATAATACTATTAGTAATGCATAAATGATTTAATAGAAAAAAGTGGAAAATTATTAGTGAAAAGAAATATCATGCTGCCACGTGTCCTCTTAGTTATTTATTTTATTAGAGTAAACATTTGTTTTGGTTAATTCAAGTATGAGATTTCTTGGAAGTAACTGTTAACCATGCCAAATCAAATTAAAATTAGGCCTAACCAAACTGAATTTAACCATTTAAGTTGATTTATTCGATTTGATTATTTGATTAAACCAGTTATTGTTTAATTTATTCAGATAACGAAACTCAATAACCAAAATTTTGTGTAACTGTTAGCCAAATTAAGAACCGAATTCACAATTTGAATTGATTAGTCATCAAACTGAAACTAAATTCACAGTTTGGGTCGAGCTTTTTCGGTTATGATATAGTTTTGTTATCGGTTATTTTCGATTCGCTCTTTTCTTAACATTCTAAAATCTAGCCGTTTGAATCTAGACTTGTTTAATTTAGTCATATTTTAGTGTGAACGGGTGAAAATAAAAACATTTTAGTATTTAAAAGTAAATTATAATTTTTATAGTAATAGTGACAATTTTTTTCACATGTGGTTTTGTTTCATAGGTCATCTACATCGTACTATCATATATTCTATATTTATTGTTCTTTTATAATTCAAGATATTAGTTAAACATATCTCCTTTTGAATTTTCAGTTTGAGTGTATGCTCATGTAAAACTTTAAATCAATAGTATATTTTCTCTTTTAATGTAAAATAGATAAAAATATTATTCATATGACAAGTCGAAGAGAGTATGACATGTTAAAAGAGTATATAATAGGTAACACATGAAACATAAACATAACTCATATTTCAATCGTCTCACATCAAAACTTTAGGAATGTGCATCAAGTATGACATTAACAAACTTCTGATTATTAGTAATTTTGATGGGTGTCATGTTTCTTAAAACAGATAATTATATTGAAAACTAATTTGAATATTTGCGTTTTGCGAGGTTTCCTTATTGGAAATTGGTTTATATATTAACATGTTTTTATATAAATATAAGACTTCTATTCTCATTATAGATATTGATAGTGATATATAAAAGCCAAGCTAGCTCGCAAGCTACTCGGGATCGGTTCGAAAAAAGTTTTAATTGAGCCGAGCTTAAACGAGCTCGAGCCCGATTTCAAGCTCAGATTATTGCTCGTCTACTTAATGAGCTCGAGCTCGAGCTTTAGGATATCGAGCTGGCTAGCGAGCCTGAACGAGCTTTTTGTATATATTTTTATATTACATATTAAATATATATAAATACTTATTTACATAAATTATATTATTAAATATATTATTATGATAAAAGATAGTTAAATAATATATATTATGTTACATATATAAGTATGCTTATAAATAATTATAAAAAATAAAATTTTAATAATTTAACAATAACGAACCGAACCGAGCCGAGCTCGAGCTTGAAAATTTTCTTACGAGTCGAGCTTTATAAATAAAGTTATAAACAAGCCGAGCTCGAGCTTGAGCTTCCTAAAACCTAAACGAGCTTGGGCTCGGCTCGACTCGTTTACATCTCTAGATATTGATATAGCTTTGGAAGAAGGTTTAGTATGTATGTAATTAGACGTTATAATATATTCATAGATTTTTCGATGTGCATATCAAATTGGTACCATTCTCATAAAGGGTGCTTCTTAATGTATTCAAATCTTGAGAATAGCTTTTGAAGTTAACCCAAACTATAGGGGTGCTTTTGTAATTACAAAACTGGTTCTTCTTTGAATATTTGGCTATTCAATTTGCCAATTTTACTAGATTGATATTTATTTTTAGATTAAATTACTATTTTGGTTCCTGTAATTTAGTTATTTTAGTTACTTTAATCATTTGAATTAAAAATAAATTTTCTAATAAATTAAACCTCATGGTTTGTACTGTATAACTTTTTCAGTCTAGTGTATTAAAAGAGTTAGATTTTTTAATTAGTTTCAAACAAAATGACAAAAGTGCCCTTGGAGAATAAATTACGTTTTTGATCCTTGAGGTTATTAAAAGTAACCATTTCAGTTTAAGAGTATTTTTATTATTTTGTTGGAAACTAATTAAAAAATATAACTCTGTTAGTGTAAAAGACTGAAAAAGTTATAAAATACAAATCATGAAGCTTGATTTGTTAGAAAATTTGTTTTTAGATTCAGTAGTTAAAATGACAAACCATAAGGACCAAATGAGTAATTTACTCTTATTTTTAAATCATCCATTTAATAGATTGACATTTACTTTTAAATCATCCATTTTTTTGTTTCTTACGATTGGATGTATAATATTTCAGGATTGGGAACAAATGTTTACTTGATAACTCGTCGTTTTTTTAAGATTAATCAAAATAAAGAATAAGTTTTTCAAATACATTGTTAAAAATTTAAAACATTATTTTTTTATGTGTATGTGTACATTCGCAAGACACTTACTGTTACAAATATATGTTTTTTAAGGTGTAAGTGCATGTCTTAATTTTTATTATGTCTTTATATTTACACATATACATAAAGAACATGATGTTGTACGTGTAACAATGTTATCTCAACAAAGTAATGATTTTAATTGGTCTTGGGGATGGTGGGTTATTGTAATAATAGTATGCTAATATTTACAAATTCTGGATTATAGTCAACATATTTTTAACATCATCAAATTCTAAAAGAAAAGACAATGTTTTGTTTGAAGTAAATAAAAGAAGCTAGAGCGAGGAAGCTTAAAAACCACAAAAAAGTTGGACTTTATGCATCCAATGTGGCATCACGTTTAAAATTACGTTTTGTTGAGACCTTATAATGAAGGTAGTAGCTTTATTCATATGTGTAAGTCTTGACATTTCTAGGGTTTGATTATATTTTTATCAAGGTGAGGTCTATATCCTCAAACTTGTGATGTTTTTTTAGATGATTTTGAGTTAGCATGCATATGTGATGATAACTAAATATGAAATAATATGTTTTATATGTAAAGATCGAGTCTTTATTCTAATATGTGTTAGGGTTTGATGTAAATGAATGTATGTGGTTATGTTTATGTTAAAATCCTAAATATGATATTGATCGATGTGATGTAATGCAGGAAATATGACAATGTAATGATGAGATGATGATGATCAAACAATAGTATTTGAACTCTATTTGAATCTACACAGGTAAATTAAAACATCCACAAATGACTCTTACAAGTAACCTTCCACCCTCGTAACTGAGCATTAGACCTTGTATATAAGCTTTCACTTTTGTAAGTTTCAAGAAACCTTCACAACTAATAACAGTTAAACCTTTTTCAAAGTGTATACTATATAAGTAATTGACACCTTCGCATCTAATTTTGTTCCTTCATATTTGGCTACACATAACCTGAATGAAGCCAAATTAAGCCCCCATAAATAATCCGTCCATCGTAATTTATAATATACATAGCTAGAAATGACAAAATGACCCTCTATAAGTACCTAATATTCCCACAACTATATTGAATGTAGAATGTCCGACTGTTATTTAAAGTAAAAGTCAATGTTAACTAACTCGGTACGATCTAAAGAGTTACACGTTGGTAAACGAAATAAAGATTAAACGATTTAATTATTAAACACTGAAGTTCATGTTTTTGTGAAAATAATAATTTAATAATTAATTATTAATTGTTATTTAATAGATGGATTATTATTTGTGAAAATAATAATAATAGGAAATTTGTTATAATATTAATAATAATAATAATAATAGTTTTTATTAATAATTAAAGTTTTAATTAAAAGTTAATTAAACTTAAGGGTTGATAATAAAAGAGTTTATTATGAAAAGGGAAACCTGAGTCTAATAAGTTAAAGACTAGAGTGTAATATAAGGTTCGTCGTATAATTTTGGCGATTACAAAAATAAAGGAGTATATTCGGCAATCACCTAGCTGGCGAGGAAGGAAGACTAACTAGCACTCCCGTAGGTGCGGGATTGAAGCGCCTTTATCTTGGTCGGGGTCTGCCACTCAGTGATAGCACTGTAACACCCGGATATTTTCTTTGAAGCCGACGAAAGAAGAAAAAGAAATAAAGTCCAAAGTCGGGGGACCAAACTCGCCAACGAGAGAAAGTTGGGTGAGTGGGGGTATTTAAAGGGAGAGGGCAGCCCTTACCCTCTCCCCACACACACAAATCAGCCATAGAGAGAAGAGAAGGAGAAAAGGGAGAAAAATGAGGGTTTCGAGCTTGGTTCGAGTGGATTCGAGTGTGGAAATCGTCGTGTAGTGGGTCTAATCGAAGCTCTTCTCGTTGTGGTCATTTGTGTGAGTTCTAGGACCCCTCTTTTAAACATTTTGGTCGATTTTGGGGCTGGAACACATTTGAAAACTTGTTTTTGTATGTGTGTGTGTTTGACCCATTTGTATGTGTTTGCGTGTGATGCGTTTGGAGTTTGTTTCCGGCCTTGTGCGTGCTTGAATGGCGTTGTGGTATGCATTCCTAAGGTTTAGGATGGTTGATTTAGGCTTAAAATGGGTTTGGATGAGCTTAGAGGTCGAAAATGGCAGATTGGGTTCGAGAGTGAGCTGTATTCTGCGCAGTTGGGGCTATGCAACCGAATGGCATGCCAATCGTGCGACTGAGGTCCACACGCATGCCAGTCATCCGATTGAGGGTCAATCACATGTGAGTCGTGCGACTGGGGCCCATACGCCTGCTAGTCGTGCGACTGAAGGTCAATCGTATGGGAGTCATGTGACTGAGATTTTATCCGCATTAAGTCCATCCGCATTAGTTCTATTCGCATGGGACTTATCTGCATTGAGTCCATCCATATTAGGTCCATTCGCATGGGTGTTCATTCGCATTGGTGTTCATTCACATTGGTACATTTGCATGAGGTTCAGTCGCCTGGAGGCCATGCGACTGAAGGGTGCCCATACGCCCATGTAGGGCTGGTGTGCCCGACGAAAGTGTAGTTTATGTACTGACTTTTGGGGAAAGTGCAGATGTAAGTTTTAACGTGGATGATTCCCGTAAGTCCATCTAAGATGACTGTTGTGACCTTAGAGGTTATGTTAGGCATGATGACGTTGCACGTTATGCATGATGTATGTTATGTATGTATGATGTTGTCCCGTGTGATGATGTTGACTTTGTATGATATGTTTCTTATTATGATGTAGGCTTATCTTTCTCATGGCTTTGCATTGAATGTTAATGAATGAAATAAAAGTAGTATGTAATGTAAGCGAAAGATAATGAAAGAGGAACATCAAGGAAGAATGCATGTATTAATGAATGATGAAAGTAAAGAAAGTCTTGCAAGCCTTGTATGTCAGGACACACCATTAAAAGGTGTTAGCCCAACGGTGTGTGGGTTCGCTACCCCAGGAGGATGCACATCGTGGTCTTCTTTGTGATCGACCATTTGTATAGAACCATTGCCGCATACCCTAGGTACTGTGACCAGAGGTGCGAGGCACCGTTATAGCTGGTCTATGATAGGCCTAGGTCCAGTACCAGGAATAGCAGGGTATTGCATATGGCATTGGTACACCTAAGCTCTACCCTAGGTACTGTGACCAGAGGTGCGATGCGCCGGTATAGCTGGTCTATGATAGACCTAGGTCCAGTACCAGGAATAACAGGGTAAAGTTTATGGTTGAAGGAAAGAAAAGATGTAATGATGAAAGAATGCGAAGGTTAATGACGTACGAATGAAAGAATGAATGTATGAACGATTAATGAAGATAATAACGATATTATGTATCTGTACGTATGATGTATGATCGCATGAAAGTAAAGTATGGTTTTAACGAAAGGAAAATATGTTTTATTTTATAAAACTAGAACTCACTCAGCAATGCTGATTTTTATGTGTTTCCTGTTGGCAGGTAATGATTGCTGAAGATGACACGAGATGGCTACTCAGCTCTTTTGGGATGGCATCCATTTATAATGCTTTTGTGATGTAATGCAACTTGGGTTTTGTAATTGGTTAATGATGTATTATTTTGCAAAAGCTATTATATTGAAATGAAATGTTTTGTTTCCGCTGCAACGTTTTTATGTAATATGATGAAAATATATGTTTTATGTGCAATGATTTACCAGCTGTAAGCGTCCCGGGAACAGGGCCTTACAAGTTGGTATCAGAGTCAAAGTTTAAGTGAAATGGGTAAATTTTCAAAATAAACCTTAACTTAAACTGAGAATGGGACAGAAAGGGAATGGATGCCAATCTGAGTAGCTGCGTGCCATCAGGTATTTTCGTAAAGTTAACCAGTATTTCGTGCGCATGGTATGTGGTTATGTGTTGTTTGTAGATTTAAATACTGATGTAGTCAGGAGAGGTAATGCTCGGGGTGTGAAAAGTAAAGTAAGTGGCTAATCACAACTAGCCACTCTAATTAGGGACTTACTATACTTGACATAAACTAAGTTGTTCCCTTGAATGATCGTGTTGGTGTTTGAATCTTTCAGTGTGCGTGTGAATGGCCGGTGGTAGATCTTCGAAGCCTCTCGCGGAGGTGGTCATGATGGGCTTGGTGCTGAGCTGCGACCCAAGAGAGGAAGACCCAGAGTTGAAAATGGTTCCTGAAACTAGAGACCCCTCATCCATCCGAGGGTGGCGACGGAGCGCTAATCTGAGAGCCTTAGTAAGGAGGCTGTGGTTGAAGAAGTCCATCAGGTCATGCAAACAATCTTACTGTCTGTAGTGACCGAAGTTATCAAGCTGTACAGGAAGGGGAAAGGAAAAAAAGAAATAGGTCCTTGGGAGGACAGGAACAACCGGAGCCTGAAACATTTCTCTCGGATGATGAAGAAGAGGAGGAGGAAGAAGAGCCCGTGCAACAGGTGACACGAGGCTGTAATTATGGAGCGTTTCAATGTTGCAAGCCCCCTACTTTTGATGGAAACGACACTGCTGCTGCTGCTCACCGGTGGGTGAGAGAAATGGAAGTTGTATTGAATATCAGCGAGTGCCGGGAGGACCAAAAAGTAAAGTTTGCTGCCCACTCTTTTATGGACTCGGCTCTGTGCCGGTGGGACAATATAGTCCAAGCCAAGGGTAGTCGGGCAATCGGGAGGATGAGATGGTCTGAACTGAAGAAGCTGGTGATTGAGGAGTTCTGTCCTTATAGAGAAATGGATAAATTTGAGAGAGAATTCCTGCAACTCGAGGCGGGAATGATGACGCACCAACAGTACACTACCAATTCAACGAGATGGCACACATGGTGCCGGATCAGGTGATGCCTTTGTCACAGAAGATGAAGAGGTACATTCAGGGTTGCTAGCGGATATTCGCAGGCATATGATTGCCGCCCGACCGAGCACGTTTAGGTCGGCGTTGGACTTAGCAGGGAGATTATATGATGAGAGGGCTGTGGTGGTGGTGGCTGAAGGTAGCAGGAAGGGTGGAAGTGATCGAAACTGGCAAGGGAAGAGGTTTGGTCGGGGTGATGCCTCGACGGTTAACAAGAAGGCACAGGTGGATGACCGCCGTGTGGCCACATCGAGTGCGGGGTCAAAAAGGTGTGGAAAGTGTGGGAGGGAGCATGTGGGAGAATGTAGGCTGGGATTGAACGGGTGCTTCAAATGTGGGAAGACGGGGCATATAGCCAAGGACTGTCATACGGTCCGGTGCTTTAACTGTGGCGTGGAGGGCCACATAAGTAAGGATTGTAAGAAGCTGAGGGCTGAGGGTTCCGGGGCGAAGAAGACGGGGAGTGAGGGGTCAAGGGCGAGAGCTAGGGCATTCACTATGACACAGGAGGAAGCTAGGACGGACCCTGATGTCGTGTCCGGTACGTTTCTGATGAACCAAACTTTAGCTTCTGTGTTATTTGATTCGGGTGCCAAGAAAAGTTTTATTTTTGATGCTTTCTGTGCTAAGCTTCCTGTTAGTAGTAGACATGTTGATGCGCCCTTTGAGGTAGAAACTGCCATAGGTAAGTCTACCAGGATTTCCGAGATGATGGAGGGTTATGATGTGGAACTTGAGGGTCATAAGTTTCCTGTTAGACCGTTCTTGATGACCTTGGATGGTTTCGATTTGGTTCTTGGGATGGATTGGTTAGCGGACTTCAAGGCGAACATTATTTGTCGCAAGAAGATGATTTGTCTGACAGTGCCTGACGGTGGTTCGGTGACGGTTTATGGTGATCGGGTCATGACGATCCCGAAAGTAATCTCAATGGCGGTGGCGAGAAAGTGTATGAGGCGTGGATGTAGCGCCTACTTGGCTTATGTAAAGGATGTGGATACGCCAACACCACAACTATCCGATGTACCGGTTGTGTGTGACTTTCCGGACATGTTCCCAGAGGATTTACCAGGAGTGTCACCTGACAGAGAGGTTGAGTTTCAGATTGATCTGATACCGGGTGCCCAACCTGTTGCCAAGGCACCGTATCGGTTGGCTCCGACGGAGATGAAAGAGTTGATGAAGCAGTTGCAAGAGCTGCTTGATAAGGGGTTCATTAGACCAAGTATCTCTCCTTGGTGTGCTCCGGTCCTATTTGTGCAGAAGAAAGACAGTAGTATGAGGATGTGTATCGACTACCGTGAGCTGAACAAGCTGACGATGAAGAACCGATACCCCTTATCGAGAATCGATGATTTGTTCGTCCAGCTTCAAGGTGCCAGTTGGTTTTCAAGGATAGACCTTCGATTGGGCTACCATTAGTTGAAGGTGAAGGAGCAGGATATTCCTAAAACAACTTTTCGCACGTGCTACGGTCACTACGAGTTTCTTGTCATGTCTTTCGGTTTGACCAATGCGCCAATTGCTTTTATGGACCTGATGAATCGAGTGTGTCGGCCGATGTTGGATAAATCAGTGATTGTGTTTATCGATGATATCCTAATTTATTCAAGGAATGAGGAGGAGCATGTCGGTCACATTCGGGAGGTTCTGGAGATGCTGAGGAATGAGAAGTTGTACGCCAGGTTCTCCAAGTGCGCGTTCTGGTTGTGCGAGGTTCAATTCTTGGGTCATGTGGTGAATCCTGACGGGATTATGGTGGACCCGGAAAAGGTGGAGGCAGTGATGCAATGGAAGTCTTAAAAGACGCCATCCGAGATTCGTATCTTCTTGGGTTTGGCAGGCTACTATAGAAGATTTATCCAAGACTTTTCTAAGATTGCTTATCCACTAACCATGTTGACTCGGAAGGATGTGAAGTTTGTATGGGGTCAAGCTCAAGAGAAGGTGATCGAAGAATTGAAGGTGAGATTGACTCAAGCTCCTGTTCTGTCATTACCCGAGGGAAGTGAAGACTTGATGGTTTATTCTGAAGCTTCCTACTCGGGGTTGGGGTGTGTCTTAATGCAGAGAGGAAAAGTTATAGTCTATGAATCCCGACAGTTGGAGGTTCATGAGGTCAGCTAGCTTACTCCTGACTTGGATCTAACAGCCGTGGTCTTTGCACTAAAGATTTGGAGGCACTATCTTTACGGGACAAAGTGCACCATTTTCACTGACCACAAGAGCTTAAATTACTTCTTTGAGTAGAAAGATCTGAACATGAGACAGAGACGATGGTTGGAGCTTATAAAGTACTACGATTGTGAGATCCATTACCATCCGCGCAAGGCCAATGTGGTGGTGGACGCCTTAGTCGAAAAGAGAGGCCTGAGTCGATTCGGGTGAAAGCCTATCAGTTGATCATGACCTCAGATGTGATGAAACAAGTCAAAGAGTTTCAAGATGAAGCCTTGAAAGAAGATCATCTTAACTCTGAAAGAATGAGAGGTCTGATTGTGGAGTTGGGTGAAAACACACTTGGTGCTAGAACCCGATTTGGACGGGTGTGGATTCCTCATTTTGGGGATCTACGGGAGAAGATTTTGGATGAAGCTCACAAGACTCGATACTCTATTCATCCAGGTGCCACAAAGATGTATCAAGACATGAGAAGGATTATTGGTGGCTGGGTACGAAACATGACGTGGTGGAGTATGTGAGTAAATACCTTACTTGTCTACAGGTGAAGGCCGAGCATCAGAAGCCATATGGGAAGATCCAACCTTTGGATATACTAGAATGGAAGTGGGAGCACATCACCATGGATTTCATTACGAAGTTGTCATGTACTCTGAAAGGGTGTGATACTATATGGGTGATTGTTGACCGTTTGACGAAGAGTGCTCACTTCCTACCGATCCGCGAGACATATTCATCTGAGAGGTTAGCGGATCTTTTCATCAAGGAGATTGTAACTCGTCACGGTGTACTGGTGTCTATTGTGTACAATCGCGACACCCGGTTTACATCTAAATTCTGGAAGAAATTCCACGACGCCATGGGGACGAGGTTACATATTAGCACGGCTTATCATCCCCAGACTGATGGTCAGTCAGAGAGGACCATTCAGACATCGGAGGACATGCTTCGGGCATGTGTTATTGATTTTGGGGGTAGTTGGGACGACCACTTACCATTAGCTGAATTCTCATACAGCAACAGTTATCATGCCAGCATTGGTATGCCGCCTTATGAGATGCTATACGGTAGAAGATGCAGAACGCCCGTCTGTTGGGGTGATATTGGTAAAAAGAACTAGGGAGCGTCGAGGTAATCGAGGCTACAACTGAGAAGCTCGAAAAGATCAAGGCCTTCATGAAGGCAGCCAAAGATAGACAAAAGTCGTATGCTGATAAACGACGCAGACCGATTGAGTTTCAGGTAGGTGACCGGGTTATGTTGAAGGTCTCACCTTGGAAGGGGATCATCCGATTCAGGAAGCGGGGCAAGCTGAGCCCAAGGTATATAGGGCCTTTCCGAATCATTGCTAGAGTACGAGAGGTGGCCTATAGACTGGAGTTACCAGATGAGCTAAGTGGAATTCACCCGACATTCCATGTATCTTATCTGAGAAAGTACTTGGCAGATGAAGATATGACTGTTCCACTGGAGGATATCGAAGTAGACGAACGGCTCAATTATGTAGAGTAGCTAGTGGCAATCATCGATCAAAAAGAGAAGAGGCTGAGAAATAAAGTGGTTCCTCTTGTGCGTGTACAGTGGAAGCACAGGAAGAGATCCGAGTCAACGTGGGAGACTGAGGAAGAAATGAGACAACATTACCCATGTTTGTTTGAGCAATAACAGGTTTCAGGGACGAAATTCATTTAAGGGGGGGTGGACTTGTAACACCCGGATATTTTCTTTGAATCCGACGAAAGAGGAAAAAGAAATAAATTCCAAAGTCGGGGGAGCAAACTTGCCAATGGGAGAAAGTTTGGTGAGTGGGGGTATTTAAAGCGAGAGGGCAACCCTTACCCTTTTCCCCACACCCACAAATCAGCCAATAGAGAGAAGAGAAGGAGAAAAGGGAGAAAAAGGGGGGTTTCGAGCTTGGTTCGAGTGGATTCGAGCATGGAAATCATGGTGTAGCGGGTCTAATCGAAGCTCTTCTCGTTTTGGTTGTTTGTGTGAGTTCTAGGACCCCTCTTTTAAACATTTTTGGTCGATTTTGGGGCTGGAACACATCTGAAAACTCGTTTTTGTATGTGTGTGTGTTTGACCCATTTGTATATGTTTGTGTGTGATGCGTTTGGAGTTTGTTTCCGGGCTTGTGCGTGCTTGAATGGTGTTGTGGTATGCATTCCTAAGGTTTAGGATGGTTGATTTAGGCTTAGAATGGGTTTGGATGAGCTTTGAGGTCGAAAATGACAAATTGGGTTCGGGAGTGAGCTGTATTCTGTGCGGTTAGGGCTATGCGACCGACTGACATGCTAGTCGTGCGACTGAGGTCCACACGCATGCCAGTCATGCGATTGAGGGTCAATCGCATGTGAGTCGTGCGACTGGGACCCATACGCCGCCAGTCATGCGACTGAAGGTCAATCACATGAGGAGTCATGCGACTGAGAGTTCATCCGCATTAAGTCCATCCGTATTAGTTCCATTCGCATGGAACTCATCCGCATTGAGTCCATCCATATTCGTTCCATTCTCATGGGTTTCATTCGCATTGGTGTTCATCCGCATTGGTCCATTCGCATGAGGTTCAGTCGCATGGAGGCCATGCGACTGAAGGGTGCCCATACGCCCATGTAGGGCTGGTGTGCCCAAGGAAAGTGTAGTTTATGTATTGACTTTTAAGGGAAAGTGCAGATGTAAGTTTTAAAGAGATGATTCCCGTAAGTTCATTTAAGATGACTGTTGTGACCTTAGAGGTTAAGTTGGGCATGATGACGTTGCAAGTTATGCATGATGCATGTTATGTATGTATGATGTTGTCCTGTGTGATGATGTTGACTGTGTATGATATGTTCCTTATTATGATGTATGCTTATCTTTCTCGTGGCTTTGCGTTGAATGTTAATGAATGAAATGAAAGTAGTATGTAACGTAAAGCGAAAGATAATGAAAGAGGAACATGAAGGAAGAATGCATGCATTAATGAATGATGAAAGTAAAGAAAGTCTTGCAAGCCTTGTATGTCAAGACACACCATTAAAAGGTGTTAGCCCAATGGTGTGTGGGTTCGCTACCTCGGGAGGATGCACATCGGGGTCTTTCTTTGTGATTGACCATTTGTATAGAACCATTGCCGCATACCCTAGGTATTGTGACCAGAGGTGCGAGGCACCGTTATAGATGGTCTATGATAGGCCTAGGTCCAATACCAGGGTATTGCATATGGCGTTTGTACACCTAAGCTCTACCCTAGGTACTGTGACTAGAGGTGCGATACGCTGTTATAGCTGGTGTATGATAGACCTAGGTATAGTACCAGGAATAGCAGGGTAAAGTTTATTGTTGAAAGAAAAAAGATTTAATGATGAAAGAATGCGAAGTTTATTGAACGTACGAATGAAAGAATGAATGTATGAACGATTAATAAAGATAATAATGATATTATCTATGTGTACGTATGATGTATGATCACATGAAAGTAAAGTACGGTTTTAACGAAAGGAAAGTATGTTTTATTTTATAAAATTAGAACTCACTCAGCAACGCTGACTTTTATGTATTTCCAGTTGGCAGGTAATGATTGCTAAGGATGGCACGAGATGGCTACTCAGTTCTTTTGGGATGGCATCCATTTATAATGCTTTTGTGATGTAATGCAACTTGGGTTTTGTAATTGGTTAACGATGTATTATTTTGCAAAAGCTATTATATTGAAATGGATTGTTTTGTTTCTGCTGCAACGTTTTTATGTAATATGATGAATATATATGTGTTATGTGCAATGATTTACCTGCTGTAAGCGTCCCAAAAACGGGGCCTTACAAGCACGAACCTTCTCCTTGTCCATGCGTATAGTTCCAGCCCTTATACAGTGGCCGAGGAACATCATTTCGTGCTACGCAAATAAGGAGAGAAGTTAATTGTTATTATAAATATAGGGTTAAGGTTAAACCCCAAAGACACAATTTCTATTTCCTAGAGAAAAAAAGCTATTGTCACTCTCTTTCTCTCCTCCATGTGTTACGCGCCAGTAGCCGCCACCGTCCACCGCCTTTGTCGATTCTGTCGATTGTTGTTTCACCGCCTCCGTCGCGAAACTAAGTCGTGTGATGTTTTGGTTTTGGACATCATGAACAAGCCTACTAGCAAGGATTTCATTGTAATTCACATGTTAATGACAGTGAAAAGTTCGTCAAGCCTAAAACACCCTATGGTTGGGTTTTACTTGTTTAGGAGTTTAGCCTGTGATGTGATTGGGAAAGGTTCATTTATTTAGAATTAATAAACTGGAGTTTCAATTAGAATAAAACTCTAAACCTAACAAAACATGATTTTATTATTGGACGTGGGAACCACTTCCGCTCAAATAAAAGTAGTTTATTTAAATTAAAATAGTCAACAAGGTTAAGTCACAATGGTTTAAACGGTAATACTGATCCACATTCCCCAACAAACTAAATATTTGCACCTTTCCCAAGCAAACCTTTCATAATGACCAAAACTTAGCATTTCCCTATGCAATACAAAGCCTCTACAACTAACCTTAAACCTCCACAATTGATAATGGGTCTCTGTATCTCCCTATACTTAGTATTATTATTGTTATGATATGAAATGTTGGTCTATAACCAAAGAACCATAATGGCATTATAATGACACGAGATGTCGGTCTTTGGGCACATATCCATAGGAACAATATTATGATACGAAATGTCGGTCTATAGGTCGTGAACCATATGTGCACTATAACAATATGTAATGTTGGTTACAGACAATGATCTATGGGGGCGGGGCAATAGTGTAATATGTGGTGGAGTGCGGATAGTATATACTTTGATAAAGATTTATCGCACAGATTCAGTTTTAGTTGGTTATTACTAATACTAAACCACACACACAAAAGGCAGTGTACCTGTCGTATGGTAATATAGTGTTGATAAGAACCGAGTATCAATCCGTGGACACACCTAGCCTACTCAACAAACTTAACGATTTGACTATCAGATTTGGTTTTTGTTAAAGAAAATGATAAGTTGCATTGGAAAGGTTTTTAGGGTTTAACAACAATGATAAAAATAAAGTAAACTAACATTTGAAGCGTTTGGATTTAAAACCAAGGTATAAAAGTTATCATCCTAACTAGACTCCACTTATGTAATTGTGATGAGTTGGTGGTGTGATTTAAAGATATGGATTAATGTAATTGTGTTAATGTTTATAAAGATGAGCTGGTGCGATTTCTCGTCTATCCTGCTGCCGTAGTGACTTGATCCTGTCAGGCTGAGTTTACTGCTTAGATCAAAGCCCTAGTAATGTAGGTAAATCTTTTGTAACCTATTTGACATACGATTTCTGAAAACATAACTTAATGTTAAAAAGAGAGTTGATCAGGTTCCTTCCTAACATACCATTAATTTTAGAAAACTGTAACAATTACTGAAGTTTCCAAACTAATAAAAAGGAACCCGCAAATGATCAGAAGTTAAAGTAATATGATTTCTAATAACCATTTCTAGTTCATTAGCCATGGATTTATTATGAAGACTGTTTCGCGAATGAAAGTTAATCATACGGTTTTTCAACTTTGTATGACGATCATAATCACAAACCATAAATTTATAACTTCCCGTTCAAATGTAGATGCTACCCATCAATAGTTTTCCCAAGACCCCCATAACATTAACACAATATTTATCACACCATTAGTTCATCACAAATTACATAAGTTTCATCCGATTAGGATGATAAAAAGAGTTTAGCTCATAATGAGCTTGAACATAACAACATATAACAAAGAAGATAAATATGTAATCATCGATGAAATGGAACAATCAAACCGATAATCCACAATGGATGGAATTTAGACGATCCCGAGCTTCTTCCAAGTGTTGTATGCACCTCCCGAGCCTCGAAATGACCTTGAAGTCTTGATTCCCGAGAGAGTTCTGTAGAGTAACTTTCCCACCAAAGCTTGCCAAAAAATGGTGAACTTAGGCTTTTCTTTATAGGCTTTCCGGAGTGTTTAAGAACGGCCTTGTGCCTAAAAGGCACGACCCCGTGCTAGTACAATGCTTATGAAAGTTGGCCGGCTCGTACATGCACGTTGTGTCGGGCATGGCCCCGTGATAAATGGGGCATGACCTCGTGTTGGAGGTGGGGCACGGCCTCATGCCTTATGGGGCACGGCCCCGTGTCTACTTTTAGGGGAAAGTACTTTTGTCCTTGTTAGATGTCCAAGCACGGGGGTGTGTTAATTTAGCACGGGAGTGTGTTTCTGGCAAGGCATGGGGGCGTGCTTAATGAGGCACGACCCCATGCTTGGACTCCAAAGCTCGGATCGCTCAATTTCTTGTTAAATATGCTTCTTTTATCCATCTTGCCCTTTTAAACACCTGAAAACACAATTTAAGACTTTTAAGTACATTTTCATCATTTTAAGGAAGATATTAAGGAATAACTTATGTGCTTTTGATAGGATTTTTATGTATAATTTGGAGCACATCAATATGACATATCGATCTATTGGCAGTGAACCATATGACCATTATTATAGTATGAAAATGATGATGTATGGTCAGAGAACCATATGGTTAGTTATGGTATGAGTAGTTAGTTATGGGCTGAGAGCCATAATGACAAAGTTAAGAGATACACATTCGAGCAGGTGTTATTGACATCTATATTAATTAGGGGTATTCATTGGATCAGATAATGGATTATTTGGATTTGAGAATCTCTTGATCCAGGCGAAATCCAATCCGATCTGAATAAAGATAACTCTATTCATTCCGAATCTATCCGAACTCAATTCGGATCAGATTTGGATAATTCGAACAAACCTATTAATAAATATTCCTATGTTTTGGCTAGTTTTATATTTATAACATTTAATTAAGTTTAAAATCACAATAAAAGATATAAAACCATAAAATATTAATTTAACTTAAACACAAATTCAAAATTAGAACATATTAGGTAATTTTATAAAACCCGAAGATTAACATATTAAATTAAGAACAAGAATCGATTATTGTATTATTGTTAGTAGTAGAGGGCTAGAATGTGTTAAGATTTTTAAGTATTAAATTGAAAAATAATAAATAGTCTGACAATGAGTATTGAGCTAGAAACATAATTGAATTGTTATTTAGATTAATCGAACATCCAAATAAAAAATTAAGATATCTGAATTCCAATCCGAAATCTGAATAAGGAATTTGGATTCGAATGAGATCTGAAATCCAAATAAGAAATTTGGATCCGGATGAGATCCAATCCGAATAAGAATTTGGCTCTGTTTATTTGGATTTGGATATGAGTTGAATTTTGGATATTTTTGAACATCGTTTTTTTAAACACCACTAATATTAATCCTTATTTGGATATGTAATGTTTAGGATATAATGTGACAAGAATGATACGACCAATGCCTTTGTTATGTAACATATATACTAAGTTATGTTTTATATAAAAAAACTAAAACTCACTCAACAACCTTAATTGTTTAGTATACATGCAGATTCTTCGGTTAGGCTAATGCTAGGTGATTTAGATTTTATAAGTTGAATGTTACCCTGACACAAGAAGACTACATCTTTTTATCTTTAGTTGTTATGTTTAGGACATTAATATCACATATATGTAATAGGTAAATGTTTGAATTTAATTACTTTTTAAAAATGTTGAATGTTGTCTGTTATTATGTATATGAAATTTCCATTTTGAGAATTATGCTTGTGATTTGTTAAACTAACTATGAGGTCTTTCTTATAATAAGGACTATAATAACTTAATTTGGCTTTTTTACCTGATATTGTGGGTGGATCTCAAAAGATATGAAAGATCTTCCACCAAGTCGTACATATGACTTTCATTGAATACGGCTTTCTACATAATTCTATATGTATCTATGAGCTCGAGTATGGAATTCTGTTTACTCACCTCAATTGAGTATCCGTTTCCCTCCTTTTCTTGCTAGGATTGGAAATCCTGTATTTTACATATCATACGATTGAGTCATTGGGTTTTCCAAAATAGTGTAAAAAGAAGTGCTTCAAATCATTGTTGTTTGACTCGGACTTGTTCTAAAAATTCGATGTATTTTGAATTGTTTATTGACACGGACAAAGTCAGGGAAAACCTCTGCAATTTTTTCAATATTGAACATTGGACATATAATATGTTAGGACTGTTAGGGGACCGTGTACATACGGAGTACTAACGGATTCTGCGTGTAACCAGATTAAATAGTGCAAAATCCTATTTGATTGGCGATCCAATCAGTGAGCACGATAACCCGATCGATATAACAATGAACTAAACGTTAAGAATGAGTAAGAATCGATCAAGATCGAACTATGAAGTTGGATTGGCTGCTTAGGACAGTTTGGACGGCTAGGGTTTATGTATATTCGAAGTATCTCTCTTAGTGTTTTTTTCACAAATTAGGTGGTATTTATAGGTTTGTAGCTGCTATTCGTACGACTGAACCATTAGCATGGTTCAGTCGTGTGACTGACTCATGCGATTGATTCATACGCACAACTGAAGGTTCAGTCGTGCGACTAAGTCAATCTTATGTCTCAATCATACGACTGATCCAGTCTCCTGGTTCAGTCGTGCGACTGGTCCATAAGTATGATATATTCATGCATATGGTCCATAAGTATGATCCATTGGCATGAATAATCACCCAACTAGGTTGAACACAATTCTCAATCATTATTGACTTAGAATTGTGTACAACAACCTCAACCTATATAAAAAGTTCATACATATGAATCAAAGATAAATAAACATCAATGCATATATCGTACTTCATTACATCATCACATTACACATATGTAAGACATGAAAGTCTTTTACATTTAAGAACATAACTAGGAACATGATGTATCAACAAACTCCCCCTTGGACCTAGTTTATCCTATTGTCTAACATTCTTCACATGCTCTTGGAATTTCTTGTACTTCTCTTCTTTGGTGACTGCCGCGTGGATTTCAAACATGAAGCAGAGCCGTATAACATGTTGGAATTGTAGAGCTTGTACAATATCTTGTGTGTCATAGAACAGTGGCCACTTGTATAGAGTGTAAACATCTTCAACATACAAATTTGAAAGCCACATTGGGTCAAATACCCTAATAGTCTCGATCTTCCCATCTTTGTTTAGAACTATGACCACTTCCCCCATCCTCCAATCATAATACCACTATTTGAAGTGTGGAGTGAAGTCCTGAGGCATTTCCGTAAAGGAATCTCAGATATTATGCGTGGGGGACTCCACTTCAACACCACCTTAGGCCTTCTAGATATAGGATCAACTTTAGTCTTATGAATGAACCTCTTAGGTTGTTGAGGTCTGAAGTTTACCCATCTGGTGTGGTATTCTTTCTTCAATGATGTCTCAAACCATCCCGACATCTTCCTCGGGTTGGCACACAAAAGATCTAAGCAGGCCAATCTGTTTAGCTCAAAACCAGGAAGAGTCTTCAGATCATGTGGATATCTGAAGTACTCAATCCACTTCTCTCATTTTACAACATATACATCCAGATCTTCAAAATAGGCCTAATTGATGATCTTTCCTGACACTTTTTGATGTCTCTTTACTCGGTAAAGTTTGGTGTAGGCATTCAACTTTGAAGGTGCTTGTTGTGCCTTCATTTCTGATCAACAAGCTGCCCATTCAGCCTTCTTTAGATCAACATTAGCATTTGTAGCTTAGGCTTTACTTTCATCCTTTGCTTTCTCTTTCTCTATCTCATCCAGCTTGTCAAAAGTATCACTGCCAAATGTTTCACCCAAGTCGGGGATAACATTACCCTCAGGGTTAGTGTACTGAGGATAGTAGTCAGACATGACATCATCGATCTCTATCTCATCCACACCTTGTAGCTCCTCGTCACTTAAGACATCTACTTCCGAAGCATCTTTGACAAGCTCATCTGGATTTAGTCGAAACATATCTGCGAGCTGCTCATCGGTCAGGTCGTGGATGATTTCTCCTTCCTCTGGAGTGTAGCTCACAGACCTTCTCACAATCCTTGCAAATCAAAAATCCTAGTAAGTTGAGTCTTGACTTGCTGAAAGGGAACGACATCATAATCCTCAGATTGTGGAGCTTCACTTTTTCCTTGATCGTGTGTCTCTTCAGCTGGAGCTACGGAGGACGAGGCTTTTTTGGTGCGCCTCTCCTTTGCTGCTTGACTTGAGGCTGATGCAGATGCATCACCTTCTTGATCCTCCTCCTCATCATCTCTTTTTCCCTTTCCACTTCCTCCAGCTTCCTAGTCATCATCGTCTTCTTCTAATTCATTATCCGTCGAATCATCATCATCATCTCCACCATCATCTCCATCATCCTTAATCTTCAGGGGCTCACCCTTTGTTCCCTTCAACCTCAACATAAGCTTTTTGTTCTTTTTCCCTAACCTCTCGATCTGCTTGACAGATGCCACCACAAGCTCATTTTGAGTCTTCAGGGCATGGTGAGGTCAAACTAAAGCTTTCTCATGAGCAGCGTTCTACTTTATAAGCTGAGCTATCTCCTTGCCTTGTGCGGTATTGACCGCCATCAGCTGATTCATTTGGTTGGCTCTCAAATCATTTGTCGCTAGCAGTTTGAGCACTAGTTTGTTTAGGCTCGCCAACTGTTCCTCTTACCCAATAGTGGGTAGAGTAGAGCCCTATGTAGGTGGGAATTGAGTGGATGTGCTAGCTTGGGGAGTAGTAGGTGTAGTGGTGGATGTGGTGTAGATGGGAGCAGGAATGGAAGTGGATTATGGTGGAACTGATTTGGATATTATGGGTGAGGTAGGTGTCAATGTATGAGTGGTGGTGGGAGTGTTAGTGGCAGTAGAGGTGGCCGTAGTAATGTTAGAGTGGGGAACTGTGGTGGTGGTGTGGGGTACAGTGGTGGTGGCAGTGGTTGTGGTGGTGGAAGAACTAATCAAAGTAATCCTCTACCTCTTACCCTTCTTGCCATGGGGTTGGGCCATCCCCTTCCTCCTGGAACCCTTGGCTATCGGGGCTCCCCCTGAGTTAACCGGCTGGTCGGGTGTGTATGTCGGATCTGTGACATCAATGTCACCACCCTTAGTACCAGCTTGGCGTCCACCAACTGCCTCTTTCCCCTTCTTGGTAGCCACAACTCGGCTCCCGACTCTCCTGGTGAGAGGCTCATCATCATACACATTTCCTTTATCTACCAAGAAGTCCTGGTGGATAGCAGCTTGCTTAGTACTGTGTGGAGGTGGTGGAGATATGGTAGACGTGTCGGTGGCCCGTGATTGACTGGGGCCAGCATCTCCACCACCTTGACCATCATCATGGTCGTCATCATCGTCGTCATTTTCGTCAGTAGGAACCACTATGGGCTCAACGTTTGAGTCATTGTCATCTTGATGCCACTTCTTACGTGAGGGCGCCACGTAATCCTCGTTGGCCAGATGGCCTAAGAGTCTCTTGACCGGGGGCTTCACCTGCTTCCCCTGGTACACCTTCATCCTACCCAGGGTGGTGTGATCCATCACCTCTAATATCATTGCATCGTCTTTCTCCTTAGATAGTAGAGGAAGGTTATCGTTTATGATCATTTGCAAGAACCTTGGATACATGCAGAAGCCTTCCTTGCCTTTGGCCTCTATGTTCTCTATCAAGTACAAAAGGAGCATGCGTGAGAAACTGAATGGATGGTTCAGTACCAGTGCAACATATGCATTCTAGATTTGGTTGGACATCTCATCGAATCCTCCACGTCTGGAGGCTATACACTTGAGGATCACATGTATCAGATACTTTAACTGGGGGCACATGTTGCTCTTGTTCAGTACGCCGACATTGATGTCCCCGGCATACTTGATCCTCAGTAAACATCCCCGAACTGTTACGAGATGCAGCTTGGTTAGATGGGCTCCGTCCTCACCCAAATCCAAGACTCTCTAAGGTCGTCTTCCCTGATCTCAATATCTTGTCCGAATATAGAGCTCCGGTAACTGTGGGGCTCAATGGACCGGTCAATTGTGGCATTTCCTAGAAAGCCTGCTGAATCGATCGGTATGGTGTGCATGGGGTAGAAATGGCCTTGTAGATCCTCAATCTACGCAAGAAGGCTATAATCCCGGTGAACTCAAAAGCGTTCCGAGACGCAATATCTAGATGAGCACAAATGTTGTGCTTGGTGCTCATTGTCCATCTCTCAGCCATATTGCTGCAACACAAGAAACATATACATTAGATCTGTTTGTAAAAGATAACAATTGAATTTTAGCTGATTTTGTTCAACTGGTTCAATCGTGTGATTGAACCATACGACTGAGTTCAGTTGTACGATTGAGCCTACGATTGAACTTAGTCGTATGTTATGCCACGCGGTTGAGTCAATCGTGCGACTGAGTCACCGATTGGTTCACTCGTGAGATTGAATCATGCACCTGGCTCAATTGTGCGACTGAGGTTCATATGCGTGTCTATTCGCATCTTGCACTGTTCGACACCATAAATTTGAATCTTTGTCAAAATGTTACATTACACTTCGTGTTTAGATTCATTAGGTTCCCAGGGACTCGAAATAGCACTTAGTCTCATTTAAATCAATGTTTGTGTCCATTTAAGTGGTCTATTTTAGGGTATGGTCCCGGTTCTTGATTTTAACAATTTCGGTCATTGTGGGTTCGATTAATCTATTCATTTGACCCGATTTCAGTTTCAAAGTACCTGAAGATGAATAGGATATCAGTTAGTATCACAATTGGAGAGTAATCACAACAATCGAAATTTCGGCAGAGTGTCTGGGTATTAGGTGGTTTTTGAGTGTTTTTGAAGTCGCGTAGGGTATACGACCGACTGACCCCCTTTTTATACTGTTTTAAGTTTTAGTCATGCGATTGGACCCTTACGCCTGATTCATTCATGCGACTGGGGTTCAGTCGTGCGACTGACTTAGATTCCTTTATCTAGTCGTACGATTGGTTCATTCTTGTGATCCAATCGCATAGTTTACCAATACTCATGGTCCAATCGTGTGATTGGCTCATACTTATGGTTGAAACATGCGATTGGCTCATACTTATGATTTAATCGTGCGATTGGCTCATACTTATGAGTTTGACTTCATACATTTCCATACACTCACAATTTAACTTTTGATATATAACATTATGACCAATGATCATCTCAGACATGACCTTTTTAATTGAAAATCATTTGATTACCTCAGACGCGATCCTTTTAATTGAGAGCCGATTGGTCACCTCAGACATGACCTTTTTAATTTGTGATTCACATAGTTCATCTAGTTATATAGTTCGACATCGACGTAAAGAAGATAACGAAAACAGAAAACAACTTGAATTAAAGCAAAACAAGAAATATTTTTGTGTTTTTGGTTTGAGGTGGATTGAAACCTTTTAAAAATCATCTAACTGATTTTTCCTCCTGAGCAAAACAACTTCAATTATTTTTATTATTACTGGAAAGATTCATATGGAATCATACATGTATATCATAATCATTTGGGACCCTTTTATATGTACTTCCATACTAGATTCTTATTTGTCTGAGAGTCAATAACACTTGCTGGAAATCATACTAGAGGTATAAGATGCACACAATGATTTTGACTGTCGAGAGTTGCAGCCACGATGATTGTCAATATATATGTCCACTTAAATCCATACATAGATTTTTGACTCACATTGGGGATGAGTTAGATTTTCACTGGACAAATACTAGCAGATTTACGCATGTACCGAATCAAATAGTCGGAATCCTATTTGATTGGCGATCCAATCAGTGAGAACGCACGTAGAATCAATTAAAGATTGAATCTAAAAATTAAGAACGATTAGAAATCGATCTACTATGATCTATGAAGTTGGAACAGGTTGCTAGAGGTCTCTGGACGGCTAGGGTACGTGTACGTATCGAATTGTTCAAAGTGTCTCGTTTTTCCGCGAATTAAGTGGTATTTATAGGTTAGGGTTTATCAATCGTGCGACTGGACCATTTGCATGGTTCAGTCGTGCGACTGAGTCATGCGGTTGATCCATTCGCACGACTGAGTGTTTAGTCGTGCGACTGAGTCAATCTCATGTTACAATTGTGTGACTAATCCAGTCTCCTGGTTCAGTCGTGCGACTGGTCCATTAGCATGAAGTTGTTCATGCGTATGGTCCATTTGCATGGGCCATTCACATGAGAACTTCACATGATTAAGTTTAACATATTTCTCAATTATCATTTAATAAGATCTATGCAAACAACCACAAACCTAATTAATTAGTTCAATAAGCGTTAACCTACTAATCAATGAAATAATAAACATTATAAGCACAACCACATATTGTATTTCATTAAGTACCCAAACTATTACATATACGAAAGACATGAAAGACATATTACATTCAGCTCTTAAACTAGGTACATATGTATCTACAAACTCCCCCTTGGACCTAGTTTTCTCTATTGTCTAACATTCTTCATTAGCTCGTCATACTTCTTGTACTTCTCCTCTCTTTTGACTCCTGCATGTATTTCAAATGCAAAGCAGAGGCGTATGACATTCTGGAATTGGAGAGATTGTACAATATCCTGCGTATCATAGAACAGTGGGCACTTGTATAATGTATAGACATCATCAACAGACAAGTTAGTAAGCCACATCGGGTCAAACACTCTGATAGTTTCCATACTACTATTTCTGTTCAATACTATGATGGCCTCTCCTGTTCTCCAATCATAGTACCACCATTTGAAGTGTGGAGTGAAGTCCTGTGGCATTTCCGTAGAGGGATCTTAGACATTGTGCGCGAAGGACTCCACTTCAGCATTATTTTTGGTTTTCCAGTTATGGCATCAACCTCAGATTTGTATTGTCTGATATACCTCGTTGGTTGTTGAGGTTTGAAGTTGACCCATCTGGTGTGGTACTCTCTCTTTAGAGCTGCTTCAAACCAGCCTGACATCTTACGAGGGTTAGCGTATAGCAATTTCAACTTTGCTAACTGGTTAAGCTCAAAACCAGGAAGAGTCTTCAAATTGTGTGGGAATCTGAAGTACTCAATCCCCTTCTCACGTTTAACTGCATAAACATTGAGATCTTCAAAATATGCCCACACTATGATTTTGCCCGACACCTTGTGATGTTTCTTCACTTTGTAAAGCTAGGTGTAGACAGTTGATGTTGGAACATCGCGTTAGGCTCTAATTTCTTCAAAGCATGCAACCCATTCAGCCTTTTTGATGTTGAATTCAGCGTCTGAGGCTTGGGCCTGCTCTTCATTCTTTTCCGACTCTTGTTTCATTTTATCCAGAGTTGCAAAAGTATTACTAACAAGAGTGTCGCCTAGATTGGGAACGACATTACCCTCATTGTCAGTGTACTCTGGATAATGTTGAGCCGTGACATCTTCAATCTTGATCTCATCGACATCATAAAGCTCATTGTCACTTTCCCCTTGGACTATAGGAGCATCCTTCACAATCTCGTCGGGATTTAGTCGGAACATTTCAGCGAGTTGCTTGTCGGTGAGATCATGAATTATCTCTCCTTCTTCAGGAGTGTAATTCACCGATCTCCTGACTATCCCCTGCAGATCAAGAATCATTGTGAGTTGAGTCTTGATCTATTGGAGGGGAGCAACATCATATTCATCTCTTTGAAAATTTGGATCTGCTTGATTAAAACATGTAACACATCAACCATTAGTCAACAATCAAAGTAGTAAACATTAATAATAAATATAAATATTAATTACATAACATTAATCCAAAAATTCAATTACAAATTGTTTTTCAAGTACATAAATATCTAAACATTACTTTTCCCTTGAATGGCTGGTGCATCAGTAGGATTGGCAGAAGATGATGGGGCTCCTTGGTCTTGATTTCTCTTTGTGCGCCTCTCTGACCTTGAGCTGATGTAGATGCAGCTGCATCTCCTTCTTCATCATTATTATCACCGACATCATCATCATCTCCTCCCTTAGTATCAACACCATGATCATCATCATCATCATCATCATCACTGTCATCATCATCTCCATCATCTCCATCACCTTCTCAGATCTTTAGAGGCTCATCTTTGGATCCCTTCAGTCTCAGCATAAGCTTCTTGTTCTGGGCCTTAAATCCTGTATCCTCGGTACTGAGGATGTATGCATCTCTCTCAGCTCTGAGCCTCAATCCTCTGAATGGATGAGGCATGTGTCTCGTATAGCTCCTCAATCTGTTGGCTCTGAGTCTCGATCCTCTGGGCTTGGGAGACAATGAGCTCCATCAGCTGATTAAGCTGAGAGGCTCTCTGTTCATTCGTCGTCAGCAGCTTCAGCACTAACCGGTTAAGGTTAGCCAGCTCCTCCTCCAACCCGACAGATGGGTAAGAGGATCCAAAAACAGGTGGGACCTGTGATGAGGTCCCTGCTCCGTGAGTGTTAGTGGTGGTAGTGGATGTAGAGAAGATTAGGGGTGGTATAGATGTGGGTGGCTGTGGATGAGCTGTAGTGGTGGTAAATGGGACGTGCGTAACTGGTGGAGTGGGTGTGGTAGTGGTGTATGAGGTGGTAGTGGTGGTGGGTGGAATGGTGGTAGTGGTGATAGGTGATGTGGTAGCAGTGGTGGTGGTAGTGGTGGAGGGTGTGGCTGAGGTAGTGGTGTGGTGGTAGAAGTGGTCAATGTAAACTTTAGTCGCTTCCCCTTCTTGCCGTGGGGTTGTGCCATTTTCTTCTTCCTTGAGCCTCTAGGCACAAAGGCTCCCCTTGGCTACTGGGCGGGTCCGGGCATATGTGGGATCTGACTCAGCAGCAGCATCCCCGGACTCCCCTGGGCGTCCACCAACCGCCCTCCAACCTCTCTCTAGGCCAACCACCCGGCTACCCATAGTCCTCATGAGAGGCTCTTCATCACTCTCTGCCTCCTCCTCTGGAGGACAAAAGTCCTGGTGAAAGCTGGCAGTAGTGGCATCAGTAGGTGGTGGAGAAGTAACATGAGTAGTGGGGCCCCTAGTAGGAGCGGCCCCAGATTCTCTGCCAGTGTCACCGTCATCGTCGGAGTCGTCAGATGGAAGAACAATTTGCTTAACATCTGAGTCACTCTCCTTATGGTGCCACTTTCGCCTTCCTGGCACCACGTAATCAACCTTGGCCAGATGCCCAAAGAGTTTCTTCACAAGGGGCTTGACTTGCTTCCCCTGTAGACCTTTATGTGGCCCAAGGTCGTATCATCCATAATCTCCAACGCCGCAGCATCATGGCTCTCCTTGGGCAGAGAGGGTAGCTTCTCATCAATGATCATTGGAGAAACCTAGGGTACATGCAAAAACCCTCTTTACCCTTAGCCTCCAGATTCTCTATCAGATAAGAGAATATCATGCTTGAGAAGCTGAAAGGGTGGTTCAGAAACAGTGCCATGTAGGCATTTTGAATATGGTCTGAAAGATCATCAAACCCACCCCTTCTCAAAGCCAAGCACTTAGGGATGACATATGCTAAGTACTTGTATGGGGGACACAGGTTGCTCTTGTTGAGCACAATTGCATTAATATCCCCAGCGTACTTCATCCTTAGGAAGCACCCTCTCACCGTCAGAGGGTGAAGTCTGGTAGGGTGATCAGTATCATAACCCAAAGCAAGTACACGTCGTATATCCTCCGCAGTGACCTCAATAGCCTGACAAAAAATACTACTGCGGATGCTGTATGGCTTATGTGAACGGTCAACCGATGCCCCCTCCCAGAAGGCCTGTTGAATAGACCTATAAGGAGTGCACAGTGTGGATATAGCCTTGTATATCCTAGATCTCTTAAGGAAAGTAATGATCCTCGCAAACTTGGCATCATTCCGAGTAGTGGCATCTAAATGAGCACATATGTTGTGCTGGGGTTGATGGACCACCTGTCAGCCATAGATCTGTAATACAAGACACATAGACGTTAGATCACCACATATAAAAAATCAGTTCTAATTAACCTGGTTGAATCCAGTCTAGTTCAATCATGCGATTGAACCATGCGACTGTGCTCAATCGGTTGACCTGTCATGCGACTGGGTTCAATCGGGTGACTGAGCCTGTGATTGGTTCAGTCGGCCGACTGAGCTCATTCGTATTTACCATTCGGTCGATTGAGTCATCGACCAGCTCAATCGCACGAGTGGTGTTCATCCGGGTGTCCAGTCGTATGACCCACTGTTCATTCAACTTAAATTCAAATTAGGACCAAATCTTCAAATTAGACGACATGTTTTGGTTCCTTAGACTCGTAATCACTATACTAATAACCTAATAACCTTTATTTTAGCATTTAACTTAGTTTAGTTAGGTTATTTGTCCATTTACAGGTTCGGTTCTTGCAAGGGCCGAAAATCACAATTTAGGGTTCAAATCAAACGAACTCTGGTTAGATAACACCGCATAGTACCTGTATAATAAGTAGAGATCGTAAGAAAATCGATATTAGGTGTGGAAATCAATTAGTGAAAATTTTGGCAGAGTAACGGTACAGTATGCGATTTTAGGGCGATTAGGGGGTGATGAGTTTATGCGATCGACTATGGCCCTATTTATACTGAATCTGGTCTCAATTGGCCGACTGGACCCATTCGCTCTGTTCATTCGGGTGATTGGACCTCAGTCATGTTATTGGTTCAGTCGATCACATTCAGTCGGCCGACTTGATTTCAGTCGGGCGACTGACTCATTCGCACAGCTCCATTCGGTGGACTGGCTCAATCTGATATGCCATTCGGGTGAATGGTTCATACTCATGCTCCATTTAGCTCTCTAGGGCATAAGTATGGTCCATTCGTACGGTTGGTCCATACTCATGGTCCAGTCGTGCGAATGGATCTTACTCATGATTTTGACTTTATGACCATTCCACACTTAATCCCTTTTAACTTTTGATTAAACTTTATAAGCATACGATCATCTCCTATATGATCATTTTAACTTGAAAAACTTTTGATCACCTCAGACGTGATCCTTTTAAACAGTTTGTGTAAGGCCCCGTTCCCGAGCACCTCACGGTTGGTCATTCATTGCACATAAAACATTTTAAAACGTACATTTATTTTGCAGCGGAATTTAAAAATTTCTTTAATAACTAAAAACATATCATTTAAAACATTCGATTTCATCTCAAAATACAATGACGTGTCAAAATACAGATGCCAGCCTCAAAATGCTCCCAGTAGCTTATGCATCCATGCTTGCAACTCCTCAACATCAACATATACCTGCCAACTATCATGCATACAAAAGTCAGCAACGCTGAGTGAGTTCTAGTTTTTATAATAAAATACTTTACTTTCGTTAAAACCGTTCTTTCAAAAGCATACTATACTATACAACCGTTCGTGATCATGTATCATATGTACCTTGGGTAACAATACCCCCACCGAAGTGGGTAACACCCCCACCGAATTGGGTAACACCCCCACCGAAGTGGGTAACACCCCCACCGAAGTGGGTAACACCCCAACCGAAGTGGGTAACAACACCACCACCGAAGTGGGTAACACCACCCCCACCG
The DNA here is from genome assembly GCA_025506515.1 of Flaveria trinervia. Lineage (NCBI taxonomy): Eukaryota > Viridiplantae > Streptophyta > Magnoliopsida > Asterales > Asteraceae > Flaveria > Flaveria trinervia. The sequence continues at coordinate 25,259,301 of CM046451.1, forward strand.
AAGTGGGTAACACCCCCACCGAAGTGGGCAACACCACTAAAGGTCAGTCATAAAGACTTGAAACCTTGTATGCACACTTTAGGATTTGCTAAACCTCACGCGGTAGAGCTTAAGGCATTAAGAGCCGTGCACCTCTGTACATATTGCTTTCAAGCCTTTCTATACTTTCTCGTTATTAATACATGCATTCATTACGTTCCTCTTTTCATTATCTTCCACTTTACGTTACATAATACTTTCATTACATGTATTAACGTTCAATGCAAAGCCAAGGGAAGACATACATACATAATAAGGAACATACAAATAATCATAAACATACACCATCACCACACAGGCAACATCATACATGCACAACGCACATCAAACATAGGCCACCACATCATAAACAGGCTTATCTCCCTATTTTACCCCTTAAAAAAACCACTTAGAAAACCTCGAGTCCAAATTGGGCGCATGGGACCTTCCAGGCGCATGAGCATAAAAATTTCTAAGTATAAAACAGTCTGGGCGCATGGGCACTGTTTGGGCGTTTCTGTCCTGTTCAGGCGCATGGCACCTGTTCAGGCGCATCACCAACACTTAGCCGTTTCAATCACTTGGGTGCATGGGCACTATTTAGGCGCATTGCCAATACTTAGCCGTTTCAATCACTTGGGTGCATGGGCACTATTTCAGCGCATGGCCAACACTTGGCCGCATGGCCAACACTTAGACCAATGTGCCACTGTTTAGGCGCATGGACCCCCTCTGGGTGCATGGCCAACACTTGGCCACATGGCCAACATTTAGATGCATGGGCCACTGTTTAGGCGCATGGACCCCCTCTAGGCGCATGGCCAACACTTAGATGCATGGCCAATATTCTGGGCGCATGGACCACTATTCAGGTGCATGACCCACTCTTGGGCATATGGCCAACACTTAGGCGTCTGGCCACTCATGCTGGGCGCATGGACAACTGTTTGGGCGCATGGACCACTGTTCATGTTCATCAGAACATTCTGATATCCTTTCTATGTTATCAACATCACCCGATCACCATTCTAAGCATACCCAAACACAGATCTAACATACTAAGGCCATCTAAGCATGGTAAACATCATCTCTAACCCATATCATCACTATAACATACATACATACATACATCATTTCAAACATAAGGCTGTAAACCCACAGTTTCTTTCCAAATGTTTACTTAGTATGCATAATACCCCCAAATCAGTTGAAAATCAGTAAAAGAGGGGTTCTAGAAACTCACCTTGAGCAGCCTTTGAGCAACACTCTTCCATTTCAAGACCCACTTCGATTCAGCTCTCAAATTCTGAAAACAAACTCTAAACAACCAGAACTTCGGTCAAGAACTCGAAACCCAGCTGAAACTGATCTTAAATAAGAGAAGACTTACCTTTGCAGCTGCTTCTTCCTCCTTCTCTCTCTAGAACCGGGGCTCTCTCTCCCTTCTTTTTCTTCCTCTGAGAGCAAAGCAGCTTTCTGCTTTGATATGGGTGACCATGCCCTTTAAATTCTTAAAATAATAAGATTTGTACTCTGTACACTTTATTCCCCTCTACTTGTGCACAATTTCTATTCTTTTGATTTACTTTTCTTTTTCTTTCGTTTAAATAGAAAAAGTTTGGGGTGTTACAAGTCTACCCCTTAAAGAGGTTTCGTCCTCGAAACCTACCTCTTCTCGAACAGTTACGGGCAACACTGTCTCACCTCTTCTTTGATCTTGCACTTAAACTTACATCCGTTTAGGCCTCACTACACTCGCACAAATGAAACCATCACCCTCCTTAGCCTATTCTCCTCTTCTTATTAGTAATGGTCACCAGTTGCTCCTCGTGGTTGCATACTTTTTTCATCTCAGTGTTCTCTAGTAGCATGATCATATCCTCATCGGTTGAGCTCTTTGTTAGACGAGATGCACAGAACATCATATGAATTCCACTTAACTCATCGGGTAGCTCCAGTTGATGTGTCACTTCTCCTACCTGAGAAACAACTAGGAATGACCCTCTACACTTTAGTATTAGCTTTACTCGACTCCAAACTAAGCAATCCACTTTCCTGGTCGAAGCCTTCCTCATACTTCATTGTCGTAGGTCGTCACCAAACTCTTGGTTGTGCACGGTTGATCAATCCATCTCCTTGCAACACTTGGGGTCTAAGTCATAGACTACTGATCAACTCACCCAGAGATGCCTGTCTACCTACCTATGTCTGTCTTGAACAGCCTAGCAGGAACAAGCACTTTCTCTAATTCTATCATGCAATCCTCTAGGGCATTAGGTAACCTGGTAGACTTACTAATAACAATTCTTACATCGAAGGGCTCATCGATCTCCCTACCCCTAACGTGCAACTTACAATTGAAAGTAGTAGGAACGAGACCACTAGCACCACATTCAAATCATAGATGCACAAAATCTTAAATTACCAGAAATGTACATGACGTCAAGTCGAAGTCCGCTCCAGCCTCCTCTCGATCAGGGCAAAAGCTCTAGCCTTCACCCTCTGTTCTCCTTCCTCGTACCGGAGCTTCCTCCGATCTTCTTCACTCCCGAACCTTCCACCCTCGGCTTCTTGCGATCCCTGCTCATGTGACCTTCCTCACCACAGGAATAACACCTCTCCATACCGCAGTTCTTCACCACATGTCCGGTCTTCCCACAACAGAAACAGACATTGCCCCCCAATCTACATTCCCCGGGGTGCCTATGTCCACACTTGTCGCACCTTTTTGATCCCGCACCAGTTATGACCACACGCTGATCATCCACTCGTGCACCTTTGCCACCTGGAGTGGCTCTGCCACGTTCCAATCGCTTCCCGTTCCATTCTTGACCACCCTCTCCTTTCTTGCTACTTTTAGTCACCATTACGAATCTTTCATCATACAATCTCCCCGCCAAATCAACCGCCGACCTAAACGTGCTCGGTCAGGCAGCGATCATGTGCCTACGGATGTCCGCCGGCAAGCCCTGAATGTACCTCTTGATCTTTCGTGAAAGAGGTGTCACTTGATCCGGCACCAGACGTGCCATCTCGTTGAATTTAGCGGTATATTGCTGATGTGTCATCGTGCCCGCCTCCAGCTGCAGGAACTCCCTCTCAACTTTATCCATCTCACGATAAGGACAGAACTCCTCAATCACCAGCCTTTTCAACTCCGGCCATCTCATCCTTCCGATAGCCCTGCTTCCCTCAACCTGTACAATATTGTCCCACCAACACAAGGCTGAGTCCACAAAAGAATGGGCAACAAACTTTACTTTCTGATCCTCCTGGCACTCGCTGATATTCAATACAACTTCCATCTCTCTCACCCATCGGTGAGCAGTAGCAGCAATACCGTTTCCATCGAAAGTTGGGGCTTGCATCATTGAAACGCCCCATAATTATAGCCTCGTGCCGCCTCTGGTGCAAACTCTTCCTCCTCTTCCTCTTCGTCATCGAAGAAAACCGTTTCAGTCTTAGGTCGTCTTCTTTCGCTTGAAATTCTACCCCTTTCCTGTCTCTCCCCATCTTTAACAATCTTTATAACTTCGGTCACCATAGACAGTAGGATCTTCTACATGACCTCATGCACTCCTCCCTGACTGCCTCTCTCATCGAGGCCCTCTGATTAGCATTCTCATCACCGCCCTCCTGATGAGGGGTCTTGGGTTCTCATGAACCACTCTTTCAGCCCTAGACCTTCCTCTTGTGACCCGTGGTTCAGCACCACGTCCACCACCACCTCCACCTCGTGAATCTTTTGAAGATCTACCACCAGCCATCTTCTAACACAATATAAGATTCAAACACTAACGTGGTCATTCAAGGTAATAACTCAGTTTATGACGAGTATAGTAAGTCCCTAATTAAAGTGGCCAGTTGTGATTAGCCACTTACTTTACTCTTCATACCCCAAACATTTCCTATCCTGACTTAATCAGTATCTAAATCTACACAAAAGCACACAAGCCACATAACATGCGCCCATAACACCGGTAACATTAACTTACTGTAAACGTTTACATAAAACCTTTACCTGCAGGCACGTACCTACTAGGACTGGCATCCCTTTTCCTTTTAGTCCTATTCTCAGTTTAAGATTAGGTTTTTGAAAATATTTACCCAATTCGCTTAAACTTTGGCTCTGATACCAACTTGTAAGGCCCCGTTCCCGAGCACCTCACAGTTGGTCATTCATTGCACATAAAACATTTTAAAACATACATTTATTTTGCAGCGAAATTTAAAACTTTCATTAATAACTAAAAACATAACATTTACAACATTCGTTTTCATCTCAAAATACAATGACATGTCAAAATACGGATGCCAGCCTCAAAATGCTCCCAGTAGCCTATGCATCCATGCCTGCAACTCCTCAGCATCAACATATACCTGCCAACTATCATGCATACAAAAGTCAGCGATGCTGAGTGAGTTCTAGTTTTTATAATAAAATACTTTACTTTTGTTAAAATTGTTCATTCAAAAGCATACTATACTTTACAACCGTTCATGATCATGCATCATACGTACATACAGATAATATCATTATTATCTTCATCATTACGTTCATTAACTTTGTTCATTCAACGTATTACATTATCGTTCACTTCTCTTTCTAGATCCACTCAGACTTACCCTCTTCGTGGCACTCAGCCACGATTACTGAGGTCGAATGACAAGGATCCTGTTCAGTTCATTATTACGATAATTCATTAACATTCATTCATACGTTCGTTCTTTCCTACATTATCTTTCATTCATTACTCATTATTACTCGAATCTTGTCTCTTGCAATATCCCCGACTCATGCTTGAAAGCTGATGCTGTGCCGGGGCCTGCTCACAAACCCCCGACTCATGTCCGAAGACTGACACATCACCGGGATACGCGACAAAGATCCCATATGATTCAATCACAGGGATTGAACTCTATCAGAGTCTGTTGCAACACAAAGTCGCTCACCTCATATCTATGCTTGGCCTCATGCCACACCCCCAAAGTTACACGTAACTCGGGTAACAACACCCCCACCAAAGTGGGTAACACCCCCACCGAAGTGGGTAACAACACCCCCACGGAAGTGGGTAACACCACTAAAGTTTAGTCACAAAGACTGGAACCCTTGTATGCACACTTTAGGATTTGCTAAACCTCACGCGGTAGAGCTTAAGGCATTAAGAGCCGTGCACCTCTGTACATATTGCTTTCAAGCCTTTCTATACTTTCTCTTTTATTAATGCATGCATTCATTACGTTCATCTTTTCATTATCTTCCACTTACGTTACATAATACTTTCATTACATTTATTAACGTTCAACGCAAAGCCAAGGGAAGACATACATACATACATAATAAGGAACATAGACATAATCATAAACATACACCATCACCATACAGGCAACATCATACATGTACAACGCATATCAAACATAAGCCATCACATCATAACCAGGCCTATCTCCCCATTTTACCACTTAAAAAACCACTTAGAAAACCTCGAGTCCAAATTGGGCGCATGGCACCTTCCAGGCGAATGAGCATAAAAATTTCTAAGTATAAAACAGTCTGGGTGCATGGGCACTGTTTGGGTGTTTCTGCCCTGTTCAGGCGCATGACACCTGTTCAGGCGCATCACCAACACTTAGCCGTTTCAATCACTTGGGCGCATGGGCACTATTTAGGCGCATTGCCAACACTTAGCCGTTTCAATCACTTGGGCGCATGGGCACTATTTAGGCGCATGGCCAACACTTGGCCGCATGGCCAACACTTAGACCAATGTGCCACTGCTTAGGTGCATGGACCCTCTCTGGGCGCATGGCCAACACTTGGCCACATGGCCAACATTTAGATGCATGGGCCACTGTTTAGGCGCATGGAACCCTCTAGGCGCATGGCCAACACTTAGATGCATGGCCACATTCTGGGCGCATGGACCACTATTCAGGCGCATGACCCACTCTTGGGCGTATGGTCAACACTTAGGTGTCTGGCCACTCATGCTGGGTGCATGGACAACTGTTTGGGCGCATGAGCCACCTCTTGGCGCATGAACCACTGTTCATGTTCATGAGAACATTCTGAAATCCTTTCTATGTTATCAACATCACCCGATCACCGTTCGAAGCATACCCAAACACATATCTAACATACTAAGGCCATCTAAGCATGCTAAATATCATCTCTAACCCATAATCATCACTATAACATACATACATACATACATCATTTCAAACATAAGGCTGTAAACCCACGGTTTCTTTCCAAATGTTTACTTAGTATGCATAATAGCCCCAAATCAGTTGAAAATCAGTAAAAGAGGGGTTCTAGAACCTCACCTTGAGCAGCCTTTGAGCAACACTCTTCCATTTCAAGACCCACTTCGATTCAGCTCTCAAATTCTGAAAACAAACTCTAAACACCAGAACTTCGGTCAAGAACTCGAAACCCAGCTGAAACTGATCTTAAATAAGAGAAGACTTACCTTTGCAGCTGCTTCTTCCTCCTTCTCTCTCTAGAACCGGGGCTCTCTCTCCCTTCTTTTTCTTCCTCTGAGAGCAAAGCAGCTTTCTGCTTTGATATGGGTGACCATGCCCTTTAAATTCTTAAACTAATAAGATTTATACTCTGTACACTTTATCCCCCTCTACTTGTGCATAATTTCTATTCTTTCTATTTACTTTTCTTTTCCTTCTGTTTAAATAGAAATTTCGGTGTGTTACAATTTGTCACCTCAAATGTGACTCATTTTACATTTGAAAAACATGTGTTGTTAGGATCAGTGATCTACGTTTGATTGATTAGAGAGTATAGCAGCGGAATTCTAACAATGAATTAGCCAATTCACAAGAACGAAACGATATTCAATGAAGAACAAAAACGGTTATAGAAGAGAGAATTCTGCAAATATATTTCATTCAATATTCGCTTTCGTGGTAACGGAATGTCACAATTACAATTAGGTCGACACCTCTTATATAAGAGATGTGACGTCTGCTGATGTCACTTGATAGTGACATCTAACAGAATTATTTCAACTGAAACACAACTACTGAAGATGTCAAAACAGCTGACATCTTCTTACAAAAAATACTAAGTGTTATCAGTTACTATAACTACTGAAAAACATAAAACTACTGAAACTACAACGACTGAAGAACAAGCTCTTCAGTCGTTTTACAAAACTACTGAAAGTAAAAACATAAAACTACTGATATCACAACTACTGAAGAAGTACTCTTCAGCTGTTGTGACAAACTACTGAAACTTCAGTACTTGGTCTTCAGACTTGAACTTCAGATGTTTCATCAGCTGATGACTTTAGTAGATATCATCAGCTGATGTCTTCAGTCTTTGTCTTCAGACTTTGTACACCAGTTGTTGATCTTCAGTACTTGTAGACTCTTCAGCTGTTGTACTTCAGTACTTTGGACTTCTGCTTCAGCACTTGTGTTCTTCAGCTGTTCAGCTTCAGTACTTGTGTTCTTCAGCTGTTGAACTTCAGCACTTTAATCTTCAGCTGTTGAAGTCTTCAGCACTTGATCTTCAGCTGTTGGAGTTTTCAGCACTTGTCGAACTGCTGATGAAGCCTTCAGTAGTTGTTGTGATATCATGTGGGACTTAGAGGTTTTCTGATCTTGGCTCATTGGTTCTTTTGGTCCAACAAACTCCCCCTGAACCAATGCAGCCAAAACCTCTAATTTATTTATTTTCCCACTTATTGTTGGCAAAAGGTTGGTCTTTTTCCTTCTTGATCAGTAGAGAAGATGACCTATATAAGCTCCGGCCTGGGAAGAAATCTCAGATATTTGTTTGGCAAGGTATGAATGGGAACTCTGTTTTGGGGAACTGGACACAGAGTTGTTATCCCATTCATGAGATTTACTTCCCCATAATGAGTCTGTATGACTCTCGAACATAGGCTTCAAGGAGAACAACTTGTTCCTCCTTAGAGAGTTCTTCTACTCCTCCTTCGAAGAAAAACTCTGGACCATAGTACTCAGATAAGTACTTCACAGTCCTGCCATTTTTCAGCTCCACAGTAGTTACCTCCCTATAGACAAATTCATCAGGATGGGTGCCTTCAAAGAGTAACTGGAGCTCATTCTTCTTGATGTCTTCAAGCTTTTTATATAATAACCCCTTTTTGATCATCTTGTTTTCCAGTAAGGCTTGAGGGGTCATTTTTGATTGATGAGCTTTCTTGAATTCATCAATTATTTCCCATGGTGAGAGTACAATGGCCAACATGATGGTAGAATCTATTGTTTTTCTAACCTGGCCATTGTATCTGTGTGGAATAGATCTTTTATGGATTCTAGAACTCACCTTGGGGTCTGGCCATACTCTCACTCTCTCCTTCTGATACTGAAATGTGTGTCTGAGAGTGTACAGCCTCTGAGCATGCCCTTTCATGGCTTGTATAGATGATGACTGAGGAAATTCCTTGTCAACCATCTTTAGTAGTTGCTCATCGTGCTGCTTCTGCTGTTCTTCATCTTCTATCTTGACTCTAACCATTTCCCTTTGAGAGTCAGGTGTGATCATGGGTTGACTCCTGGGTTCTGGTAGCTTTAGAACAGCAGAGAGTGGCAGACTATCATCTTCATCCTCTTCTTCTTCATCTTCTTCTATCCTCAGCACCCTTCTCCTCCTTCTAGGTGCATCAATGGATGATGGTTGGGTTGGTAAAGGAATTGGTTTTGAAGATTGAGGATGTTTGGATTTGGGCTTTGAGATTGGTTTGGAGATTTGAGAGGTAGGCTGTTTTTGAGTGGGTGAAAAGGAAGGTTGTTCCAGCATTTTGGTTGTGAGTTTAGCCTTTGTAAGTCTTGCCATTTCAAACCTTTTTCCAGCCCCAGCCTCATCAAGAGCTTCAATGATAATCCCCTTGTGGAATTGCTCAGACAGACAGATTCTAGTGGCTATAGCCAAAATACTGTCTCTGGTCCATGAACGAATCTCCATCAAAGATCTTCCTAAGTATTTGGCAATGAAACGAATCATGATCTCCAATCTCTCTTTTCCAGTACATCATACCCAGCCCATCTGGTTTGAATCTCCTCCACTTCCAACTTCCTGATCTCACTATCTAATGTGGCTGTATCAAAACCTTGCTTGAAGAGTTGCTCAATGATTTTGTCCATGGATCGGCTGTGTGTGTCATCTGCATCTTTTACCAGCTCTTCCAAGGATTTTTCTTCAGCAGTAGGTTGATCACCAGCACTTTTCTTTCTTTTATAAGTGATCAGTTGTTGTTGCTTCTCTGTTTCCAACTCTTGGGTTTTCTCTTGTGCCTTCTCATCCTCAGTTCTTTTCCTCTTCTTTTCTTTCACTGCAGTACTCTCCCCCTTTTTGGATGCATTGGAGGCAGGGGTTTGTATTGCAGAAAGTTTCTTTTGCACAGAATCATCAATGAGTGTTGTAGAGTTGAGGAAATCCTCTCATCAATGGCTTTAGTAACAATTTCATTGATGATGGGAGTGATGAGAGGTATGGATTGTTGGAATACAGCAACCATCTGCTCTGGGGGTTCTGTCCCTGAGAGATAGTGCCAAAAGCAGAAGCTGGAGGCTCAGTGAGTGAGAGGGTAAAGTGTTTGGGGAACCTTCAACTGAAGGTGCCATCTGTGGGTTGGTGGAGGCAGATGGTCTTTGTTCCTTAGAGTGTTGGCAAGCAGCTCTTGAGTCTGCTCACCTCCTCCTCCAGGATGGTGTTTTGGGCGATTACATCGTAAAAGAAGCCCATGTCATCATCAGTAGATACTGAATCACCTGACCTCCTGATAGGATCAGGATGAACATGCACTGAGTGTAGCTCAGTTGTAGCATGTGCCCCTTTGTCTTGGAACTGGGGACTTCCTGCCTCAGGACTGTGTCCGTCATCAGCAGTTGCCTCTGGTAAGGTCTTAGTAATGGTACCAACTACAACTGATCATATGCTGACGCAGGAGAAGTGGCAGCCTCACCAGAAGTTCCAATCTCCATTGCTACACTAGGAGAAGGAACATTGTAACCCCTATGCTGTGGGTTCTCAGCTGCACTTTGGTCCTCCCCCTCAATGGTAGAAGTGTTCCCAGTAGTAATTGGTATCTGGGGAGGGGGTGAGGAGTGCAATTCAGTCAGCACTTGTGCAACAAGCAATGTAGGACTTTGGGGGGCGGTTGCATGGGGAGAAGGGTAGAAGCAGTGTGCACCTGGGGAGGATGGTGCTCTTCAATGGCAATCTCCTCAAGTGAGGAAGATCCCAGATGTGTGGGTACCCCTTGTGTGTAGCTGCAGGCTCCTTTTGAGAGGAATCCTAAGCGGCTATGGCTGGAAGAGTCCTATATCCACTAGGGGGTTATAACCAGTGGATATAGCCTGTGTTTGTGTTGCAGGGGCATCCTCAAGGGACTCATTTCCCTGATAGCCTTTTTGGTTTTCTTTTTAGTGGTTTGGTGGGGACTTTTGATTTGGAGGTGATGGCTGGGGGTTCCAGCTGCTGGGTTTGCGCAGCTTGGCAGCCATTTTGAGTGATTGGTCAGAGTTGTGCCTGGAGTGTACCTCAGCCAAAACAGCTGGTGCAGGGACTCCAAGGCCAACAAGGCCATCTGATGTTAGTTCATCCAAAATAATGGCCATAAAAACCTGGGATATAATGGCCATCGGTTTGCCACAGGTTTCTGAGCCAAGTTCTTTATTTCTAGGAACACAATTTCAGAAAAATTTTACGGTTGGTGTTCTAGAATAGAATACAATACCTGTTGCCATTGGGATGACATTTGATCCCAAGAAGATGTCTTGGAGGCTAAGCAGACATTACCATGTGAAAATGAGTTTCTCACGTCATGGAAATTTTTCTTTAGAACGGTTGTGGCTCGAAGATCACCTTCATACCCATGATTGATAAAGGACATATCGGTTGTGCCCTTTGGGTAGCAGTCACAGCGGTGGAATCGTGTAGATGTAATGCCTGACGAATGATGTCGGCTGTAACGACCACTGGTTTCTGGTTGATAAGGGACCGAACAGAGATCTGACCGTTAGACTCATCAGTATGAACAGAAGCATTTGACCAGAACTAACTGAGGGATTTAGGATATGGTTGGATTCAAGAGAAAAGCTGTGTGATATGGGGAATCCACCATTAAGTCAATGGCATTATCATATTTGTTCCAGAAAGCCGATTTTGTAAGGTAAGCAACGCAGTTGTGTCGTGGTTTCAGACTCATGGTCGCCATGTTTGGAGAGAGAAGTTCAGAAAATAAGGCTAATGAAAAATTAGAGAAGAGGACAGGTATTTATAGGGTAGGGGTGAAAATGACTGAAGGGAGTGGTGTTAGTCATCAGTAGTTTTAAACCGACTGTTGACATGGTATTACCCTATCAGACGTTGAAACAGCTGAAGTCGTGGTTTTAGGCATCAGTAGTTAGAAAACTACTGAAGCCATGGTTTTGACTTCAGATGATGAAACAACTGACTTGGTGTTTATCATCAGTAGTTGTGAAAACTACTGAAGACAGTGGTTTGTCATCAGTTGTTGTAAACAGCTGAAGACTTGGTATTAGTCATCAGTAGTTATAAAACTACTGAAGACATGGTTTTGCTTCAGTTGTTTAGAATGAAACAGCAGTTGTAGAAACAACTGAAGAGAAGGTTCTCTTCAGTAGTTTTCGTCAAGTCATAGCCTTTCAGCTGTTTCATACTGTCCTCAACACTTACTCATCAGACTTTGCATCTGCTTTTCAGGTGTTTCATAGGACGTCAGTACTTATCTATTTGTACTGATTTCAGTGGTTGTAACTACATCAGTAGTTGTAACTACATCAGTAGTTTGGAACAGATAAAGTACTTCAGTACTTGTGAGGCATTTAGCCGTCAGTAGTTATAAAACTACTGAAGGTGAAAGGACTCATCAGTACTTATATGTGACATGGTTACCAATGATCACCAGTAATGTTTTACTGAAATCATCAGTAGTTGTCACTTATTCTAGCTGCAGCATACCAAGCCTTAACACAAGGTTTTGGAAAGTAGAACTATCCAAAGGCTTAGTAAAAATATCTGCAAGCTCATCAGCACTAGGCACAAACTTAGGATCAATCAGACCTTTTTCGAAACAATCCCGAATAAAGTGATGTCTGATCTCTATATGTTTGGTCCTAGAGTGCTGGACTGGATTTTTGACAATACACAGAGCTGAAGTACTATCCATTAATAATGGAGTCTTAGTCTTTGTAATGCCATAATCCAGAAGTTGGTTCTGAAGCCAGAGTACCTGAGAAGTACAACTTGCAGCAGCAATGTACTCGGCCTCAGCAGTTGATGTAGCAACAGATGTTTGTTTCTTACTCTGCCAAGAAATCAAACAGTTGCCTAGGAATTGACAACCACCAGAAGTTGACTTTCTAGTTAACTTGCACCCTGCATAGTCACTATCTGAAAAAGCAACTAATTTGCAAGAGTGTCCAGTGGAATACCATAAACCCAGAGATTGTGTACCTTGCAAATATCTAAAGATTCTCTTGACTGCAATCAAATGAGACTCTTTAGGAGCAGCCTGAAATCTAGCACAAACACATGTAGCAAACATAATATCTGGTCTAGAAGCTGTTAAATACATCAAGGACCCAATCATACATCTGTAAAGTGTTTCATCAACAGCTTTACCTTTCTGATCAGCATCCAGTTGTGTGGTGTTGCACATGGGAGTAGAACAGGGCTTACAGTTTTGTAAATCAAACTTATTCAAAAGATCTTTTGTATATTTTGACTGATGAATAAAGGTTCCATCAGCCTTTGTTTAATTTGCAAGCCTAGAAAGAACTGTAATTCTCCCATTGCACTCATTTCAAACCTCTTTTTCATTAATGTTGTAAAATCATCACACAACTGGGGATCAGAGGATGCAAAAATGATATCATCAACATAAATCTGAACAAGTAGCTTATGCTGATCCACCTTCTTAATAAACAAAGTTTTATCAATGGAGCCTCTAGTGAAATTATTCTTAAGAAGAAAAGTAGAAAGTCTCTCATACCAGGCTCTAGGAGCTTGTTTCAACCCATAAAGGGCCTTATCAAGTTTATACACCCATTCAGGATGTTTATTATCCTCAAAACCTGGTGGTTGACACACGTAAACTTCTTCCTTTATTTTACCATATAAAAAGGCACTTTTGACATCCATTTGAAAAACTTTAAGATTGTGGAATGCAGCATAGGCTAAAAACAATCTGATTGCCTCTAGTCTGGCTACAGGGGCAAAGGTTTCATCATAGTCAATACCTTCTCTTGTGAAAACCCCTGTACAACCAGTCTAGCCTTGTTCTTAACAATAAGCCCATTTCATCAGTTTTATTCCTAAACACCCATTTAGTGCCTATTGCACACTTACCTGGGGAAGAGGAACCAGTTCCCACACTTGCTGTTTCTTGAACTGAAGTAGCTCAAGCTGATAGCTTCAACCCATCCATTGTCTCTCAAAGCAACATGGTAGTTCTTTGGCTCTAGCTGACTGATAAAGAGAGCATAGAAGCAGAAGTTAGACAATTGACTTCTTGTTGAAACACCAGCATTGATATCACCAATAATCTGAGACATGGGGTGATTCTTCAGTTCTTGATAAACAATGAGATCTGTGCAAGTGTTTGTAGAACCTTCAGCAGCAGCAGATGTTGATGCAGACTCTTGAAACCAAGAATTAGATGGTAACTCAAAAGATGTAGAGGAAACAGAGATCTCATCATCATTTGTTGTGGATGAACTGCTGAAGCTACATGAACATCAAATTTAGCAGACACAGGCAGTTGGTCCTAAACTTGAAGAGGTGAGTATTGATATTATCATCATCATCATTCATACCACCAGGTGGAAGACATGCTGCAGAAGATGATTTATCCACAGATCTGCAACAGCTGGAGGTTGATAAGGAACATATTGCAGTATGTCCAAATCAAACAACTCCACAGGGTTTTGTGGAATCTTGTCCAAGGAGATTCATTAAACTTCACATGCAAAGTCTCTTCAACTATCTTTGTTCTGCAGTTGAAGACTCTGTATGCCTTGCAAGTAGATGAATAACCAACAAAATACCCTGCATCCACCTTAGGATCAAATTTATGGAGTTGATCCTTGTGTTGAGAATAAAACAGGGACACCCAAATGCTTTGAAAAATGAAATTAGAGGAGCCAAGTGATGGAGAACTTCATATGGAGTCTTCATCAACCTCTGATTTACTAAGACTCTATTCTGCACATAGCAAGCTGTGTTAACAGCTTCAGCCCAAAAGGTCAGTGGCAAACCAGAGTCAGCCAGCATGGACCTTGCAGCTTCAATTAGGGTTCTGTTCTTTCTCTCCACTACTCCATTTTGTTCTGGAGTCCTTGGTATGCTAAACTGCCTTTTGATTCCCTTTGAAAGATAGAAGTCATCAAGTGTATGGTTTCTGAATTCAGTTCCATTGTCACTACTAATACACTTGACTGGAAGGGATACTGCTTCTCAATATACAACACAAAGTGAATAATCTTCTGAGCAACCTCATCCTTTGAATGTAGAAAGAAAGTCCATACAAATCTGGAGTAATCATCCACAATTACCAGACAGTATTTCTTCTTTGTCATGCTCATTACTCTCACAGGACCAAATAGATCCATATGCAGTAATTGCAAGCAGGTAGTGGACTTAGGCTCCTCAATAGGAGGGAATGAGACTTTGTGCTGTTTTCCTTTTAAACAAGCAGTGCAGGTTTCATCACAGTGGAACTCCTTTATTGGTAAGCCTCTAACTAAACTATTGTGGATAAGCTGATTCATGTTTTTGAAATTAACATGACCCAGCCTTCTGTGCCACAGTTTAGATCTTGAGAGAGGGCTTTGGAAAATAGGCAAGGATTGCCTCTGAGATCTATTTTCTTGGACAGATCTAAGGCATACACTCTTCCTGTCCTGTTGGCTCTCAGGAGAGTGTGTTCATCCAACACCTTATCAATCAAATGCAGAACTTTGGATGACAGAATCCTACAGTTCTGACTGGTGAAAAGAGCAACATGACCTTTATCACACATTTGACTGACACTCAAGAGATTGTACTTGAGATTTTCCACATGAGATAACATCATCAAACTTAATTTCTCCATTGGAGACAAAGCCATTTCCAATGATGTAACCCCTAGCATCATTGCCAAAAGAAACAAACCCCTTCTTTCCTTGAGAGTAGTCATGAAGAAGAGAGTTGTTCCCAGTCATGTGCATAGATCCCCCACTGTCTACATACCAGATGCTACTTTTGCATGTTGGAGAACCCTGCAATAATAAACAATAAGTTAGTTTTGGAGACCCAAACCTTTTGGTTTTGGGCCTGGTCTCATCAACAGATGGTAAACTAACAGGTTTATTGGAAACGACAGCCTGAGAAGAAGAAGATGGTGAAGAAGAGGAATCCTTGGCTTGGATCTCCTTTTCTGTGGTTTCAACATAGGAGCATCTAAGTGGTTAAGTCTTCCCAATAGATGTTGAACCATCATAACCAGCTGTGTCTGATTTTGTGATAAAGCTTTTTCAGCTCATCAGACACATTGCCAGTGGAGTTTGATAAGTTCCTATGTTGCACCTTCTTCTTCTGAGCAATCAGCTGTTACCGTTTAAACCCCTTCCTTTTTGGATTTCTTTGAGGACTTAAGGGTTACAGGATTTGATGTTGTTGATACAAATGTGGCTCAAAACAGTTTTCATTTTTACCATTTTCTCTTTAATTCCCTTTATGTTTGAGTTTGGAACCTCTTTTGTACCAGCAATCATCTGTAAGATGATTGAACAAACCACATACTTCACATGGTTTCTTCTTCATCTTAGGTTGATCATCAACTAAAGAAAGTGAAGCAACTGAAGACTTGCTCTTCAGTACTTTGGAAGCATTGTTTGCTTTCTTGACTTCTCTTTAGTAGTCTTCAAACTCTTTCTACTGACAGTTTTCTTCTTTTCAGTACTGACAGTAGTTGGAGTTTGAACTTCAGGTGTTAAATCCTGCTCTCTAGTCCTTTCAGGACTTTTAGAATTAACTCCTGAGTTGATCAACTCATTGATCATGTGAGTGATAGCATTGGAACCATCAACATCAGCTGATAGGTTCTGAGAGGGCTTGATGCTGACTTCTACTTCTGATTGTGCTGTATCAGAAAGTAGATCACATGATGAGATGGATTGGTTATTACTCTCACCATCAGATTCTACCTTGCTCTGGGAGTAAAATCTGTAGGTGGAGCAGTGTGATTGTAACCAATGCCAAACTTCACACTGGAAGCAGATTGCTTACTAAGAAGCATTTCAAAACCTTTGCATGATTGTACCCATCTATCACACTCTACCTGGGTACTGCAAGGGTTTCTTTGAGATCTTATACTTCTCTAGAAGTATCTCTTCCCTAGCCTTATCATCAGTTATTTGGCATTTAAGTTTGTAAATCTCATCATTCTTATCATTAAGCACAGACTCAAATTCAGCTTGCTTTGGAAATTATTTGTTCTAGCTCAATGTCTTGTTGATTAAAGCTACATTTGCTTCTCTAATAGATGCAAATGCTGCTATGCATGTTTCAGAACATAATTTGGCTTTTGCCTCAGAGGATACCTGTGATACCTTTGGTGTAGAGGCATTAGTGGATGAAGTATCAGCAGAATCCAAAGCCATAAGAGCTAGATTTCCAAAGGGACTTTCACACCATGTTGACCAGCACCTGAGAACAGTTGTTCATGACCAGACAAGTCATCTGGTAAACTGCTCCAGTCAACAACTCCTGGGGTGAAGAAGCTGTGTTGTTGAGGTGAGTTTGTTGATGAGATTGGAAGGTTGTGGTTCAGGCATGCTTGTGGTTGTTGTGCAATTGGAGCTTGAACAGGATTTGGTTGAGGCATATAATAGCAGGGATAAGGATATGACATTTGACCCTGGGGAACAAAGTATGCAGGAGATCTAGGATGTGAATGATAACCAGAACCAGCAGGATGTTGCCCTCTGTTTTGTGGACTAGTACTAGGAAAAGTCACAAAGGGTGCAAAAGAGTTAGATCCAGTTGATCTACACTCCTTGCAAAGTGTCCCAGCCTTTGGCATTTGTGACACCTCAACTTACTCTTGTCAAAACCAACTTTGGTGTGCCAGAGAGTCCAGGAAATTTTCTGCCAGTTTTCTTATAGAACTTCTGAGATTGATATTAATCAATGCCATTTGACTCAGAATATCCATCTCTTCTAGATCATCATCAGCTATTCCTTTCAAATCATCCATGATGAAGCATAAATTGTCACTATTACTGCCAGAATGACTCTTAATACCAACAAATGCATGATCAGAACTATTTGTAGAGAAATGAATATGCTCATCATAATTGTTTTCAGATGCAGCATATTCTGACTCATGACCAACCAAGGCAGTATTCCGTGGTACAAAGTCATCAGTGAGCTTTCCTGATGAGGACAGTTTCCTCTGCTGCTCTATCTCTCTTCAAATGTAAGCAGTTTCCCATGAAGTTGGGTGAGAGATAGGCTATCCAGATTTGCACTGGAGCGTAGGAAAATAGTGTATGTGTCCCATCTCTCAGGCATTGATCTGAGGAACCTGTTATTCATCTGGCTATTGGTGTATTCCTGTTTCACCATTTTCAGCTCAGAGATCAAGCAGGAAAAATGCTCAAACTGTTGAGTCAGTGTCTCACCCTTTCTATGAGAGAATGTCTCATATTGTTGGGCAAGGATTTCTCTATTGTTTGCTAAGACCTCATCTGTGCCACCGAATTGTTCCTTCAGGGCATTCCAGAGATCATGAGCAGTTTCATGATGCATAAGCCCAGAATAGATTTCATTAGGCAGTGCCATGGCCAGAATTCCATGGGCTTTAGCATCAATCTCAAACAGTTTCCGATCTTCATCAAAGTATTGTTCCTTCTTCTTCGGAACCATTGATTGGTTTCCGGATTGTTCACCATAGGCTTATGTGGTCCATGTACCACAGATGTCCAACAACCTGAACTGTTAACAGACAGGTGATGAAGCATTCTTCGTTGCCATATGTTATACTCGGTCCTAACCAGCATCGGAGGCTTGGTTGAGGAACCGTATTGTGAGGATCATTAGAAGGAGTAGTCATCTCAGATTCAATCAAATTCGATTAAGCTAAGATAGATTTAGAACAAAACACAACAACCAATTGAACCAAAAGAGATCTCAAAATAAATGAACGAAAGCGACAGAAATTCAATAATCTATAACCAGTTCTTGCGAATATGCTAATTCAATCAAACATAGATATCAATTAGCAGTTTCAGTGATCAATTGTTAGATCGATCAATGATTAACCTGCTCTGATACCACTTGTTAGGATCAGTGATCTACGTTTGATTGATTAGAGAGTATAGCAGCGGAATTCTAACAATGAATTAGCCAATTCACAAGAACGAAACGATATTCAATGAAGAACAAAAACGGTTATAGAAAGAGAAAATTATGCAAAATATTTCATTCAATATTCGCTTTCGTGGTAACGGAATGTCACAATTACAATTAGGTCGACACCTCTTATATAAGAGATGTGACGTCTGCTGATGTCACTTGATAGTGACATCTAACAGAATTATTTCAACTAAAACACAACTACTGAAGATGTCAAAACAGCTGACATCTTCTTACAAAAATACTAAGTGTTATCAGTTACTATAACTACTGAAAAACATAAAACTACTGAAACTACAATGACTGAAGAACAAGCTCTTCAGTCGTTTTACAAAACTACTGAAAGTAAAAACATAAAACTACTGATATCACAACTACTGAAGAAGTACTCTTCAGCTGTTGTGACAAACTACTGAAACTTCAATACTTGGTCTTCAGACTTGAACTTCAGATGTTTCATCAGCTGATGACTTCAGTAGATATCATCAGCTGATGTCTTCAGTCTTTGTCTTCAGACTTTGTACACCAGTTGTTGATCTTCAGTACTTGTAGACTCTTCAGCTGTTGTACTTCAGTACTTTGGACTTCTGCTTTAGCACTTGTGTTCTTCAGCTGTTCAGCTTCAGTACTTGTGTTCTTCAGCTGTTGAACTTCAGCACTTTAATCTTCAGCTATTGAAGTCTTCAACACTTGATCTTCAGCTGTTGGAGTTTTCAGCACTTGTCGAACTGCTGATGAAGCCTTCAGCAGTTGTTGTGATATCATGTGGGACTTAGAGGTTTTCTGATCTTGGCTCATTGGTTCTTTTGGTCCAACATGTGTGGTCACCTCAGACGTGACCTTTTTTAGATGATTAAATCCCCGATTGAGTTCCATGTCATAGTATGATGTTTAACAAACTAAATTGACGAAAGTTAAAAAATAAAAGAGCTAAAACATAAATTACAAAGCTAAACTTGTTTTTGTGGTTTATAGTGAGGTGTAAATCCTAAGATGAAAATCTAATAGGTTCATTTTCTGTAAAGGCAGCTTTAATTCATTTTGACCATAAATGGACCGATTCAATTTGGAATCATACAGGTAAGTCAAATCATTCGGGACAGGTTATCAAAACCTTTTGATGCTCTGTTCTTGTTTTTCATCTAGAGTCGTTAGCAAGTTTAGGAAATTATACTAGTACTATTAGATCCCACATTGATTTGGACTTTCAAGAATTCTAGCCATGATAATTGTCAGTATACTTGTCCTCTTAAATCCATACACAGACTTTTGACAAAGATTGGTGACAGTTTAAGGTTTGATTATTTCAACAAGCATTTGTGGATCCCACCCTTATATGGTAATCAACATTCCTTAGGAGATTTTTGAGCGGTCTCATGGTAGTATTCAAGAACTATTCTTAGAGCTTTCAAAGAGAAGCCAAGCCTCAGGTCAGTGTCGCCGCACAACAGAGAGGCGGCAAACAACAATGAATTCTAGAATATATAGGTTATGCTTATCCTCAGGTCAGTGCCACCGCACAGCAGAGAGGCACATAACCTATCTTCTTGTTTGAGCAATTTTATTCTTTTTGCACAGATCTCACCAACAACATAGGTTGTTAGTTTGATTGCTTTTGCATTTTTTCATGTGCTTTTGCTCATATTTTGGTCTTACACTCACATTTGTGGCGTTTATTATGCTCGTCACCCCTTATTGGAATTTTGTTGATTGTGTTAACCAGGGATAAGATGATAACCATAGCTTGTTGAATAACTTAGTTTGTTCTGAGATCACCAACAATGTCTAATCATCTATTGTGTTGAATCTACCGACATATCATCTATGATCTAGCAACTTCTAGGTCTACTTTCTTTGTGTTACCTTAGTAGTAGCTAGTTTTACTATCATTTTTTCTTTTATATTGCTCAGACTACATAGACTTATACTTTGAATTTCGTATCTTATTCAATCTAAAATTTTAAAGTCCCAATTGTTTGTTCCTGTGTACTACCATTTTCCGAAGTCATTGAATCGGTATCACAGATACGATCTAGTTTCTATTAGCTAGCCCCTTCTCCTCTCTTGTTTTTTTAATAATGTTACTAACTAAACCTATTCTCCCCCTAAAATTCTAAAACCGTAACCAATTTACGCTTTTTAGGATTTTAATAGGAGACGAAATAACACAATTTAATTAAACTACTTAAAATTAAACAAATAAATAAAGAAAATAAAAATTAAAAAAATATGGACTATACACATCGGACTACACATGGTCATCTTCGAGAATTACATCACTTTTCCTTTTAACGCCGTTGACCTCTAACAAGTATAGAAAACGTGGTTTATCAAAAGCCTTTGTATAGAGGTCAGCGCATTGAAAATCCGTATTTATTTTAACGACATCGATTAAATTATTTTCAAAACAATCACGTATAAAGTGATATTTTATGCCGATGTGTTTGGTCTTAGGATGTTGGACCGGATTTTTAGTTACTGCATTGCAGCAGAGTTATTGACAAAAATAGGAGTAGAAGAGAAATTCAAATCGTAGTACCGCATTTCCTGTTGAATCCATATGATTTGTGAACAACAACTTGCAGCAGCAACATATTCGGCTTCATAGGTTGACAAAGCAACCGAGGTCTGCTTCTTACACTGCCAGGTCACTAATCTTCTCTCAAAGAATTGACATCCTGCTAATGTAGACTTGTAGTTCATCTTGCAGCCGCCGTAATCTGAGTCACTATATGCCGTAAGCTCGAAGTCATCATCATGAGGATACCACAACCCTAGTGTTAGAGTACCCTTCAAATAACAGAAGAATCTTTTGACCCCTATCAGATGGTTAACTTTTGGCTTTTCTTGATATCTTGAACATAGACATGTAGCATACATGATATCAGGTCTTGAGGCAGTGAGGTACATTAGAGATCCAATCATCCCTCGGTACATGGTGGCATCCACCAGATCACCATTCTCGTCGGGTGCTACATCATGGTTTGTAGCAAGTGGAGTCCTAGCTGCAGAAGCATTCTCCATGTCAAACCGAATGAGAATATCTCCTACATACTTGGTCTGATGTAGAAAAATTCCCTTAGGTGTCTGATCCACCTGTAATCCGAGAAAGAACTTCATCTCTCCCATGGCACTCATTTCAAATTCAACCTTCATTACTGCTTCAAATTCTTTACATAATTCCTTGTTCTTTGCACCGAAGATTATGTCATCTACATAAATTTGGACCAGCAATAAATCACCATCCTTTTCTTTGATGAACAGTGTGCATTCAATAACACCTCTTCGAAAATCGTGTTTCACAAGGTGAGTCAAGAGTTTCTCGTACCAGGCTCTCGGAGCTTGATGAAGCCCGTATAATGCCTTGTTGAGTTTGTAAACTCTATCCCGATGATATGGATCCTCAAATCCCTCGGGTTGACTGACATACACTGTCTCTCGGATTTCACCATGAAGGAATGCACTCTTCACATCCAGTTGATAAACTTTAATCTTCATATATGATGCATAGGCAAGGAAGATATGGATGGATTCCATTCTTGCCACAGGTGCAAACACTTCATTGTAGTCTATGCCCTCGACTTGTTGAAAGCCATGAACAACAAGTCAAGCCTTGTTTCTAATGATCACGCCTTGATCATCTTTCTTTCATTTCAAGACCCATTTGGTGCCAATGACCTTAGCACCTTTAGGTTTATCGACCAGAGTCCATACACCTAACTTCTTGAACTGAAAAAGTTCTTCTTGCATGGCACTCACCCATGCCTCATCATTCAGGGCTTCACTAACATACTTTGGCTCAAACTGAGACACAAAGCAACGATATGCACCATCGTTAAGGTATCCCTTTTCCATCACCGAGGCATAATCAGCTGAGTACAGCTGATTTCTGGTCTGAACTCCTGATCTCACATCGCCAATGACATTATCCAAAGGATGATAGACATTTAGGCGTGATCCAGGAGTGGTTGGAACAAATACATCAGAATCAAGATTGTAAATGTTAGGTTCTGGATCTGAGGCAATAGGAGTGTGAGGTTCCGAAGGCTTAGAGGCATCAACATCAGATGCTTGTGGACTTACGGTAGTACGAACCTGTTCCTCCTGGTTGTTCGGATCATTTTCCACAGCTTCTTCATCAGAGAAAGAGTCACTATCTTCAAGTGCTCCCCCTGAGTTGTTAGATGAATGACCTTGTGAACCGGATGATGTTGAATCTTGTGAAGGTGTGTTCAAGACATCATACATCATCTTGGTGGCCAACTCTTCTTCAGAAGCACTGAACTTCATGATCCGTTATGGAGGCCTTTGATAGATCCAAGACATAGAGGTCCTTATATCTTGAGGTAGACATTAAGACTTGGTCCTCCAGGATGACATAGTCCTTTTCAGGACATAGCACTTCTTGTTGTCAAATACTACCTTAAAACCTTTATCACAAATTTAGGATACAGAAAGCAGGTTATTCTGAAGTTATTGAACATAATTTACCTTTTCAAACTTCACTTTCTGATTCCCCACTTCCCCTTGAGCTGTGATATACCCTCCTTTGTTTCCAGCAAATGAAACATGGCATCCTTTTATTTGTTTAACATTTGATAAGAGAGCCCTGTTCCCTGTCATGTGCCTGGATGCTCCGCTATCTATAATCCACGTGTTGGTTTCAGCACTATAGCGAACACCCTGCATATACAATTAAAAACATTAGTTCAGGTTAGGGACCCAAGCCTTCGCTGGCTTGGGTTTCCCAGAGGCATCACACATCATAAACTCAACCCATTGACCGTTCGAGGGTAAGGGAAGCTCAGATGTCTTCTGGTTCTTATTATCAGACAATGAGGTTGATTTTTCCTTCCATAAGCCAGCTTTGTGTAAGGCTTGTTTATAATAAACAGACAACTGGCTAATGTGTTGAACTTTAGGTTCACTATCCTTTTAGGTGGTGTCACTGAGTTCCTCTTAAAAGAGCTAGGTTTTGGTTCCGGAAGTTCAACTTTCCTCCTCGGTGTCTGATAATAAGGACAATGAGACGCAATGTGTCCATACTCTCCACAGCTGTAGCATGACCTGCTTTCAACTTTACGATTTAACTATTTTTGTGGAGATGTATGTGACACACTGGTGACCTTACTCTGTTTGGGTTTTGACTCTTCTTGTTTAGATGTTTTGTCTGGTTCACAAATTTAATTGCTTTAATAGTTTTAACATACTTTCCATTTTGTTTACCTGGACTTTGACATGATGCATGTGTTTTGTTAACATTTTTGGTCTTTTTGGGTTCAGATATAACTTTGATTGAACCTGAATTTATATTAACCTTCTTAAATTCTTTCTCCAGATTAACACAAGGCATTTTACGTTTTGCCTTTGAAGTGGCATCCTTTTGTTTAGTGCCAGATTCATTTGATGTAGATGTGGAATCTGGATCACTTACTAGAGGAGTGCACAACACATGATCTTTGATTGGATTGTTATTGATTGGTTTACTTTTGGTATTCATCAAGATCTCATGTGGTGGTGGAACCATTTTATATCCCAATCCCTCCCCATTGTTATGCTCTCTCACTAAGCGTTGGACAATGTGCGATGAACTTGTCCAACTATGCAGTTTTTGCTTTAAAGAATTAACTTCTACTTCTAAAACTGCCTTTTGTTTCTTATTGTCCTCTAGGGAGTAAGATAGAACTTAATGTCATTTGTTGGTTAAAAGCTACAACTTCGGTTTCCCTAAGTTGTTTGTTCAATAGTTTTATCCTCTCTATATAACTATGCTCATTTTGTTAAGAATTATGTTAGCTTCAGTGCATAGTTCCAAGTCCTTTATTAAGATATCATTATGATCTAATATGTTAGGGATCCTGTACTGGACGATGTACTAACTGATTAACGTGTATACCGAACCAAATAGTGCGGAATCCTATTTGATTGGTGATCCAATCAGTGAGAACGCACGTAGAACAATTATATGATTGAATCTAACGTTAAGAATCGATTAGGAATCAATCTAATGCGATCTATGAACTTGGAGTATGATCTTAGAGGTCTTGGGACGGCTAGGGTACATATGGAGTCGAAGTGTGTATGATGCTTATGTTTTTCCATGAATTAGGTGGTATTTATAGGTTAGGGTTGCTCATTCGGGTGGCTGAACCATTAGCATGGTTCATTCGTGCGATTGAGCCATGCGGTTGATCCATCAGCACGACTGAGTGTTCAGTCATGCAACTGAGTCAGTCGCATGAAGTTGTTCACGCGTATGGACTATTTAGGTGCATGGACACTCAGTCGCATGGCCATTCAGACGCATGACCACTGTTGGGGCGCATGGTCCAGTCGGATGCATGAGAACTTCACTTAACCAAGTTTGAATGAATTCATTATTATAACATTATGCATATCAATTCAAACAATCACAAACCTATATAATCTAGTCAATATGCATGACATAACTTATTAAGAAATATTTAACATTATAAATCAAAATCAAACATTCTCATTTCATTAAGTACCCAAACATTACATAAGCGTAAGACATTCAAGACATATTACATTAAGATCCAAATCTAGGTACATATGTATCAACAAACTCCCCCTTGGACCTAGATCTCTCTATCGTCTTACCTTCTTCATAACCTCCTCAGACTTCTTGTACTTTTCCTCTCTTGTGACTCCTGTATGTATTTCAAATGCAAAGCAGAGTCGTATCACATTTTGGAATTAGAGGGCTTGTATAATATCCTACGTGTCATAGAACAGTGGCCACTTGTATAGAGTGTAGACGTCATCAGCTGACAAGTTGGTAAGCCACATCGGGTTGAATACCCTGATAGTATCCATTTCGCCCTCTTTGTTCAAAGCTATGACAGCTTCCCCTGTTCTCCAATCATAGTACAACCATTTGAAGTGAGGAGTGAAGTCCTGTGTCATTTCCCGTAGAGGGATCTTTGACATTGTTCGTGGAGGACTCCACTTCAGCACTATCTTTGGCTTCCCAGTTATGGGATCAACTTCAGAGCGTTTGATATACCTCATAGGTTGTTGAGGTTTGAAGTTGACCCACCTAGTGTGGTACTCTTTCTTCAGGGCAGCCTCAAACCAGCCTGACATCTTTCTCTGGTCAGCGTACAACAGCTTTAGTTTAGCCAACTGGTTGAGCTCAAAACCAGGTAGAGACTTTAGATCATGCGGGAATCTAAAATACTCAATACCTTTCTCTCTCTTCACCGTGTATACATTAAGATCCTCCAAATGTGCCCATGCAATGATCTTGCCTGACACCTTGTGATGTTTCTTCACATTGTACAACTTGGTGTAGACACTCTGTTTAGGAGCAGCACGTTAGGCTCGGATCTCCTCAAAACAAGCAGCCCATTCAGCCTTTCTGATATCAACATCAGGGTTTGAGGCTTGGGCTTGTCCTTCAACCTTCTCGGACTCTTGCTCCATCATCTTGTATCTCAAATGTATCACCGACCAGGGAGTCACCCAATTGGGGACCGCATTCCCTCTTTCTCAGCATACTCGGGATAGTGCTCTGCAGTGACGTCCTCAATCTCTATTTCATCAATGTCGTTTAGCTCGTCGTCACTGGTTTCTACAAAGGTTGGAGCGTCCTTGACAATCTCATCAGGATTGAGCTTGAACATTTCTACAATTTGCTCATCAGTGAGATTATGAATGATCTCTCCTTCTTTAGGAGTGTACATTACAGATCTCCTGACTATACCCTGCAGATCAAGAATCATCGTGAGCTGAGTCTTGATCTGTTGGAGGGGAGCAACATCATGTTTATCCCTTTGGTAATTTGGATCTGCTTGACTCAAAAATGTAACACACCAATCGTTAGTAAATAATCAAAACAGAGTTGTTAAACATTTAAAATAAACATCCATTACTTAAGTTTAATATAAGATTCAAATACAAATGATTTCAATAACATAAATAACTAAACATTACTCTTATCATGTATCCTCTGCTCTTCTACTACCGAGGCAGATGTGGAGGCACCCTGATCTTGAGTTCTTTTGGTCCTCCGTTCGCTTGCAGAAGTAGCACCGCCAGTAGAAGAATCGTTTTCATCATCATCAACATCTGCATCAGTATCACCCTCGTGATCATCACCATTATCATCATCGTCATCACTCTCATCATCATCATCATCTCATCATCCATCATCATCATCTCTGTTGGACCAAAAGAACCAATGAGCCAGATCAGAAAAACCTTTAAGTCCCACAGACGTCACAACAACTACTGAAGACCACAACAGCTGAAGACAACAGCTGATTACAAAGTCTGAAGACAAGTGCTGAAGACAAAGTCTGAAGACAAGTGCTGAAGACAAAGTCTGAAGACAAGTGCTGAAGACAAAGTCTGAAAACAAGTGCTGAAGACAAAGTCTGAAGACAAGTGCTGAAGACAAAGTCTGAAGACAAGTGTTGAAGAAAAAGTCTGAAGACAAGTGCTGAAGACAAAGTCTGAAGACACAAGTGCTGAAGACCAAAGTATTAGACGTTGTCACAACAGCTGAAGAGGTCTTCTTCAGTAGTTGTGATGGTTTACCTTTTAGTAGTTTTATATTCTGTACTTAACACTCTGATATGTTCTCAGTAGTTGTGAACATTTCAGTAGTTTGTTAAGATTTAGTTATTTTTGTAATAGATCTGCCAGTTGTCACTTTCCGTGATAACAGCAGTGGTTGTTGCACTCTATATAAGAGTGTCAACCTATTGTAATAATTGAATGATTTGAATGATTTGAATGATTTGATCAGAAATATTCCATATCTATAAACATTCCTTGAATCAGAAATATATTCTCTCACTATAACCGTATGTGCTCTTAATGCATACAAGTATCGATTTCTTGCTACAATTTGTCTAATCTGTTCTTATTCCGCTGCTTTGAACTCTAATACATCAAACTTGTGATCGCTGATCCTTGCAAATGGTGTCAGAGCAGGTAAATCATTGATCGATCTAATAATTGATCATTGAAACTGCTATTCAAGATCTAAGTTTGATTGAATTAGCTTTTGTTTTGCAAGAAACGGTTATAGAGATTGAATTTTCTGTATCTCTGGTCATTCATCCTGAGATCTTTTCTTGGTTTTCATTGAGTTTGTTGTGGTCTGTGTAAAACTTTTAAAAGCTTGAATTAAATTGTTTTTGAACTAAAAATGACTACTCCCTCCAATGATCCTCACAATATGGGTCCTCAACCAAGCCACCAATGCTGGTTAGGAATGAGTATAACATATGGCAACGACGAATGCTCCATCACCTGTCTGTTAACAGTGCAGGTTGTTGGACATCAGTGGTACATGGTCCACACAAGCCTATGGTGAATAACCGGAAACCAATCAAATGGTTCCGAAGAGGAGGGAGCAATACTCAGATGAGGATAAGAAGTTGCTTGAAATTGATGCAAAAGCCCATGGAATTCTGGCCATGGCACTGCCCAATGAAATCTATTCTGGGCTAATGCATCATGAAACTACCCATGACCTCTGGAATGCCTTGAAAGAACAATTTGGAGAACAGATGAGGTCTTGGCAAATAATAGAGAAATCCTTGCCCAACAATATGAGACATTCTCTCATAGAAAGGGTGAGACACTGACTCAACAATATGAGCGGTTCTCTTGTTTGATCTTGAATTAAAAATGGTCAAACTTGAGTACACAAATATTCAGATGAATAACAGATTTCTCAGATCACTGCCTGAGAGATGGGACACATATACTATTGTCCTACGCTCCAGTGCAAGTTTGGACAAACTATCTCTCACCCATCCATGGGAAACTGCTCACGTTTGAGAGAGAGATAGAGAACAGAAGAGAAAGCTGTCTTCATCTGGAAAGCTCACTGAAGACTTTGTACAGGCAACACTACCTTGGTTGGTCATGAGTCAGAATATGCTTCATCTGAATGCCAGTATGATGAGCATATTAATTTCTCTTCAAACACTTCTGATTCGCATTTGTGAGTGTTGATGGTCAGTTTACTGGGTGTAATAATGACAATTTATGCTTCTATGGATGATCTCAAGGGGATTGCTGATGACGACTTAGAAGAGATGGATATTTTGAGCCAAATGGCCTTGATAAATATCAGATCTCAGAAGTTCTACAAAAGAACTGGAAGAAAAATTCCCAGGACTTTGGCAAAACCAAAGTTGGTTTTGACAAGAGCAAGTTGAGGTGTTACAAATGCCAAAGGCTTGGACACTTGCAAGAGAGTGTAGATCAACTGGATCTAACTCCACTGCACCCTTTGTGACTTTCCTGGCAATAGTCAACAACACAGAGGGCAACATCCTGTCACTTCTAGTCATCATCCTCAACAACAATCTCCTGCATATTTGTTCCTCAGGGTCAAATGCCATATCCTTACCTTGTTATTACATGCCACAGTCAAATCAAGTTCAAGTTCCTATGGCACCACAACCTCATGCACTACCAGAACCTCAGCCATCCTAATCTCAACAACAAACTCAACCTCAACACACAGCTTCTTCACCCCAGGAGTTGTTGACTGGAGCAGTTTACCAGATGACATGTCTGGTCATGAACAACTGTTTCAGGTGCTGGTCAACATGGTGGTGACAGTCCTTTTGGGAATCTAGCTCTTATGGCTTTGGAGTCTACTGATACTTCATTTTCTAATGCTTCTACACCTCAAGTATCACAGGTATCCTCTGAGGCAAAAGCCAAATTATGTTCTGAACCATGCATAGCAGCATTTGCTTCCATTAGAGAAGCAAATGTAGCTCTAATTAATAAGAACATTGAGCTAGAACAAATTTTTTCCAAAAGAAAAGCTGAGTTTGAGTCTGTGCTTAAAGATAAAAATGATGAGATTATAAACTGAAATGCCAAATATTGATGATAAGGCTAGAGAAGAGGTACTTCTAGAGAAGTACAAAGATCTCAAAGAAACCCTTGTAGTTACCTAGGTAGAGTGTGATAGATGGGTACAATCATGCAAAGGTTTTGAAATGCTTCTTAGTAAGCAATCTGCTTCCAATGTGAAGTTTGGCATTGGTTACAATCACACTGCTCCACCTACAGATTTTACCCCAGAGCAGAGGTAGAATCTGATGGTGAGAGTGATAACCAATCATCTCATCATGTGATCTACTTTCTGATACAGCACAATCAGAAGTAGCAGTCAGCATCAAGCCCTCTCTGAACCTATCAGCTGATGTTGATGGTTCAAATGCTGACACTCACATGATCAATGAGTTGATCAACTCAGGAGTTAATTCTGAAAGTCCTGAAAGGACTAGAGAGCAGGATTTAACACATGAAGTTCAAACTCCAACTGCTGTCAGTACTGAAGAGAAGAAAACTGTAAGTAGAAAGAGTTTGAAGACTACTAAAGAGGCAGTCAAGAAAGCAAACAATGCTTCCAAAGCATCGAAGAGCAAATCTTCAGTTGCTTCACCCTCTTTAGTTGATGATCAACCTAAGATGAAGAAGAAACCATGTGAAGTATGTGGTTTGTTCAATCATCTTACAGATGATTGCTGGTACAAAAGAGGTTCCAAACTCAAACAAAAAGAAGAAATTAAAGAGAAAATGGTAAAAATGAAAACTGAGTTTGAGACCACATTTGTATCAGCAAATCAAATCCTGTAACCCTTAAGTCCTCAAAGAAATCCAAAAAGGAAGGGGTTAAACAGGTGACAGCTGAGAGTGCTCAGAAGAAGAAGGTGCAACATAGGAACTTATCAAACTCCACTGGCAATGTGTCTGATGAGCTGAAAGCTTTATCACAAAATCAGACACAGCTGGTTATGATGGTTCAACATCTGTGGGTAGAGTTAACCAACTAGATGCTCCTATGTTGAAACCACAGAAAAGGAGATCCAAGCCAAAGGATTCCTCTCTTTCACCATCTTCTTCCTCTCAGGCTGTTGTTTCAATAAACCTGTTAGTTTACCATCTATTGATGAGACCAGGCCCAAAACCAAAAAGGTTTGGGTCTCTAAAACTAACTGATTGTTTATTTTTTCAGGGTTCTCCAACATGCCAAAGTAGCATCTGGTATGTAGACAGTGGGGGATCTATGCACATGACTGGGAACAGCTCTCTTCTTCATGACTACTCTCAAGGAAAGAAGGGATTTGTTTCTTTTGGCAATGATGCTAGGGGTTACATCATTGGTAAAGGCTTTGTCTCCAATGGAGAAATCAAGTTTGATGATGTTAATCATGTGGAAAATCTCAAATACAATCTCTTGAGTGTCAGTCAATGTGTGATAAAGGCCATGTTGCTCTTTTCACCAGTCAGAACTGTAGGATTCTGTCATCCAAAGTTCTGCATTTGATTGAGAAGGTGTTGGATGATCACACCTCCTGAAAGCCAACAGGACAGGAAAAGTGTATGCCTTAGATCTTTCCAAGAAAATAGATCTAAGAGGCAATCCTTGCCTATTTTCCAAAGCCTCCTCTCAAGAATCTAAACTGTGGCACAGAAGGCTTGGTCATGTTAATTTCAAAAACATGAATCAGCTTACCCACAATAGTTTAGTCAGAGGCTTACCAATAAAGGAGTTCCACTGTGATGAAACCTGCACTGCTTGTTTAAAAGGAAAACAGCACAAAGTCTCATTCCCTCCTATTGAAGTGCCTAAGTCCACTGCCTGCTTGCAATTACTGCATATGGATCTATTTGGTCCTGTGAGAGTAATGAGCATGGCAAAGAAGAAATACTGTCTGGTAATTGTGGATGATTACTCCAGATTTGTATGGACTTTCTTTCTACATTCAAAGGATGAGGTTGCTCAGAAGACTATTCACTTTGTGTTGTATATTGAGAAGCAGTATTCCCTTCCAGTCAAGTGTATTAGGAGTGACAATGGAACTGAATTCAGAAATCATACACTTGATGACTTCTATCTTTCAAAGGGAATCAAAAGGCAGTTTAGCATTCCAAGGACTCCAGAACAAAATGGAGTAGTGGAGAGAAAGAACAGGACCCTCATTGAAGCTGCAAGGTCCATGCTGGCTGACTCTGGTTTGCCACGACCTTTTGGGTTGAAGCTGTTAACACAACTTGCTATGTGCAAATAGAGTTTTAGTAAATCAGAGGTTGATGAAGACTCCATATGAAGTCCTCCATCATTTGGCTCCTCTGATTTCATTTTTCAAAGCATTTGGGTGTCCCTGTTTTATTCTCAACACAAAGGATCAACTCCAAAAATTTGATCCTAAGGTGGATGCAGGGTATTTTGTTGGTTATTCATCTACTTGCAAGGCATACAGAGTCTTCAACTGCAGAACAAAGATGGTTGAAGAAACTCTACATGTTAAGTTCAATGAATCTCCAAAGGACAAGATTCCACAAAGCCCTGTGGAGTTATTTGATTTGGACATACTGCAATATGTCCTTATCAACTCTGCTGTTGCTCCTGTCAACAGTTCACCACCTGGTGGTATTGCTGGTGCTGATGATGATGATGATTGCTGTACTCACCTCTTCAGGTTTAAGAACAAAGCCAGACTGGTTGTTCAGGGGTTTGCACAAGAAGAAGGTATTGATTATGATGAAACCTTTGCCCCTGTAGCCAGACTGGAAGCAATTCCCGATTGTTTTTAGCTTATGCTGCTTATCAAAACCTTAAAGCTTTTCAAATGGATGTCAAAAGTGCATTTTTGTATGGAAAATTAAAGAAGAGGTTTATGTATATCAACCTCCAGGCTTTGAGGACAATAAACATCCTAATTGGGTGTATAAGCTTGATAAGGCTCTTTATGGGTAAAACAAGCTCCTAGAGCCTGGTATGAGACATTATCAAACTTTCTTCTGGAAAATAATTTCATCAGAGGCTCCATAGATAAGACTTTATTCATTAAGAAAGCCGGGCAGCATAATCTACTTGTTCAAATTTATGTAGATGATATCATTTTTGCATCCTCTGATCCAAAGTTGTGTGATGCCTTTACAAAGTTGATGCAACAGAAGTTTGAAATGAGTGCCATGGGAGAGTTACAGTTCTTTCTGGGGTTGCAAATCAAACAAAAGGCTGATGGAATTTTCATTCATCAGTCCAAATACACAAAAGATCTTTTGCAAAAGTTTGATTTACAAAACTGTAAGCCTTGTTCTACCCCCATGTGCAGCACCACACACACTGGATACAGATCAGAAAGGTAAAGTGGTTGATGAAACACTTTACAGATGTATGATTGGGTCCTTGATGTATTTAACAGCTTCTAGACCAGATATTATGTTGCTACATGTGTTTGTGCTAGATTTCAGGCTGCACCTAAAGAGTCTCATCTGATTGCAGTCAAGAGGATCTTTAGATATCTGCAAGGCACTCCATCTCTAGGTTTATGGTATTCTACTGGACATTCTGGTAAATTAGTTGCTTTTTCTGACAGTGACTATGCAGGGTGTAAGTTGACCAGGAAATCAACTTTTGGTGGATGTCAATTCCTAGGCAACTGCTTGATTTCTTGGCAGAGCAAGAAACAGACATCTGTTGCTACATCAACTGCTGAGGCCGAGTACATTGCTGCTGCAAGTTGCCCTCTTAGGTACTCTGGCTTCAGAACCAACTTCTGGATTATGGCATTACAGAGACTAAGACTCCATTGTTAATGGATAGTGCTTCAGCTCTGGTATTGTCAAAAATCCAGTCCAGCACTCTAGGACCAAACATATAGAGATCAGACATCATTTTATAAGGGATTGTTTTGAAAAAGGTCTGATTGATCCTAAGTTTGTGCCTAGTGCTGATGAGCTTGCAGACATTTTTACTAAGCCTTTGGATAGTTCAACTTTCCAAAACTGGTGTTAAGGCTTGGTATGCTGCAGCTAGAATAAGTGACAACTACTGATGATTTCAGTAGTAATTACTGGTGATCATTGGTACCCATGTCACATATAAGTACTGATGAGTCCTTTTCCTTCAGTAGTTTTTATAACTACTGATGGCTAAATGCCTCATAAGTACTGAAGTACTTTATCTGTTCCAAACTACTGATGTAGTTAAAACTACTGATGTAGTTACAACTACTGAAATCAGTATAAACAGATAAGTACTAATGTCCTATGAAACACCTGAAAATCTGATGCAAAGTCTGATGAAAGTGTTGAGGACAGCATGAAACAGCTAAAAGGCTAAGAATTGACGACAACTACTGAAGAGAACTTTCTCTTCAGTTGTTTAACAACTGCTGTTTCATTCTAAACAACTGAAGCAAAATCATGTCTTCAGTAGTTTTTATAACTACTGATGACTAATACCAAGTCTTCAGTTGTTTACAACAGCTGATGACAAAACCACTGTCTTCAGTAGTTTCACAACTACTGATGACAAACACAAGTCCTAGTTGTTTCAATCATCTGAAGTCAAAACCACGGTCTTCAGTAGTTTTCTAACTTCTGATGCCTAACACCACGACTTCAGCTGTTTCAACGTCTGAAAGGATCATACCATGTCAACAGTCGTTTAAAACTACTGATGACTAACACCACATCCTTCAGTCGTTTTCTTACCCGTACCCTATAAATATCCCTGACCTAATCCTTCAATGCTTCATCTTCAAACCTAACGTTCCTCTCCAAAACTTCTCTCTTCTCAATGGCGTCCATGCAACTTAAACCGCGACACAACTGTGTTGCCTACCTTACTAAATCGCCTGTCTGGGCTAAGTTCGATACTGCTATCGATCTTATGGTTCAGTCCCAATACAAAACGGCATTTCTTCTGAATCCCATACTACATGCCGAATCCTCCAACAGTTTTGGATGAACGTTACTATTGCCACTGGGGAGAACAACACACCATCTCTCCAGTCGGTCGTCAACAACAAAGAAGTAGTCATCACTCCTGCAATAATCCGCCAAATTCTCATCTAGATGATGCTATTTCTCTTGCTGGATATCCGAAGGGCACCACAGATCTATTTGCCCAACATGGATATCAAGGCAATCTCAGTGCCTCCACTATCATGAAGAAACACTTCCATGACGCCGAACGCCTAATTTTTCACATGGTGAATGTATGTTTGGCTCCTAAGACGTCGTCTTGGGATCAAATGTCGTCAAAGTGGCAGCAGGTAATGTACTCTATTCTTGAGCAACAACCGTTAACTTTTCAGAAATAATATTTTCGGAGCTCAAGGATATGGCTCAAAAACTAACTGCCAACCGTTGGATACTATATCCACGGTTCATAATGGCCATCATTACAAACCAGCTTAATGCTGAGGGACTTGTTGGCTTGGGAGTCCCTGCTACGGCTGTTCTGCCGGAAGTATACTCCCGGCACAACTCTGACCAGACACTCAAGATGGCTGCCAAGCTGCGCAAACCCACCAAAAAGAAACCCAAAACGGCTACTCAGGGAATTGAGTCCCCTGAGGATGCCCCTGCAACACAAACGCAGGATATATCCACTAGTCCAAACCCCCTAGTGGATACAATGACTCTTCCAGCCATAGCCGCTCAGGCTTCCTCTCAACAGGAGCCTGCAGCAACCACACAAGGGGTACCTACATATCTGGGGTCTTCCTCACTTGAGGAGATTGCCATTGAAAAGCACCAACCTCCCCAGGGTACACTGCTTCTATCCCTTCACCCCATACAACCGCCCCTCACAGCCCAACTTTAATAGTTGCACAAGTGCTGACTCAACTGCACTCCTCACCCCCTCCCCAGAAACCACTTACTACTGGGTACACCTCTACAATTGAGGGGAGGAACACAGTGCACTTGAGACCCACAGCACAGGGGTTTACCACTTCTATCTCCTGGTGTAGATAAGGAGCTTAGAATATCTAGTGAGGTGCCATCTCTTCTGAATCAGCACATGATCAGAATGAGGCTGTAACTGCTAAGACCTCACTAGAGGCAACAGCTGATGATGGACATTGTCCTGAGGCTAAAAGTCCCCAGTACCAAGCACAAGGGGCACATGCAACAACTGGTCTACACCCAGTGCATGTAAATCCTGCTCTAAGCAGGAGGTCAGATGATTCAGCTTCGGCTGATGATGACCTGGGCTTTTTCTACGATGTTCTTGCCCATAACACAATCCTTGAAGAGAAATTCAGTAGGCTGCAAAACCTACTTGACCAACTCACAAGGAGAAAGACCATCTGCCTCTACCAACCCACAGATGGCACCTTCAGTTGAAGGTTCCCCAAACACTGAGCCACTCCAAACTCAGCCACCTGCCTCTGCTTCAGGCCCTATTTCTCAGGAACAGAACCCTCCTGAGCAAATAGGTGCTGTACTTCAAAATTCCCTCCCTCTCATCACACCCATAATCACTGATATTGTGACTAAAGCCATTGATGAGAGGCTTTCCTCTACTTTACAACCCTTGATTGATGCTGCTGTGAAAAAGACACTTTCTGCGGTACAAACCCCTCCACCAATGCATCCAAAAGGGGGAGAGTACTGTAGCGAAAGAAAAGAAGAGGAAAAGAACAGAGGAAGAGAAGGAAGAGAAGCAAGCCCAAGAGGAGGAGAAAGAACTGCAACCACTGCTCACCTACAAGCGAAAGAAAAGTGCTGATGATCATATTGCTGAAGATAAATCCTTGGAGCTACTGATAAAAGAGGCTGATGCCGAACACAGCGGATCAATGGACAACATCATTGATCAGCTGTTTAGGCAAGGCCATGACACCGATAAACTTGACTCTGAGATTCGACGATTAGAGATTGAAGAAATCCAGAATAGATGGGCAAGTTATGAAGTGTTAGAAAGAGAAAGGCTTGAGATCATGATTAGATTTATTGCAAAATATCTTGGAAGATCAATGATCGAAATCAAAGCTTGGTCCAGGGACAGTATCTTGGCAATCACCACCAAGATCTGTTCGTCTGAAGCATATACTAAGGGACTTGTTATTGAAGCTTTGAATGAAGCGGGTGCTGGGAGCAGGACTGAGCTAGCCAAGCAATCAAAAGCCACACACCTCAAGAATGCTAGAACAGCCTGTCAACATTCCCACACCAAAACCACCCAAATCACAACCCACCAAACCAACTCCCTTACCCTCGAAACCCATAGCCGATGATATACCCTTGAAGAAGAAGAGAAGGGTATTGAGGCTAGAAGATGATGAAGAAGATGATGAAGATAGGCTGCCACTCTCAGCTGTGATTCAGTTGCCTAAGGCCACAAGTCACTCCTCAGCAATTACTCCTGAATTCCAAAGACAAATGGTTAAAGTGAAGCTAGAAGAAGAAGAGCTTCATAAACAGCATGATGAGGAATTGCTGAAGAGAGTTGACAAAGCTTATGCAGCCACATCTTCTATCATCAATATGAAGAAGCAAGCCCTCAGACTTTACACTCTCAAGCATACCTTTCAATATCAAAAGGAAAGAGTGAGGATTTGGCCTGATCCCAGGGTCTCTCACAGAATTCATAAGAAAAACATACCTCAGAGATACATTGGCCAGGTGAAAAAGATCGTAGATGAAGTGATCTCTCTGGTCTTTGTAATTTCACCCTGGGAAATCCTAGAGGACTTCAAGAAAGCCTACAAAGCTAATCTAACCCCTCAGAAGATGCTGGAAAACAAAATAGTGAAAAAGGGGTTAGTTTACAAGAGGCTTGAGGAAGTCAGGAAAAATGAGCTCTAGTTGTTCCTAGAGGGTAATCACCCGGATGAGTTTGCTTACAGAATAATAACAACTGTGGAGCTAAAGAATGGGAAACAGGCCAAATACCTGTCTGAGTATTATGGGCCTGAATCATTGTTTGAAGGAGGTGCTGAAGAGCTAACCATGGAGGAACAAATCACCTTCCTTGAGGCCTACACAAGAGAGTCGTACAGACTCATCATAGGGAAGCGAGTCTTATGGATGGGGGAACAGCTCAGTGTCCAAGTCCCCAATATAGAGTTCCCATCCATACTTTGCCAACCAAATCATCAGAGACTCATTTCCAGGCCAGTGCTTATATGGGTCATCTTCTCAACTGATCAAGAAGGAAAAAGACCAACTATTCTGCCAACAATAAGTGGGACCTCAATAAAGTTAAAGGTTTTGGCTGCATTGGTTCAGGGGGAGTTTGTTGGACCAAAAGAACCAATGAGCCGGATCAAAAAAACCTTTAAGTCCCACAGACGTCACAACAACTACTGAAGACCACAACAGCTGAAGACAACAGCTGATCACAAAGTCTGAAGACAAGTGCTGAAGACAAAGTTTGAAGACAAGTGCTAAAGACAAAGTTTGAAGACAAGTGCTGAAGACAAAGTCTGAAAACAAGTGCTGAAGACAAAGTTTGAAGACAAGTGCTGAAGACAAAGTCCGAAGACAAGTGCTAAAGACAAAGTCTGAAGACAAGTGCTGAAGACAAAGTCTGAAGACACAAGTGCTGAAGACCAAAGTATCAGACGTTGTCACAACAGCTGAAGAGGTCTTCTTCAGTAGTTGTGACAGTTTACCTTTCAGTAGTTTTATATTCTGTACTTAACACTCTGATATGTTCTCAGTAGTTGTGAACATTTCAGTAGTTTGTTAAGATTTAGTTATTTTTGTAATAGATCTGCCAGTTGTCACTTTCCGTGGTAACAGCAGTGGTTGTTGCACTCTATATAAGGAGTGTCAACCTATTGTAATAATTGAATGATTTGAATGATTTGATCAGAAATATTCCATATCTATAAACATTCCTTGAATCAGAAATATATTCTCTCACTATAACCGTATGTGCTCTTAATGCATACAAGTATCGATTTCTTGCTACAATTTGTCTAATTCTGTTCTTATTCCGCTGCTTTGAACTCTAATACATCAAACTTGTGATCGCTGATCCTGTCAATCTCCGTCTCCTTCTCCTATCTTCAATGGCTCTTTTTTGGATCCTTTGAGCTTTAGCAAGATAGTCTTGTTTGCTGCCTCTAGTTCCTCAATCTTCTTGGCATGTTGCTCCTGGAGCTAAGACACATGATGAGCCTCCTGATCAATCAATCAAGCCTGCTAAGAAATCTGCTGAGATTATGCAGCTGTAAGATCTACTAACTGACGAATCTATGTAGTTTTCTCATCATCGGCCGCTAACAGATGCATCACCATACGGTTTAGCGCTGACAGCTGTTCCTCTACTCCAAAGGGAGGTAGAGGTGATCCAGATGTATATGGAAAGGAGGATGATGGTGCAGCTGGATGGCTAGTGGTGGTGGTGGTGGCAGTGGTGAAGATTGGGGGTAATATAGATGAAGGTGGTGGTGGTGTGGGTGTGGTAGTAGTGGTGGTAGGTGGAGTGGGTGTGGTAGTAGTGGTGGTAGC
Organism: Flaveria trinervia; assembly: GCA_025506515.1. Lineage (NCBI taxonomy): Eukaryota > Viridiplantae > Streptophyta > Magnoliopsida > Asterales > Asteraceae > Flaveria > Flaveria trinervia. Next base: position 25,298,005 of record CM046451.1, read on the forward strand.
TGGATTGGTGGTAGTGGTAGTAGTAGTGGTGGTAGGTGGAATGGTGGTAGTACTGATGGTGGTTATGAAGGTCAGTCTTCTCTTCTTCTTCTTTAGGCCGTGGGGCTAGGCCATCCTTTTCTTCCTCGATCCTTTCGAGGAGGATGCTCCCCCTGAAACATGACTTGGCTGATTAGGAGCAAATGTGGGATCCGTGTCAGTCTCCCCAGATCCGCCAGGGCGTTCACCAACGCCCGGAGCCCTCTCTCGGTGGCAATAACCTTGCTGCCCACCGTTCGAGTCAGAGGCTCCTCATCAGTATCATCCTCCTCATCAGGCATGAAGCCTTGATGGAATCCTGTAGCCTCTGCTCCATCATGGGTAGATGCCAGAGATGCTATATCGGTAGTGGGAGCCCTTGGTTTAATGGGCCCTGCATCTCCACCATCACCGCTGTCGTCGTCATCGGAGTCATCCTCCTAGAGCTGTAACTGCTCGACATCAGAGTCACTGTCTACGTGACACCACTTACGCCTCCCCGGCGCCACGTAGTCCACCTTGGCCAGATGGCCTATAAGTCTCTTTACCGGGGGCTTGACGTGCTTTCCCCGATAAACCCTCATACGACCCAGTGTCGTATCATCCATAATCTCTAAAGCCACAGCGTCGTGGCTCTCCTTTGGCAGCGAGGGCAACTTCTCATCAAAAATCATCTGTAAGAACCGAGGGTACATGTAGAAACCCTCCGTGCCCTTTGCCTCCAAGTTCTCTGTAAGGTAAGAGAAGATCATGCTCGACAAGCTGAAGGGGTGGTTCAGCACCAGTGCCACGTAGGCATATTGTATCTAGTCTGAGAGGTCGTCAAACCTACCTCTTCGTGAAGCTATGCACTTTAGGATGACGTGTACCAAGTACTTATACTAGGGGCACAGGTTGCTCTGGTTGAGCACACCTGAGTTTATGTCCCCAAAGTACTTAATCCTCATGAAACACCCTCTCACCATCAGTGGGTGAAGTTTGGTGGGGTGATCAGTATCGTCTCCCAACTCAAGTACCCGCTGAATGTCTGCACAGTAATCTCTATATCCATGCCACAAATAGAACTCCGTATGTTGTATGGCTCATGTGATCGATCAACAGATGCATTCTCCCAGAGGCCTGTTGTATAGACCTGTAGGGAGTGCATGGTGTAGAAATGGCCTTGTGGATCCTTGATCGCTTGAGAAAAGCGATGATCTCTGCAATTTGGGCACCATTCCGAGTTGTGGAGTCCAGGTGAGTACAAATGTTGTGCTTGGGGTTGATAGACCATCTATCAGCTATCGAATGGTAACAAAAGACACATAGACATCACACGAGACAAATCAATCTTAATTAACTTGGTTGAATTCATCTAGATTCATTCATGCGATTGAACCATGCGACTGGGTTTAGTCGTTTGTCCTGTCATGCGACTGGATTCAGTCGGGTGATTGAACAGATGACTGAGTTCAGTCGGTTGACTAAGCCTACGATTGGTTCAGTCGGCCGATTGAGTTCATTTGTATGGTCCATTCGGCCGATTGAGCCATTCGACCAGCTCAATCGTGCGATTGTTGTTCAACCTAATGACCAGTCGCATGACCCACTATTCGACCGACTTAGATTTGAATTTTAACCAAGATATGAAATTAAACGTCGTGCACCAGTTCTTTAGACTGCATTCACATATCTAATACCCTAAAACCTTCAATTTTAACATTTTACTTGGTTTAAGTAGGTCATTAGCCCATTTAGTGTCCGGTTCTTGTTTGAGTCGATAATTTTAAAGTTAGGGCACCATTTCGTCAGATTTCAGTGAGATATCATGACATTGTACCTGTATATCAATCTACAATCGTCAGTATATCAATAAGAGTCAGAAAACTTGATCTAATGAAATTTGGGCAGAGTAACGGTAGTGTGTGCGAATTAAAGGTGATTAGGGGGTGATGAGTCGAATGCAATCGACTGTGCCCTATTTACACTGAGTCGAAGTTCAATCGGCCGACTGAACCATTCGCTCTGTTCATTCGGGCGAATGGACCTCAGTCGTGCGATTGGCTCATTCGCTCACATTCAGTCGGCCGACTGGATTTTAGTCAGGCGACTGACTCATTCGCACACCTCCATTCGATCGACTGGCACATTTTGATAATACATTAAGCTGAATGGTTCATACTCATGTCCATTCGGCTGTTTAGTGCATGAGTATGGTCCATTCGCACCATACTCATGATTTTTGACTCTAAGACCATTCCACACTTTTATCTTTTGATTAAACATTATGAGCAGTTGATCATCTCAGACATGATCATTTTAACTTGAAAAACTTTTGACCACCTCAGACATGGTCCGTTTAAAGTACTTTGTCACCTCAGACGTGACCCATTTTTATTGATAAGGTTCCCTCTCAACTTCCATGATATAGTCCGATACTAAACAGATTGAAATTGACAAACTTTATACAAAAATAAAAGTGAAACTTAAAACTAAGACATGGTTTTGTGTTTTTATGAAGGCTAAATCCTAAGATGTAACTCTAAAGAATTATGTTTCTAAAAAGGCAGCTTCAATTCATTTAAACCATACATGGACCATTTCACTTTGGAATCATACAGGATATTCAAATCATTCGGGACAAGTTATCCAAAACCTTTGATGCTCTATTCTTGTTTTGCATCTAGAGTCATTTAGCAAATTTAGTAAATCATACTAGTACTATTAGGTCCCCACTCAGATTTGAACTTTCAAGAATTGTAGCCACGATGATTGTCAGTATACTTGTCCTCTTAATCCATACACATACTTTCAACACAGATTGGTGATGGTTTAAGGTTTGTTTATTTCAACAAGCATTTGTGGATCCCACACTTATATGGTAATCAACATTCCTCAGGAGATTTTTGAGCAGTCTAAGGGTAGTATTCAAGAAGAAACTATTCATAGAACTTTCAAAGAGAAGCCAAGCCTTAGGTCAGTGCCACCGCACAGCAGAGAGGCGGCAAACAACAATGAATTCTAGAATATATAGGTTATGCTTATCCTCTGGTCAGTGCCACCGCACAGCAGAGATGCACATGACCTTTCTTCTTGTTTGAGCAATTTCATTCTTTTTGCACAGATCTTACCAACAACATAGGTTATCAGTTTGATTGTATTTGCATTTTTTGATGTGCTTTTGCTCATGCTTTGGTCTTACGCACACATTCGTGGCCTTTATTTTGCTCGTCACCCCTTATTGGAATCTTGTTGATTGTGTTAACCAGGAATAAGGTGTTACCCACAGCTAGTCAAACATTTTAGTTTAATCTTGAGATCACCAAAAAGGTCTAGTCATCTATTGTGTTGAATCTATCGACATAGCATCTGTGGTCTAGCAACATCTAGGTCTACTTTCTGTGTTACCTTAGTAGTAGCTAGTTTGTCTATCATATTTCCTTTTATATTGCTCAGACTACACAGACTTATACTTGAGTTTTGCATCTTTTTCAATTTAAATTTTTAAAGTCCCAAATGGTTTTTAAAGTCCCAAATGGTTTGCTCCTGTGTACTATCATATTCCAAAGATTTGAATCGGTATCACACATAGGATCTTATTTTTATCAGCTATCTCTCCTTCTCCCTCGTTTTTTTATACTGTCTAAACCTATTCTCCCCCCTACAATTATAAAACCGTAATGGATTAGCGTTTTAGGATTGTAATAGGAAAAAACAATAAAATCAATTATAATTAACCAACTTAAAATTAAGCAAATAATTAGAAAAAATGAAAAATAAAAGAAAATTTACACGACACATCGGACTACACATGGTAATCTTCAGGAATGACCTCACTTTTCTTTTTAATGCCGTTGACCTCTAACAGATATAGAAAACATGGTTTGTCAAAAGCCTTTATATAGAGGTCAGCACATTGAAAATCTGTGTTTATTTTTACCACATCGATTAAGTTCTTTTCAAAGCAATCACATATAAAGTGATATTTAATCCCGATGTGTTTGGTCTTTGGATGTTGGACCGGGTTTTTAGTGACTGCAATTGCAGCTGAGTTATCAACAAAGATAGGAGTAGAAGAGAATTTCAAATCATAATCCCGCATTTGCTGTTGAATCCATATGATTTGTGAACAGCAACTTGCAACAACAACGTATTCGGCTTCACAAGTTGACAATGCCACCGAGGTCTGCTTCTTACACTACCAGGTTAGCAATCTTCTCCCAAAGAACCAACACCCTGCTGATGTAGACTTGTAGTTCATCTTGCAGCCTCCGTAATCTGAGTCGCTATACGCCGTAAGCTCAAAGTCATCATCATGAGGATACCACAACCCAAGTGTGGGTGTACCCTTCAGATAACAAAATATCCTTTTGACCCCAATAAGATGGTTCACTTTAGGCTTTGCCTGAAATCATGAACATAGACATGTAGCATACATGATATCAGGTCGTGAGGCAGTGAGATACATGAGAGATCTAATCATCCCTCAGTACATAGTGGCATCCACCAGATCACCATTCTCGTCGGGTGCTACATCATGATTTGTAGCAAGAGGAGTTCCAGCTGTAGAAGCATTCTCTATGTCAAACCAACTAAGAATATCACCTACATACTTGGTCTGATGTAGGAAGATCCGATTTGATGTCTGATCCACCTGTAACCCGAGAAAGAACTTCATCTCTCCCATTGCACTCATCTCAAACTCCGCCTTCATTATTACTTCAAACTCTTTACATAATTCTTCGTTCTCCGAACCGAAAATTATGTCATCAACATAGATTTGTACCAGTAGTAAATCTCCATTTTTTTCCTTGATAAACAGTGTACAGTCAATGACTCCCCTGCGAAACCCATGTTTCACAAGATGAGTCGAGAGTTTCTCATACCAGGCCCTTGGAGCTTGATGAAGCCCGTATAGCGCCTTGTCGAGTTTGTAAACTTTGTCCCGATGATATGGATCCTCAAATCCCTCGGGTTGACTGACATATACAGTCTCTCAAATCTCACCATGAAGAAATGCACTCTTCATATCTAATTGATAAACTTTGATCTTCATATACGATGCATAGGCAAGGAAGATGCAGATTGCTTCCATTCTTGCCACGGGTGCAAACACTTCAATGTAGTCAATACCCTTAACTTGTCGAAAACCCTGAACAACAAGCCAAGCCTTGTTTCTGATGATCACACCTTGATCATCTTTCTTGCATTTCAAGACCCATTTGGTGCCAATGACCTTAGCACCTTTAGGTCTATCCACTAGAGTCCATACACCAACTTCTTGAACTGAAGACGTTCTTCTTGCATGGCACTCACCCATGCCTCATTATTCAGGGCTTCACTGACATACTTTCTCTTAAACTGAGACACAAAGCAATAATAGGCACCTTCATGAAGGTATCCCTTTTCCATCACAGAGGCATAATCAGCTGAGTACAACTGATTTCTGGTCTGAACTCCTAATCTCACATAACCTATGACATTATCCAAAGGATGATAGACGTTTAGACGTGAGCCAGGAGTTGTTGGAAAAACCACCTTAGAATCAAGATTGTGAACATTTGGTTCTGGATCTGAGGTATAGGAGTCTGAGGTTCAGAAGGCTCAGAAGCATCACTGTCAGATGCTTGTGGACTTGTGGTAGTCGGAACCTGTGCATTGTGGTTGGGCTAATCATTTTCCATATTTTCTTCATCAGAGGAAGAGTCACTCACACCAAGTGCTCCCCCTGAGTTGGTAGATGATTGACTTTGTGAACCGGATGTTGTTGAATCTTGAGACGGTGTGTTCAAGACATCATACATCATCTTATTTGCCAACTCGTCTTCGAAAGTGGAGAGAGGTATGTTAAAGGACTTGAAGAATCCATCATAGTCAAAGAAGTAAGCAGCCCTTTTCCAGCAGGTGGTGTGGTGTATCTCTGAACATCAACATTAAACCACACCTCTACTTGACCCATTGAGTTGTTGTAAACTCTCTTGTTTGGTATGTTGTATCCTAGAAAGATCCCTTCATCTACCTTCTCGCTGAATTTTCCCTCCTGAGTCTTCTTTAGCAGGGTACATGGAGCGCCAAATGGCTCGAGATACTCTAAGTTAGGTTTACGTCGCTGTAGTAACTCATAGCACGTTTTTCCATGGCGTTTAACTACCAGAACTCGATTGAGCGTATAACATGCATTTGCAACTGCCTTATTCCAGAATTGAATAGGCAGTTTCAAATCTACTAGCATAGTCCGTGCGGTCTCTATCAAGCTATGATTCTTCCGTTCAGCAACATCGTTCATCTGAGGAGTGTAGGCAGAGGTAAATTGATGCACAATTCCCTTTTCCTTGCAGTAGGCCTCCATCCACTGATTCTTGAACTCGGTTCCGTTGTCTGAGAGCACTTGTCATACATTCAGCTTGTATAGGGATTCCAGTGTAGTTGCTAATTCCTTGAAGGATTCAAATGTTTCTGATTTGGACTTTAGAAACATTACCCAAGAGAATCTTGAGTAGTCATCAGTAACTACGTAGCAGTACAAGTCGTCTGCAATGCTTCTTGTATTGACTGGACCAAACAGATCCATGTGAAGAAGCTCAAGAGGTAGTTCTATGGAATGAACTTTGTTTTCCTTGTGAGACTTCTTTGTCTGCTTTCCCTTCTTGCACGCAACACAAAAATCCGGGAGTTGGAAGTTTTTGACGTTCACTCCCCTCACTAGATCATGCCGGATCAAGTGATTCATCTTTCTCGCATTTATGTGTCCCATTCTCCTATGCCAGGAGTTGGAATCCTTCTCAGTGGCTTTGGACAAGAAGCACTGAACTTCACGATACGTTGTGGAGGCCTTTGAAAGATCCAAGACATAAAGATCATTATATCTTGAAGCTGACATTAGAACTTGATCCTCAGGGATCACGTAGACCTTCTTCTGAACATATCGTTTCTTGTTGTCAAAGACTACTTTGAAGCCTTTATCACATATTTGAGAAACAGAAAGTAAGTTATTCTGTAATTGTTGAACATAGTTTACCTTGTCAAACTTAACTTTCTGATTTCCCACTTCTCCTTGGGATATGATATACCCTCTTTTGTTTCCAACAAATAAAACATGCCCTCCCTTGATTTTTCAGACATTTGATAAGAGAGCTCTGTTCATCGTCATGTGCCTGGATGCTCCGCTATCTACAATCCACGTGTTAGTCTCAGCACTATAGCGAACACCCTGCACATTCATTGAAAACATTAGTTCATGTTAGGAACCCAAGCCTTCACTGGCTTGGGTTTCCCCAAGGCATCACATAACATAAATTCAACCCATTGACCATTTGAGGTTGAGGAAAACTCAGATGTCTCTTTGTTCTCATTTTTAGACGCTGCTCCATAGACCAGCTTTGTGTAAGGCCTGTTTGTGATAAACAGACGACTGGCTAATGGGTTGAACTGTGGGTTCACTATCCCTTTTAGGAGGCATCACTAAGTTCCTCTTAAAAGATCTAGGAAGTTCAACTTTCCTCCTTGGTGTCTGATAATAAGGACAATGAGACGCAATGTGACCGTACTCTCCATAGTTGTAGCAGGATCTGCTTTCAACTTTACGGTTTAAATGTTTTTGTGGAGATGTAGGTGTCACACGGTTGACCTTATTTTGTTTAGATTGAGACACTTCTTTGTTAGATGTATGGTCGGGTTTTACAAACTTAATTGTTTTACTTGGTTTTACATCTTTTATTTCTTGTTTACCTGGACTTTGACATGATGTGCGTGATTGATTAGGTTTAATAGTCTTTTTGGATTCTGAGTTGACCTTGTTTGAACCTGACTTTAAATTAACCTTATCAAACTCTTTTTCCAGGTAAACACACGCCATTTTTCCTTTTACCTTTGAAGTGGACTCCTTTTGTTTAGTGCCAGATGCAATTGATTTACTTGTGTTATCTGGGTCACTAACAAGAGGAGTGGTCACCACATGATCCTTGATGGGGTTATTATTAATTGGTTTACTTTTGGTTTTCATCAAGGTCTCAGGTGGTGGCGGAACCACTTTGTATCCCAATCCCTCCCCGTTGTTTCTCTCTCTCACTAAGTGTTGGACAATATGAGATGAGCTTGTCCAACTATGCAGTTTTTGTTTTAAGGAGTTGACTTCTACTTCTAAAACTGCATTCTGCTTCTTAGTATCCTCTAAGGAGTTAAGATAGTACCTAATGTCATTAGCTTGATTAAAGGCAACTACTTCTATTTCTTTAAGTTGTTTGTTCAATAGGTCTATCTTTTCCTTGTAGGTCCATCATACACACTTCGACTCTAGACGTACCCTAGCCATCCCGAGACCTCTAAGATCATACTCCAAGTTCATAGATCGCATTATATCGATTCCTAATCAATTCTTAATGTTAGATTCAATCATATAATTGTTTCTACGTGCGTTCTCACTGATTGGATCGCCAATCAAATAGGATTCCGCACTATTTGGTTCGGTATACACGTTAATCAGTTAGTACATCATCCAGTACAGGATCCCTAACAATTGGTATCAGAGCCTTGGCTCTTGATTACGTGTTGATTCAATCATTTTTGATACAAAAATGGTGTTTTTTCACTAAAAACGCAATCCTTTTGTGTCAAACGGAGTCTTAGACGTGTCCTGACCATAAAGTTTAGTTTTTCCGGCATACGGCAATTAGGGTTTGTGAAAATTCGAGCTCTTGCGGCCAAAACACGTTTAACCTACGAAATTTCAAACTTCAGCAGGTTCAGTCGCACGATTGGCTCAATCGCACAACTGAGTTCATTCGCATTCCCCAGATGCACGATTGGATTCATTCGTACCCTCATTCGTACGACTGAGAACTCTATTCGGACTACTCAACTGCATTAGTTCATTCGGACGACTGGCTCATCTGCATTTGTTCAGTCGCACGATTGAACCATTCGCCTAGTTAAATCGCTCGAATAAGCCCAATCGCATACCTTCATTCGCACACATAAACAGTTTGTTTGATAGTAAAGCTAAGTGAAATGGAGGACCAGTTTTCAGCATACACAGCAAGTAGAGACACTCGTATTCGGAATCTACTGCTGTGGAGAACGAAATGGGAATTTATAATAAACCCCCAAAGCTTATTACGTTAGACGACTACCCACAATGGAAGCAACGTTTTGAAATCTACTTAAATGGAGTAGATACAAATCTGTGGGAGGCAATAGAATCGAGGTACAACATGCCTCTTGGAGCTGACGGTGTCAAACTTACATTAAATGGCATGTCTGATGCACAAAAGGTAAAACAGAACGCTGAGAAGAAAGTCTACGTTTGCTTACTCAGTCTATTTCGAAGGACATCTTCCATCAGTACTCAGAATATACTCAAGCAAAGAAACTATGGGATGCGCTGGAGATGTGGTATGATAGAAATGCCTCCTCTGAAGGCTAGACACATCCAAGAACAACAAAGAATCCCTTATTTCAGCCCTAAAGTTTCAGCCAACATAAACTAAAACTTTAAGGTTGTCCAAACAACATAATCAACCATTTTATATAATTCTTTCAAGGTTTGATACTAAACCATGCAAGATTAAACCTTGAAACATAAGGGATTCAAACACCCACAACAAAACAGCCCCTAATGGGTTGAAAAGGTCCATGGAAACTAACTTTTCAAGACCTTTTGAAGCACACATTCCACATAACCGGCTCTAGATGCAATTGTTGGGTTTTGTCACATGTAAAACACTTAGTTTAACCTTTTAAACCATGAAAACACAGCGGAATAAGATGTTTAACATATGGTTTAGAATCTAAAAATTTTGCCATATTAAACCACCAACAAAACCCAAGAACAAGGATCATAATCATATGTAAAATAGTGTGCTATCAAACAAAACAAAACAACCGTAGGGTGTTCATAGAAACAACCTTTCTAGAACAAGATGTTGTAGATGAAAATAGGTTGATGATGATGTTCTTCAATGTGTCTAGCCTTCAAAGGAGGAGGCCTCAAGAAGTGATACACATAAGCTCTTCAAACACCTTGCTTGTTAGGATGCAACACCAAAGATAGCTCTTCTTTTGCTCCTCCAAAACCGAAATTATCCAGGCCTTTTTCAGCTTCTAAAACCCGAAAATCAGCCTTGGTTTTGGTGGTTCTATTGCTTGTGTTGTAGAGAGAAAAGGTGTGAATGATATTTGAGTGTAAGAGAGGAGAAAACACTTTCAAAGACCAAGACAAAAGCTGGTCCCAAGGCTCCTTTGGGCGGCTGAAAGGTGTTTTACAAAATGGGTTCCCCCCCATTTCAGTTTTATAATTTACTCTCTTAACCCTTAACTTTATAAAATTAAAACCTCTTTTAATTTTATAACAATAACAAACTTTTATTTGTTATTATTTAACCAACTTAAATAATGAAACAAATAATATCTCATGAACAAACTATCCATATAGTATTGTTGTATTACAAAGCAATGTTTTAGAAAACCTATTTTCTAAATTGGTGTCAATGTTTATTTGTATGATCTCATCAACAAATAAACATTTATTGGTGTTTGTTTAGCTTGTTTTTGGGTATGACCCGACATGGATCATAACGTACTAACCACATCAATCGTGTATGTGTCTTGGGCATACAAGATCCAACAATCTCCCACTTGCACAAGATTCATAAAAGATTGATGCAAGTAGTAAATACCGCCTAACAACGGTTCACTACCCTTAATACGTATGACTGTGTGCCATTCAATAACATCATCCCATTCAAGTACCAAACTTGAAAAGTTTTAGGTGAATCAATCATCTATCCTTTTGTCGTAGATGTCATGTTAAATCCTAGAGACATAGAGTGATCATTCTCCATTGATTTAACTTTATCAAGCCTTAGACATCTTACTCTCAACGAATAAGAGGGACAAATCCCATCTTGACAACATACGTCTCTCACAATTACCTTATATCATACCTGAACTCAGACTTATGTATTACCATGTTTCAGAAGAATGAAGAGCTAAGTCAAGGTATAAGATTCGGTAAATATCAAGACCCAATATGTATCTGAGGTCAAAGGATACCAAATGATGTTTGCCTTTACTCAAAGTTTCTTATGATCAATCAGAAAGATTCCATGTAGTAATATTTGAGATGCAGGTCAGTCCAATATTTGCATCCCACAAATATCTATGAACTTTGGCTGCAAACTTTTGCTCTACATTCATCTATATGAATGTCTACCAATCAAAGTTCATAATAGCATTACCTTCATGCTTGTTCCCACAAGTATGAACAACTACGGACATTCTGAGTGAATACTTTACTCATGGATTTTAAACATGCAAAATAGGAATATTAGTTGAATCATTATAACCAAATAATTCATTCAAGTAATAAGGGTTACAATATCTCATTATAGAAATTAAAGATCAAATCCAGTCACTAGAATATTGAAGCCCCATGGCACAAACATGACTTTCATGCTTTGCCTTTTCAAGAAGCTTCGTGAGTGGATCCGCAACGTTTTGATCCGTGTAAACTTTGCGAATACATATCTTTCCCTTTTCAACTTCATCCCTTATGTAGTTGAATCTCCGTTCAATGTGCCTAGTCTTCTGATGTGCACGGGGTTCCTTGATTTGAGAAATCGCACCCTCGTTATCATAGAGAATTTCTAGGGGGTCCTGAATGGAAGGGACCACCCCTAGATCGGCAATGAATTTCTTTAACCATGCAGCTTCCTGAGCTGCTAATGAAGCGGCAATGTATTCTGACTCTGTAGCTGATAATGCCACCACATCTTGCTTAGAGCTCTTCTAAGAATTGCTCCTCCATTCAAGATGAAAATGTACCCCGATTGTGATCGTGAATCATCCCGATCAGTTTGGAAACTCGCATTCGTGTAACCTTTTACTACGAGCTCTTCTTCACCAGATCCATAGATTAGGAACATATCTTTAGTCCTCCTTAGGTACTTAAGCATGTTCTTAACAACCATCCAATGACTACTTCCTGGATTTTGTTGGTATCGGTTTGTCATGCTCAAAGCGCATGACACGTCTCGTCTAGTGCATATCATTGCATACATGATGGATCCTATAGCAAACGCATACGGGACTCCCTTCATTTTGTCTTGCTCATCCTTTGAGCTTGGACATTGAGTCTTACTCAATATTGTTCCTCTTTGAATAGGTACGGTACCTTCCTTAGAGTTTTCCATCTTGAACCTTTTCAAGATCTTATCAATGTATGCACTTTGATTCAAACCTATCAACCACCTGGATCTATCCCTATAGATCTTTATTCCTAAAATATAGGCGGCTTCACCAAGATCCTTAATGGTGAAACAGCTTCCAAGCCAGGTTTTTACACCATCCATGGTTGGAATGTCATTTCCAAATAGTATGATGTCATTGACATACAATACTAAGAAAATGGTGATGCTCCCACTAGCCTTATTATATACACATGCTTCATCAGTGTTTTTGATGAACCCAAATTTGGTTATCTCTTCATCAAAATGGTGATTCCAACTTCTTGATGCTTGCTTCAATCCATAGATTGATTTTCTTAACTTGCATACTTTGTTAGGATGTTTTGAGTTGAAAAAACCTTCAGGCTGAACCATATAGACATCTTCCTCAAGATATCCATCTAGAAAAGCGGTTTTGACATCCATTTGCCAAATCTCATAATCATAATGAGCAGCTATGGCAAATATTATCCTAATAGACTTTAGCATTGCAACTGGTGAGAAGGTTTCATCATAATCAACCCCTTGAGTTTGAGTGAAACCTTTTGCTACAAGTCTAGCTTTATAAGTATCCAAGTTTCAATGCATATCGGTTTTCTTCTTGAAAACCCACTTACTTCCAACTATCTTGGAGTTAAGAGGTGGTTCAACCAAGTCCCAGAATCAAAGTTCATGGATTGCATCTCTAAGTTCATGGCTTCAAGCCATTTGTCACAATCCAAATTGGACATTGCATCATGATAGGTGGATGGTTCATCGGAATCTACCACATAGCATCTATCTACGAAAAATCCATATCTTTCAAGTGGATTATTAATTCTACCAGATCTGCGAATATTTTGTGTATATTGATAACCACTTGATCATTCTTAACATCCTCATGATGAGTGCTAGTGTCAACCAAACATGTATCAGTTTGTGGTTCTTGATCCTCCTCAAGATCCACAGTTCTACTGCTAGTTCCTTCCGTAAGGAACTTAGCTTCTAAGAACTCAGCCTTCTTGGCAACAAACTCCTTTTGTTCCAATGGATCATAGAAATAATATCCCATAAAATCTCTAGGATATCCAATAAAGATACACTTAGTGGAACGACTTTCTCGCTTGTTTGAGGTGGGAGTCTTACCATAAGCCTCACAACCCCATACCTTTAAATATGACAGTGATGGAACTCTTCCATGCCATATTTCAAAAGGTGTAGTTTCCACTTTCTTAGTTGGGGCCATATTCAAAATAGGGGCCGCAGAGAGCAAAGCAAAACCCCAAAATGATAGAGGCAGTAAGCTTCTAGCCATCATAGATCGAACCATATCTAATAGAGTTCGATTTCTCCTCTCGGACACACCATTATGTTATGGTGTTCCTAGTGGAGATAGTTGTGAGACAATACCACAACTTCTAAGATGATCTCTAAAAGCATCACTCAGGTATTCACCTCCTCTATCGATGCGGAGAATTTTTATTTTCTTATTAAGTTGATTTTCTACTTCATTTTGGAAGATTTTGAACATTTCAAAAGCTTCATCTTTGTGTCTTAAGAAGTACACATAACCATGTCAACTATAGTCGTCGGTAAAGGTAATGAAGTATCTTTCATCATACCTAGTCATTAGCTTAAAGGAACCACATACATCCGAATGTATGATGCCTAATAAATCTTTTGCCCGTTTGGACTTGCCACTAAAAGGTTCCTTAGTCATTTTACCTTGTAAACAAGATTCACATACATCGAATGAATCATATTCATTTGCTTTTAAAAGACCGTTCTTTTGAAGTGTTTGTATGTGCTTCTTGTTTATATGACCAAGACGGTAATGCCAAAGATAGGTATCACTCAAATCCAATTTGAGTTTCTTCGTGGTGGTTTGGTACAATGAGCTATCATATAATGTTTTTTCATGAACCAATTCATAAATACCATTAATGTCATTTAAAGAAACATGAATTTCATTCTCAATAAATGACAAAAGATAACCATATTGTCTTAATTGGGCAACAGAATAATGTTCCTAGTCAAACTAGGAGCATACAAAATATTGTTCAAAATTACATCCAAACCATTTCGAAGCTTCAAGATGTAGTCCCCTCGGCCTTCAACTTGAACCTTTGCCCCATTCCCCATGTAGAGGCTCACACCCCCTTTCTTGAAGTCCTTACTTCTTTTGAACCCCTGCAATAAGTTGCAAATATGAGTTCCACATCCGGTATCCAATACCCATATGTTAGAGGATATTAATTTAGACCAATATGGATCATGAAAATTGTACCTGAGGTTTGCCCGGCATCCCTCTTTGCTTGCAACTCTTTGAGATGGACTGGGCAATTTCTTGCCCAATGTCCAATCTCCCCACACTTAAAGTATGGGTCATTTGAAGCAACCTTTTGCTTCTTCTCTGCTGGTTTTGGTGGTGGCGCTCTTACCACTCCCTTTCCCTTTCCCCTAATGTGCTATGTAACCTTGGCAACATTTGCCTTGGGTGCGGGGTGAGGCCTCTTCTTGTTCCCACCTTCATTGATTGTGAGAGAGGGTAAAACCCTTTTACCCATGGCCGCCTTGGCGATTTTGAGCATAGAGTGAAGCTCACTTATGTTCTTGTCCAACCCGTTCATGTTATAATTCATGACAAAATGCCAAACCTTTTTGACAAAGAGTTGAGGATCAAATCCGTAGCCAACTCTTTCGAGACGAGACAATTCAGCCTTTCGAGGCGGTCAACGTGGCTTTTCATCTTAAGTACATAAGATGAAACAGATTAGGTGTCATCCATACGACATGCATGGAGTGCTTGAACCGTTTCGAAGCACTCAACCCGTGCTTGTTGTTGGAACGTTTCCTTCAACTAGGTTATCATGTCGTACGCTCCATGATGTTCATACTCCTTTTGGAGATCTGGGGTCATACTTGCCAACATAAGGCAAGACACTTGGACCGAGTCCTTAGTGTATTTCACCCAATTATTATAGGCCTCCTCATCATCCTCACTAGTTTGATCGGAAATTGGATCGTCTAAAATGTATGATCGTTTCTCTTGCTTGAGAACAATTCTCATGTTTCGAAACCAATTAATAAAGTTATTATGGTTTAGACGCTTCTTTTGGAGAATGGTTCTTAGTGATAGTGAGTGAGCGGTCGGGATTTCATTGTTATCATTATTGTTGGTGGCCATCTACAAAATATAACAAAGTTCAATTTTAGTAATTTCGATATTGTTTATATTTTAATAATTAAAACCCCTATTAAGTGTCTTACACAATTTTAAATCTAGAATCCAACGTTACATTTAAATAGTGGTTAGGTGACCTTTATCCCATTATTTAAATTAACAAGGTAGTCAACGTTTTGAGAATTGCAACCCTTTGCAACTTCTAGGGTATGGATTGACTTTAAAACATCATATGTTTAGTCGGCATGTTAATCCCATCAACACCTTTGTAAACCATATTGTAGGTGATCCATTTAACATGGTTTGCAAATCAAGTTACCCTACCTGCACACACATGTGAGTTTTCCAACATAAGTGGTTAGGTGACCTTTATCCCACAAATATGGTATCCCCACCTCAAATCACAAGTTCCCTCAAAATGGTTAGGTGACCTTTATCCCATTAAGAATTTCCAAATGACTCAAGTGTTGTGCAAAAGGATGGTGTTATAATTGTTTAAAAAATAAATTAAAGTTTTCATAATCTTAGTTTAGAAAACTCTATGTATCTTATATTTGCATGCTTTCAAATACAAGGTACCCTATGGTTCACTTTTAATAAAACCTCTTTTATTAAAACCATTAATCCTTTTAGTAACCTTTTATAACCACTTAATGATAAAGAACCATCAAATTTTCAGCTTGTTAAGTTTGTTAATGAGTTTGTAATGCATATCCAAATATTAACCAAACAATCAAACAACAAACATTGAAACAAGCATAAACATATAAACATGGGTGCATAACCATAGACATTAAGTTGACCACACTTGTTTGCCATCACAAGTGTTGTCATAAGGTCTTTCCTAAGGGTGAAGATGACACATCAAAATTTGTCCATGAACTCCCACTTGAATCCACATCCAAATGCTTCAAGTGTCCATGTCTTTTATGTCCTTCTTTGAGTCTTCATCTTGTGCATCTTTTTTTACAAAATCATATCCTAATACAATTTTTTTTCTAATAAAAGAAATGCACCTAATCTATTTATTACATAACCAAATGAATTAATAAATTACAACCCAAGATACAAAACACAAATTACAACCCTTACAAGGAACAAAACCAACATGACATACAACAATCAACCAAAACCAAACACATAAGGCCAAGGCTATGTTATGTACCATAATATGAAACACAATCAACATCCAAGAATAACAAAGAATCCCTTATTTCAGCCTTAAAGTTTCAGCCAACATAAACTAAAACTTTAAGGTTGTCCAAACAACATAATCAATCATTTTATATAATTCTTTCAAGGTTTGATACTAAAGCATGCAAGATTAACCTTGAAACATAAGGGATTCAAACACCCACAACAAAACAGCCCCTAATGGGTTGAAAAGGTCCATGGAAACTAACTTTTCAAGACCTTTTGAAGCACACATTCCACATAACCGGCTCTAGATGCCATTGTTGGGTTTTGTCACATGTAAAGCACTTAGTTTAACCTTTTAAACCATGAAAACGCAGCGGAATAAGAGGTTTAACATATGGTTTAGAATCTGAAAATTTTTTCCATATTAAACCACCAACAAAACCCAAGAATAAGGATCATAATCATATGTGAAATAATGTGCTACCAAACAAAACAAAACAAAACAACCATAGGGTGTTCATAGAAACAACCTTTCTAGAACAAGATGTTGTAGATGAAAATAGGTAGATGATGATGTTCTTGAATGTGTCTAGCCTTCAAAGGAGGAGGCCTCAAGAAGTGATACCCACAAGCTCTTCAAACACCTTGCTTGTTAGGATGCAACACCAAAGATGGCTCTTCTTTTGCTCCTCCAAAACCGAAATTATCCAGCCCTTTTTTCAGCTTCTAAAACCCGAAAATCAGCCTTGGTTTTGGTGGTTCTATTGCTTGTGTTGTAGAGAGAAAAGGTGTGAATGATAGTTGAGCGTAAGAGAGGAGAAAACACTTTCAAAGACCAAGACAAAAGCTGGTCCCAAGGCTCCTTTGGGCGGCCGAAAGGTGTTTTACAAAATGGGTCCCCCCCATTTCAGTTTTATATAATTTACTCTCTTAACCCTTAACTTTATAAAATTAAAACCTCTTTTAATTTTATAACAATAACACACTTTTATTTGTTATTATTTAACCAACTTAAATAATGAAACAAATAATATCTCATGAACAAACTATCCATATGTGATTGTTGTATTACAAAGCAATTTTTTAATAAACCCATTTTCTAAATTGGTGTCAATGTTTATTTGTATGATCTCATCAACAAATAATATTTTTGGGTATGACCCGACTTGGATCAGAACGTACTAACCACATCAATCTTGTATGTGTCTTGGGCATACCAGATCCAACACTCTTTAATGGGAAAGGAAGGCCTAGATGATGTGATCGACAGATTCTACAACTTGATGAGTGAGATGCACACTCATGGAGTTACTACGTCGATGGAGGATAAGGTATCCAACTTTGCAGATGGATTACCAGAGAAATGGGCTTCCTTCGTTTCTAATCTCAGATAGAATGGGATGCTCTCGAAGTTAGACATAAATGACTTCATTCTGAAACTGAGAGAGGATGAGCTTAGGATGAAGTATAGAGCTCAAAAGCAAAACTATGACCAGAATCCTGCGCTCTACAACACGACTCCTCCGGTCAAGACATCTAGAGCACGACTTCAGACTACTTTCGTCTCAAGTTCAGCAAGTCCAGCACAAGCATCTACTTCAAGATCCGAAACATCAGGATCATCTAGTACCTAGTATATTATACCTGAAGCCAATGCAGCAAAATTGAAGACCGAGAACTTCGGCAACGTGACTATTGAGGTGGCTAGAGAACACATGGACCTCCGAGCTGCTGTAGTCCACTCCTATGATGGACTAATTGCTGGAAAGATAGGAAATTGCCACCTGGCAGATGAGGATTATGAACAGGTGGATGAGATGGAGTTGGAACGAATGGATATTTTGTGGGCCTTGGCAAGTGCTGTCCAACGAGCTAAGAAGTTTGTCAAAAAGACCGGACAGAACTTGGTTGCAACCAAGGACACGACCTTTGGCTTTGACAAGTCAAAGGTAGCCTGTTTCAACTGTGGTGAGAAGGGGCACTTCAAACGGGAGTGTGTGAAGCCAAAAAAGACTGGTAATGGCAATCCTTTCTCATCCTTCACTCATCTAGATACAAAGCCACATCTAGTAGTTCTACTTCATCAAGCAAGGATCCTAAAGCCTTGACTGGGAATGAGGATGAAGGACAGGACTGGAGCTTTCGGTTCATCTCACCGGGAGAGACCAACATAGCTAGTGTGGATGACATAAATGACAATTCTGCCAGTGAGGGAGATATAGCAGTAAAGCTTGCAATGTCAAATTCTAAAGAAACTGCACCTGTGGTCATACACCTACCTGAAGAAGAACAATCTACATCAAAGTCAGAATCACTTGAACCAGAGACGATAGATTCTGCACACATGGTTGATTCCTCTTCAACATCTCAGGTAAGTACTACCGACCATTTGTTTAATAATCATGCTTGTTCGGATTGTAATAAATTTATAGAAAGCATAGATTTAAAATTTGCTAGGTTATTAGATCATAATGATAGCTTAGTAAAGGATATGGAACTATGCACTGAAGCTAATAGAGTTTTAAAACAAGAATAGAGCATCAAATTGTGAAGTCGGCTGGATCGATAAACATCCGAGCATGTTCTTGACGGAAGGATAAACAACAACACAAACCAAAAGTCAAACAATAATACAAACTATAATTGAATGGTTTCATTGATTAAACCTAACGATTACAAGCTCGTTACAACGTAAGAATCAAGACTCTTGGCAAGGGGAAGATCGAGCATGATCTCCCCTCTCATCCGGCAGCCCTAGGCTCCGGGCAGACTTCCTCTCAAAATCCTTAATCTCTCTACACATTGAAACTGGTATATATAGGCCTTGGCTCATATTAGATACGAATGGGCCCATTCGTGCGATTGGACCATACGTATGGTTCAATCGTACGACAGGACCATGCGTATGGTTCAATCGTGCGACTGGACCATTCTTATGGTTCAGCCTTACAAATGACCCAATCGCATCTCTCAGCCGCACGACTAGTCCATTAGCATGGCTCAGTCGTACGACTGAGTCTCATTCACATATGCTCTTGCGAATGACCTAGTTTCATGTGGTTACAACATATCAGATGTATTACATTAAGCCTAGACTATTCGACAAGCGATGGACACACTATATATGACTATACATGCTCCAACAAATTCCCCCTTGGACGTTGCTTGCGAATAGTAGATAACACCTCTTACAATCTTCAGTCAATCTTTGCTCTGGTTGCCAATAGAATCAAACGAAAACCATATTAGCCAACGTTGCCGATTCGTCAGGTTGCTACAATATCCCTGAAAATGAATTTAGGCACAAAAACTTTCGTTTACTTTGCAGAACACCATCATAGCAACAAGATTCCCCATATGACTGATTTTTCCAGATAATGACATGAATAGTTTTCCATTGCTTCAATCTTCACACAGGCTAACCTGATTAACATCAAAACCTGTAGAAATTCCCCCTCATATTCAGCATATCCCAATATATAGACATTGTGCTCTCCTGGCATCTTCACACGGTGTATTGGGCAAAAGGTTGAAGGTTCCAATCCACAGCTAACAATATCAAACAAATCAGCATGCACGTAGATTCATCATCAGAAACCTGCTCACATCATCACTCTCTGATTGCATCTTTAATCTCTCTATATATGGATTCCCCCTAAGAATGAGAATCCTCTCTATGCGGATAAATATAACTTTATTGGCCCATAAATAGTCAGATGCTCCTGACTACCCCACAAAATCAGCATCGACTGCTGACATCTTCACTTCTCTCTTTCGTGTTCCAATTACATTCACATATTCTGGAAGTCCGATGAATAATGGGGTATACATCGAACTTATTTGACAAAAGAACCTCAGGGTGAATATGCTTTGTTCATCCTCAAATCTGTGCAAGAAGTTGTTCCAGACTCTTTTATTTTGGTCTGGAACAAATGAGGATGAGTCAATGCGGATGGCTCATTCGTGTGATTGAACATACGACTGGTCCAGTCGCACGATTGAACATACGACTTGTCCAGTCGTACGAATGGTCCATTCGCATGAACGGGTCTACACGCAGATTTTCAGATCTGCAGCCGCCAGGGCTGCCCAAAACCCTAATCTTACGAATTTTACATGAAACGAACCAACATAGACATCATAAGATTCGCAGGGGTGATTGGAACGTGGTTTTGAGTTTGATTTTAACATAGAAACTACACACGTAGCCAGATCTGAGCAAAACACGAAGAACACGAAGTGGATTTAACATCAAGATCTGAAATTTGATCCAGAAATCAAGAGCTCGGGTTGCTAGAATGATTATTAGATCATTCCAGCAGTAACCGGCTCTAATACCAATTGTGAAATTGGCTGGATCGATAAACATCCGAGCATGTTCTTGACGGAAGGATAAACCACAGCACAAACCAAAAGTCAAACAATAATACAAACTATAATTGAATGGTTTCATTGATAAAACCTAACGATTACAAGCTCGTTACAACATAAAATCAAGACTCTTGGCAAGGGGAAGATCGAGCATGATCTCCCCTCTCATCCGACAGCCCTAGGCTCCGAGCAGACTTCCTCTCAAAATCCTTAATCTCTCTACACATTGAAACTGGTATATATAGGCCTCAACCCATATTAGATATGACTGGGCCCATTCGTGCGATTGGAGCATGTGTATGGTTCAATCATATGACTGGACCATGCGTATGGTTCAATCGTGCGACTGGACCATTCTTATGGTTCAGTCTTACAAATGACCCAATCGCATCTCTCAGTCGCACAACTAGTCCATTAGCATGGCTCAGTGGTACGATTGAGTCTCATTCGCATATGCTCCTGCAAATGACCCAGTTTCATGTGTTTACAACATATCAGGTGTATTACATTAAGCCTAGACTATTCGACAAGCGACGAACACACTATATATGACTATATATGCTCCAACAATAACCTAGCAAATTTTAAATCTATGTTTTCCCTAAATTTATTACAATCAGAACAAGCATGATTATTGAACAATTTGTCAATAGTACTTACCTAAGAGGGTTCTGATGAATCAACCATTAATGTAGAGTCTGGTGTTTCTTATGCTGGTGATTCTGACGTTGTTGTAGTTTTCCCTTCTTCAGGCAGGTAATTGACCACCGGTGCAGTCTCTTCTGTGTTTGACATCACGACTTCGACTACAATATCTCCTTCACTAGCAGAATCATCATCTATATCCTCCACACTAGCGATATTGGATTCTCCCGGTGAGACAAACCGAAAGCTCCAGTCCTCTCCTTCATCATCATGAGCAGTCAAGGCTTTGGATCCTTGCTTGACGAAGTAGGACTGCTAGTGGGTTTATCCTGATGATTGAAAGAGGAGAAAGGATTTCCATTGCCAGTCTTCTTGGGCTTCACACACTCCCGTTTGAAGTGCCCCTTCTCACCACAGTTGAAACAAGTCACCTTGGTCTTATTGAAGCCAAAGGTAGTGTCCTTAGTTGCAACCAAATTCTGTCAGCTCTTCTTGACAAACTTCTTAGCTCTTCAGACAACACTTGCTAAGGCCCACATTATATCAATTTGTTCCAGCTCTGTCTTGCCCACCTGCTCGTAATCCTCATCAGCTAGATGGCAGTTCCCAATTTTACCAGCAATTAGTCCATCATAGGAGTGAACTACCACAGCTAAGAGATCCATGTTCTCTTTAGCTACTTCAACTGTCACATTACCGAAATTCTCAGTCTTCAGTTTTGTTTCATTGGCTTCAGGTACGATGTATTGGGTACCAGACGACCCTGATGTTTCTGACCCTGAAATAGATGCTTGAGCAGGACCAGCTGAGCTTGACACAAAAGTTGTCTGAAGTGGTGCTCCAAACGTTTTGACTTGAGGAGTCGTGTTGTACAGCGCTAGGTTCTGATCATAGGAAAACTTTTGGGCTCTGTACTTCATCCTTAGTTCTTCTTCTCTCAGTTTCAGAATGAAGTCATTGATATCTAACTTCGTTAGCATACCATTCTGTCTGAGATTGGAGACAAAAGAAACCCATTTCTCTGGCAGCCCATCTGCAAAGTTAGAAACTTTGTCCTCCATTGACATCGTTACTCCATGAGTGTGCATCTCACTCATCAAGTGGCAGAACCTATCGATAACATCATCCAGGCTTTCTTTTCCATTAATGAGAAGTTGTCAAACTCCTTCTTTAAAGCCTTAGCCTTTATGGCCTTCAATGATGCGTTTCCGTCATACCTTTTCTCCAATGCATCCCATAGTTTCTTTGCTTGCGTATACTCCGAGAATTGATGGAAAATATCCTTCGGAATTAATTGTGTAAGCAAAGCATAGACTTTCTTTTCAGCATTGTGTTTGACTTTTTGTCCATCAGTCATGCCACCTAGTGTAAGTTTAACACCATCAACTCCTACTGGCATGCTGTACCCCGTCTCTATAGACTCCCACAGATTGGGATATACTCCATTTAAGTAGATCTTAAAACGTTGCTTCCATTGTGGGTATTCATCAAACGTGATAAGCTTTGGGGGTTTGTTGTGATTCCCCACTTCATTATCTAGTAGCAGTAAGTTCTGAATACATGAGTCTCTTCCTGCTGTGAATGCTGAGTATTGATCCTCCATTGCTATAAACTTTAACTTTAAACCAAACTGTTTTATTTGTGCGAATGAAGGTGTGCGATTGGGCTGTTCGGGCGATTGAACTATGTGGATGGTTTAATCATGCACTGAACTAATGCAGATGGCTCATTGGGCGAATGAACTAATGTGGTTGAACAATGCGGTTGAACAATGCGAATAGACTGCTCAGTCGTACAATGGGAGTACGAATGAGTCCAATCATGCGTATGGGGGATGCGTATGAACTCAGTTGTGCGATTGAGTCAATCGTGCGACAGAACCTGCTGGATTTCGAAAATTCGTAGGTTTAAGGTGTTTTGAATGCAAAAACATGAATAGCTTGCTAACCCCAATTGCCGTATGCCAGAAAAAATAAACTTTACGATCAGGAGACGTCTAAAACCCGATTTGACACAAAAAATTACGTTTTTGAGTGTAAAAACACAATTTTTATATCAAAACGATTGAATCACACGTAAATCTAGAGCCAAGGCTCTGATACCACTTGTTAGGATCGTGTACTGGACGAATACTAACAAATTTACGCGTGTACCGAATCAAATAGCCCGGAATCCTATTTGATTGGCAATCCAATCAGTGAGAACGCACGTAGAATCAATTAAAGATTGAATCTAAACGTTAAGAACGATTAGCAAGCGATCTACTGTGATCTATGAAGTTGGAACAAGTTGCTAGAGGTCTCTGGACGGCTAGGGTATGTGTAGGTATCGAATTGTTCAAAGTGTCTCGTTTTTCCACGAATTAAGTGGTATTTATAGGTTAGGGTTTATCAATCGTGTGAGTGGACCATTTGCATGGTTCAGTCATGCTTGAGTCATGCGGTTGATGCATTCGCACGACTGAGTGTTCAGTCGTGCGACTGACTCAATCTCATGTTACAATCATGTGACTGATCCAGT
The DNA here is from genome assembly GCA_025506515.1 of Flaveria trinervia. Classification (NCBI taxonomy): domain Eukaryota; kingdom Viridiplantae; phylum Streptophyta; class Magnoliopsida; order Asterales; family Asteraceae; genus Flaveria; species Flaveria trinervia. The sequence goes on from CM046451.1 coordinate 25,322,062, forward strand.
CTCCTGGTTCAGTCGTGCGACTGGTCCATTAGCATGAAGTTGTTCATACATATGGTCCATTAGCATGGGCCATTCGCATGAGAACTTCACATGATTAAGTTTAACATATTTCTCAATTATCATTTAATAAGATCTATGCAAACAACCACAAACCTATATAAATTAGTTCTATAAGCGTTAACCTACTAATCAATGAAATAATAAACATTATAAGCATAACTACATATTGTATTTCATTAAGTACCCAAACTATTACATATACGAAAGACATGAAATACATATTATATTCAGCTCATAAACTAGGTACATATGTATCTACAGAATCATACATGTATATCGTAATCATTTGGAACCCTTTTATATGTACTTGCATACTATATTCTTATTTGTCTGAGAGTCAATAGCATTTGCAGGAAATCATACTAGAGCTGTAAGATGCACACAATGATTTTGACTATCGAGAGTTGCAGCCACGATGATTGTCAGTATATTTGTCCACTTAAATCCATACACAGATTCTTGACTCACATTGGGGATGAGTTAGATTTTCTTATTTCAACAAGCATTTATGGATCCCACACTTATATGGTAATCAACATTCCTTAGGAGATTTTTGAGTGGTCTATGGGTATTTGACAAGAAAAAACTATTCTAAGAGCTTTCAAAGAGATGCCAAGCCTCAGGTCAGTGCCATCGCACAGCAGAGAGGCACAAACAACAATGAATTCTAGAATATTTAGGTTATGCTTATACTCATGTCAGTGCCATCACACAGCAGAAAGACACGTAACCTATCTTTTTGTTAGAGATTTTTTTTTCTTTTGCACATAACGTACCAACAACATTAGTCATTAGCTTCATTGCGCTTAACAGTTTTTCCATGTCCTTTGCTCATTTTTATGGTCATCCGCACATATTTGTGGCGTTTATTTTGCTCACCACTCCTTATTGGAAATGCGTTGATTGTGTTAACCAGGGATTAGATGAAAACCCATAGCAAGTTTAACAAATTAGTTTTAATTTGATTCACCAATGAAGTCTACTCGTCTATTGTGTTGAGTCTACCGATATATCATATAATAAACTAGCAACCCCTAGGCCTACTTTCTCTATGTTACCTCAGTAGCAGACTAGTTGACTACCATTTTTCCTTTATTTTGCTTAGACTTCTCAGACTTGTAATTTGAATATAGCATTTTGATTATTTAAATCGTTTTGATGTCCCAAACAAATAGTTCCGTGTGTACTATCATTTTTCATAATTTTTGAATCAATATCACAGATTTGATATCACAGATTTGATTTTTTTGCTTCTAGCTCTTCCCCTAAAATTCTAAAACCAAAATGTTTTGATGTTTTTGGATTTTGAAAGACAGGAAAATAAAATTAAAAAATAAGAAAATTTTGTTAGACTAAGAACTCGATTCTTCTGGAATCACAACACTTTACTTTTTCACACCGTTGACCTCCAAAAAGATATAAAAACCAAGGTTTGTCAAAAGCTTTTGTATCGAGGTCAGCGTGTTGAAAATCCGTATTAATTTTAACAACATCTATTAATTGCTTTTCAAAATAGTCCCGTAAAAAGTAATATTTAATACCGATGTGTTTAGTTTTTGGGTGGTGGACCGGATTTTTAGTGACAGCTATTGTAGAAAATCATCAACAAAGATAGAGGTGTTAGAAAATTTCAAACCGTAGTCTCGCATTTGCTATTGAATCCAAATGATTTGTGAGCAGTAACTTGCAGCAACAACATATTCAGCTTCACATGTTGACAGAGCAACAGATGTCTGCTTCTTACACTGCCAGGTGACTAAGCATATTCCAAAGAACTGACATCCTACTGATGTTGACTTGTAATTCATCTTGCAGCCTCTATAGTCCGAGTCATTATACGTTGTAAGCTCAAAGTCATCACCATGAGGATACCACAACCCGAGTGTTGGAGTACCCTTCAGATAACGAAAGATCCTTTTTACCCCAATTAGATGATTCACTTTTGGTTTAGCCTGATATCTGTAACAGAGACACATGGTGTACATAATATTAGGATGAGAGGCTATGAGGTACATCAGAGATCCGATCATTCCTCAGTACATAATGGCATCTACCAGATCACCATTTTCGTCGGGTGCCACATCGTGGTTCATGGAAAGTGGAGTCCCAACAACCGTTGCATTCTCCATGTCGAACCGACTAAGAATATCTCCTACATATCTGGACTGATGCAAGAAGATTCCATTTAGTGTCTGATCCACCTGCAACCCAAGAAAGAACATCATCTCTCCCATGGCACTCATCTCAAACTCAGCTTTTATCATTAAATTCGAATTCTTTACACAATGCTTCATTTTTAGAATCGAAGATAATGTCATCCACTTATGTCTGTACCAGTAGTAAATCACCATCTTTCTCTTTAATGAACAGCGTGCAGTCAATAACCCCTCTGTGAAAACCATGTTTCAGCAAATGAGTAGAGAGTTTCTCATACCAGGCTCGAGGGGCTTGACGAAGCCCGTAAAGAGCCTTGTCTAGTTTATAAACTCTATCCCGATAATAAGGATCCTTAAATCCTTCAGGTTGAATGACGTACACCGTTTCACGGATTTTACCATGAAGGAATGCACTTTTCAATCCAATTGATAAACTTTGATCTTCATGTAGGATGCATAGGCTAAGAAGATACGAATTGCTTCCATGCTTACCACAGGTGCAAACACTTCATTGTAGTCAATGCCTTTGACTTGTCTAAAACCTTGAATGACAAGCTGAGCCTTGTTTCTGATTATAATCCCTTGGTCATCTTTCTTACACCTAGGAACCCATTTAGTGCCAATCACCTTTGCACCTTTTGGTCTGTCCACAAGAGTCCATACTCCTAACTTCTTGAACTGAAGGAGTTCTTCTTGCATAGCACTAACCCATGCCTCATCGTTTAAAGCTTCACTTACATATTTTGGCTCAAATTGAGACACAAAACATTGATAAGCACCATCGTGTAGATATCCTTTTTCCATGATTGCTACATAATCAGTTGAGTATAGCTAATTTCGTGTCTGAACTCCCGATAGAATATCTCCGATGATATTGTCCAGGGGATGATGCACATTAACTCGAGTTCCAGGAATGGTGGGAACAACTACCTTGTTATCCAGATATTGAATCCCAGGTTTAGTTTCTGTGGTTGTTGGAGTATGGGGTTCAGAAGTTTTAGTGGCATCAAGATTAGATGCTTGAGTACTTTTAGTATTAGGAACCTGTTCCTCCTAATCCACATTTGCAGTCTCAATTGCTTCATCATCAGAAGAAGACTCACTTACCTCAAGCTCTCCCCCTGAAGGGCTAGAAGTATCGTCTAATGGAACCAATGATATCGAGTCTAGTGTCGGAGTATTCGGAACATCGTACATCATTTGAGCAGGTAACTCATCAGGATGAGAAAAAGGTAGATTGAAGGACTTGAAAAATCCATCATAGTCAAAGAGGAAGAAAGGTCCTTTGCCAGTAAGGGGGGTGGTGTATCTTTGGACATCAACATTGCACCACACTTCTACCTAACCCATTGATTTGTTATAAACTCTCTTGTCTGGTATACTATATCCGAGAAAGATACCTTCTTCTGCCTTCTCACAAAACTTCCCAGTCTGAGTTTTCTTTAACAACATGCACGGTGCTCCAAATGGTTCTAGATACTCCAAGTTGGGTTTACATCGTTGGAGCAATTAATAACAAGTTTTTCCATGATGTTTGACCACTAAGACTCGATTGAGAGTGTAGCATGCATTACCCACGACCCCGTTCCAGAATTTAATAGGCAGTTTAGAGTCGGCTAACATTGCCTTTGCTATCTCTATCAAGCTCCGATTCTTTCTTTTAGCAACCCCATTCATCTGTGGAGTGTAAGCAGAAGTAAATTGATGAACAATTCCTTTCTCTTGACAAAACGCCTCCATCCACTGATTCTTGAGATTTGTTCCATTGTCTAATCAAATCTTTCTTACTTTCAGCTTGTAGAGTGACTCCAATGTAGTGACTAGATGCTTGAATGATTCAAATGTCTCTGACTTGGCTTTTAGAAACATCACCCAAGAGAATCTTTAGTAATCATCAGTTACTACAAAGCAGTACCAATCTCCAGCAATACTCTTTGTGCTGACTGGGCCAAACAGATCCATGTGTGGAAGCTTGAGAGGAATGTTGATAGAATTAACTTTCTTTGCCTTATGAGACTTCTTGGTCTGTTTCCCTTTCTTACATGCTACGCAGAAATCTAGGAGCTAGAAATTCTTCACTGTAACTCCATTCACCAAATTATTCTGAATCAGATGATTCATCTTCTTAGGATTAATGTCTACCATTCTCCTATGCTAGGAGATTGAATCCCTCTGTGTTTCCTTTGACAAAAAGCACTGGGTAGTAGACTTAGTTGTGGAGGCTTTTGATAGATCCAAGACATACAAATCATTATTTCTTAAAGCTGACATTAGAATTTTATCCTCCTCAATAACATACTCCTTCTTCAACATGTAGCACTTCTTTTTGTCAAACACAACCTTAAATCCCTTATCACAGATTTGGGAGAGAGAAAGCAAGTTATTTTGCAGTTACTGAACGTAGTTGACCTTGTCAAATTTCACTTTCTCGTTTCCCACTTCACCTTGAGCGGTGATGTAACCTCCTTTATTCCCAGCGAATGATACATGTCCCCCTTTAATTGCTCTACGTTGAAAAGGAGAGACAAATTCCCGGCCATGTGCCTGGAAGCCTCATTATCAATAATCCATGTATTAGTGATAGCGCTGTAGCGGACACCCTGCACATACAAAGGAATTGATTAGTTCAGGTTTGGGACCCAAGCCTTAACTGGCTTGGGTGTCCCAGAGGTATCACACATCATGAACTCAACCCACTGTCCTTTAGAGGATGAGGGCACATCTTTCTTCTTCTTATTCTCACTAACAGACACATAGTTGGTTTTTTCTTCCATAAACTAGTTTTGGGTAAGGCCTATTTGTGGTAAACAGACGACTGGCTTATGTTTTGAACTTTAGGTTCACTCATAATCTTAGGTGTAACCTTAGAAAATCTTGATTTTCATCAAAAAGTTCAATTTTCTTTTTAGGTGTCTGATCATAAGGACATTTTAGAGAAATATGTCCTCATTTTCCACAACTGTAGCATGATCTCCCTTCGATAGTTTAAGGAGAGTTTTGATATGGGGTTGAGTTTGGTCTAGGTTTGAGAGATGTCCGGTTGGGTTGTTTCTCTTCCTTTTTAGATGTTTCCTTCTTTAACAAACTTAATTGTTTTGACATTTAAACATCTTTCACATTCATTTTATTAGGATTTTGATGATTAACACGTTTAAGGTTCATTGTATTAGACCTTTTAGGTTCTGAAATAGACATTTTGAACCTAACCCTAATTCAACCTTTTCAATTTTATCACCTAAATCCTAAACATGTATCTTATCTTTTGATACCAAAGTAGAATCCTTCTGTTTAGTGACAAATTTCATAGGTTTACCCGTAGAATCTGGATCACTGACCAGAGGAGTAGACACCACATGATCCTTTACTGAGTTAATATTTGGTCTACATTTAGTGTTCAAACATGTGGTGGCGGTACTAACTTATAACCCAGACCTTCCCTGTCATTCCGTTGTTTCACTAGGTTCTGAACTATGTGAGAAGAACTTGCCAAACTGTGTAGTTTTTATTTTAATAATTCAACTTTGACTTGCAAAACTGCTTTCTCCTTTTTAGTTTCTTCCAAAGAATTTAATAGAACTTGATGTCATTTTATTGATTTAAGGCAACAACCTCGGTTTCCCTTAGTTTTTTCCCCAACAGTTCCATCTTTTCTTTGAAGCTGTACTCATTTTGTTTTAAAACATGATTTGCTTCAGTGGAGAGTTGTAAATCATTTACTAGATTAACATTATGTTCTAATATCCTAGCAAATTTTAAATCAATACTTTCCCTAAATTTATCATATTCAGTACATGCATGTTTTTCAAATAATTTGTCTTTAGAATATACCTGTGTAGAACCAGACGAATTAGCCATCAAAGTAGTGTCAAACTCGCCAGTGACTGGAGATTCTGAGTTTGTAGCACTAAGCTCTTCTTCAACCAAATGATCAATGACATCCATAGCTTCTTTGATATCATAAAGTGTATGCTCAGCTATGCTGTCTCCTTCACTTGCAGATCCATCATCCAATGTATCAACTAAAGCAACGTTTGATTCACCCTCAGAAACGAATCTAAAGAACTAGTCTTGTCCTTCAGTTGTGTCCTTCGTCACCTTGAACAACCAAAGCCTTAGACTCTTTACTTGAAGATGAAGCTCCAGTCTTATCCTTGTCTTGTCGGTTGAATGTTGGAAAAGGATTTCCATTTCTAGTCTTCTTTGGCTTTATGCACTCACGATTGAAGTGCCCCTTTTCACCACAATTGAAACACGTGACTTGGTTTTGTCAAATCCAAATGTCGTATCTTTAGTGGTAACAAAATTTTTCCCCGTCTTTTTAACAAACTTCTTGGCTCTTCTAATAACACTAGCCAAGGCCCACATAATATCCATGTGTTCTAGCTCAATTTCATCAACTTGCTTGTAGTCCTCATCACCAAGATGACAGTTTCCAATCTTACCAGCAACTAATCCATCATAAGATTGAACAACAGTAGCTAGAAGGTCCATGTGCTCTTTAGCAACTTCTACGGTGATATTTCCGAGATTCTCGATCTTCAACTTGGTAGTATTTGCCTTAGGAACTATGTATTGGGTTCTAGATGACCCTGACGCTACGGTTCCTGATGCACTACTTTGGGAAGGAGTAGAGGAGCTAGACACAAACACCATTTGTAACGGTGCGCCTGAAACAGCTAGAGTTGGAACTGAATTGTATAGTGCAGGATTCTGAACATAGGATCCTTTCTTTGCCTTGTATTTCATACGTTGTTCTTCCTCCCTTAACTTCAAAATGAAATCATTTATGTCTAAAGTAGCAAGAGTGTCGTGTTATCTCAGAATTAGACACAAATGGATCCCATTTGTCTGGCAGACCATCAACAAAACTAGAGACTTTATCTTCCATGGATGTGGTCACTCCATGAGTGTGCAACTCACTCATTAGATGATATAATCGATCAATGATATCATCCAAGCTCTCATTCCCAATCGGAGAGAAATTGTCAAATTCCTTCTTAAGAGCTTTTGCCTTTGGTGCTTTTAGAGTTGTATTTCCTTTGTATCTCTTTTTCTAAGGCCTCCCATAATTTCTTAGACTGCTTTTTCTCAGAGAACTAATGAAATATGTCCTTAGGTATAGACTGAGTCAACAAGGCATATGCTTTCTTTTCAGCATTATGTAGAGTCTTCTGGGATTCACTCTTTCCTCCCAAAGTCAATTTAACTGCATTAGCACTGACTGGTACCATGTAACTAGTCTCAATGGATGTCCAAAGGTTTGGGTCAACTCCATTCAAGTAGATTTCAAACCTAAGTTTCCACTATGGGTATTCATCCAAAGTTAACAGCTTTGGCGGTTTGTTGTGGTTTCCAATCTCATTCTCCAGAAGTAGAAGGTTCTGGATACACAAGTCCTTTCCATCAGTGAATGCAACAAACTGGTCTGCCATTGCTTTAAACTTAGTAAACTTAGAACAGGACAAATTCACTCGTGTGAATGAGCTATGCGAATGGGTCACTCGTGCAAATGAAAGATATGAATGAATTCAATCGGGTGATTGGATTCAGTCGTGCGAATGAGTAGGGCGATTGTAATCAAATGACTGGAGTTACTTAACCGTGCGAATGAGAGATACGACTGAGTTCAGTCAGATGAATGAGAGTTACGAATGGGTTCAGTCGTACGAATGGTCCAACCGTGCGACTAAAGGCTGCTGTGCTTGAAAAACCGAATATTTGAACACTTTGACAAAAATACGAATTTTCTAGAAACCCTAATCTGCCGTTTGATGAACAATCAAAACTTTAACACATGCAATCGTCAAAAACACTTTTTGAAGAAAAAAAGGTGACTCTTTTCATTGAAAACGTTGGTTTTAACACCAAAACCAATTGAATCCATGCAAAATTACGAGCCAATGCTCTGATACCACTTGTAAGGACCTTTTTCGTATGGAGTACTAACGGATTTTGCATGAGACCAGATCAAATAGTACGGAATCCTATTTGATAGGCGATTCAATCAGCGAGAACGACAACCTGATCGATCTAACGATGAAACAAACAGTAAGAATTGAGTAGGAATCGATTAGGAACGAACTAGGAAGTTGGATAGGCTACTTAGGGCGCTCTGGACGGCCAAGGTTTGTGAATATTCGAAGTCTCATGTTTTTCGACGAATTATGTGGTATTTATAGGTTTTTCAGTTTCATTGGTACGACCGAACCACTAGCATGGTTCAGTCGTGCGATTGACTCATGCGGTTGATTCGTACGCATGACTGAAGGTTCAGTCGTGCATCTGAATCAACCTTATGTCTCAGTCATACGACTGACCCAGTCTCCTGGTTTAGTTGTGCGACTGGTCCATAAGTATGATTCATTCGTGCGTATGGTCCATAAGTATGGTCCATTAGCATAAATAACCACCCGACTAAGTTGAACACATTTGTCAATCATTATTAACTTAGAACTATGTACAACAACCTCAAACTATATATGATGGTCATACATATGAAATATAGTAAATACAATAATAATATGAAATACTCAAAGATAAATAAACATTAAGATGCATATCATATTTTATTAAGTAGTCACATTACATATGTGTAAGAAATGTAAGACTTTTATATTTAAGAACATAAACTAGGAACATCATGTATCAACATAATAGTTTCGAATCGAATCTCTTTAGAAAGAAGATCTATTGTCTTATGATAGCATGCTCTAGTCCTCTTACAAAACTTTTGTTATTGGACAGAGCCTTGCCATATTGGTCTGAAAACATACTTTAGCTTATATAGTAAAAAGTCCATTTTATAGATATTTATCATATACTATGATAAATTTATAATATTAATAACATGAAAATTATGAAAATATAATTTAACCATCTAGGCATAAATTGGTAAATAAAAAAGGTTTCTAATGTATAGTGTTAAAATGAATCTTAACCGTTTTATTATTAGTTGAGATCAAATTGTAGGAAAAAAGTTTATTGAAAATGTATTTTAAACATATAAACTTTTGTTGATTTTTTTAAATTTCTTTCACTTTTCTTAAACATTAATAATTTCTATATACAATAATATTTATTTATAAAAAACAAACTACACTATAAAAACAGACGTGTTTTTAAAACAATCACAATATCGTTATATTCACCATTAAGCAAGATATGATATATGCTAGTCATTGTGTCTTTCCTGCAGTTAATTGTGTTTTTTTTTGTTATTGTGTTTTCCCGAATATTATTGTGTTTTTCTAAATGATGAATTTAGAAAAACATAATTTTGAAATAACACTGTTGTATACAAAACATAATTATATAATACCATTAATCTATCTAATACATTAAAAATAATATTTGTTTTTCTAATATTATAAGTTTTGAAAAACACATTGGTGATATAACATCATTATGTACTACTATTTATCAAATAATAATATAATCAATTTATCTTATCTAGAAAAAAACAATGACAAAAAGAACACAAAATAATTTAAACATTAATAATTTCTATATACAATAATATTTATTTATAAAAAAATAAACTACACTTTAAAAACAAACGTGTTTTTAAAACAATCATAATATCGTTATATTCACCATTAAGCAAGATATGATCTATGCTAGTCATTTTGTCTTTCCTACGGTTAATTGTGTTTTTTCATTTGTTATTGTGTTTTTTAAATGATTAAATTAAAAAAACATAATTTTGAAATAACATTGTTGTATACAAAACATAATTATATAATAACCATTAATCTATCTAATACATTAAAAATAATATTTGTTTTTCTAATATTATAAGTTTTAAAAAACACATTCGTGATATAACGTCATTATGTACTTCTATTTATAAAACAATAATATAATAAATTTATCTTATCTAGAAAAAAACAATGACAAAAAGAACACGAAATAATTTAACACCAAATAATTTAACACGTTAAATTTAATGATTAATACATATAACAAATGACAAAAAATATTTGACACGATTACTTTATAATTTGACATGTCATATTTGAGAGAAAGTCTTAAATACCATATCCTTTAACAAATAATAGAACACATGTCAAGTGTATTTTTTTAAAAGTATTTTACATTACACATATTGTTTTACTATATACTACCGGTATAAATTACATAGACTTAATTACATTTGGTATAAAGCTCGTCTATATTATAAACTAAATTATTATAATATATTTCATTTTCAGTAGAATGAATTATAATGTAATACAACTACTTAGTTTGGTCCATAAATTGAGTGGCTCATGTGCAATAATATAACGTGATAATATTCTTTACGCATTGTGATATTCTGTCCCGTCGTTTATTAGTTTTCTTTACCAAAAAATATTCATGATATCTCATACGAAACAATCTACGTACACTAATTTATACTAGAGGGGTGTCAATGTGAAATGACAAGAAATATAAGATGTAGTTATATTTAAAAAATTATAGTACTACAATAGTAAAATTAAAAAGAATTAAATGCTTGTCTTTTTTATGTACTTTTCTTATAAAAATATTAATGTACAAAAAAAATATAAATATTTAAAAGTTTTTGGAGAAATTGGCTTAAAAGAAATTAATTATAATAACATAATTGATATATGTGTGAAATATAATTAAAAATTTTAAATTCATAAAAGAAAAGTGTGTCCCTTTATACTTCTAAAAATTATTGTTGAAAGATAATCCCGTCATTCTCAAATGTATTACAATATAAAATAGATAATTAGAAATATATATATAAGATGGAAAACATACTATGTCAATAAAAATTATTTTATGTCAAAATCATTATATAATTGTAATAAAAATAACTAAAGTAACCTCAATATTAGAATATATAATATCACATTTAGTAATAATTGCCATACTAGACTCTCAAGTTTTAAAATTAAAGTTAACCTCCTTTAGAAAATATAATATATACTTTTAACCAACTAATTTTTTTTACTACCTTGATTTTCGTAACTTTTGTTTACTAACTTTAAAATTAAAACTAATTTGTTGTTGTATTTTATTTTATTTTCATCGTCACCCATCGCACTTGTACGTACTAACCACGACCACCACTTCACCTCGGTACGTAGGTATGTCTCATTATTTCATTTTCAATTTTAATCCACATTTACTTTCAATTAGGATAATCTACTTTTGCGTTTTGAGTAGAGTTAATTAGTTTGATTAGGCTACTATACTCTAATTCAAATTGATGTTGGGAATGAGAATCGGACCTGCATTAGAAGCTCTAGGGTTCATGTACTTCATTCAATATGGGTTAGAATTATAACATCTTTAACTAGTTCGATTTATAAATCATGTATTCAAACAATGTTTTATAGACTGCAACTTTATGGTGTTACGCTCCATAACTTTGCTTTGGCATGCTAATCTTTGCCTTTTGTTATAAGTCACCATAATAAATAAAGTAAAATATAAATAGCTTATAAAATTTTATTAAAACAGTTATGTAACAAATGCTAAACATATTTTTTCTTAAGTAGCTCACCAAAATAAATATTCACTTATTATATAGATTTATACGTTTTAAAAGCAAATAAATATACATATATTTTATAAATAAGGTAAATGGTAAAAACAATTTAAGCAAATTAAAATACATAGCTAGATAAATCATTAAATAATTAAGCACCATTAATACATAATTTCATACACATACATATAATTATCCATTTGAACAAAAATAAAAACAACTGAAATTAATGTTTATGTCAAAAATAGTGAAAACAAATAAATCTATATATTTATAAAATGTAAAATATACTTTTAAAAATAAAAAAATAAACTTTGAATCAAAATTTTTCGGCTCTTGTTTTTAAGATTAAGCAATTTTTAATAAAGTTTATGATTTGAAATTTTACGAATATAATTAAATATAAAAAATGTAAAAATATTTTAAAACATACCAATACGGTTTTGCTTAGAACATCTCCAATAGGGTGTTTTTAACACTAAAACACGTCACATCATTTGTTTTTTAGATGAATAACCATTGGGTGGGGATGTTTTTACGCAATTGTTCTTCCCCGATAACACCAAAAAATAATAGATGTGTGTCCTATGTACTTGGATATATTAAAGAGAGAAAAAAATGATTGGTTAAAAATGAAAAGGTGGTGATGATGTGATAATGTTTTTGAGTTTTCTTATTGGAGTGATTTTTTATGATTTTAAAGAACGTGTGTTTTTCTGATGTGTTAGCACAGTAAACATGTTTTTAGTTATTTTTAAGACTTGCTATTGGTGATAGTCTTAAAGGATGCCTAGGTTTCATCCACTTAAATTTGCAGGATATGGCATTAGCATCCGCTTTCATCCGGCGAAAGCACCACAACCCCACAAAGAGCGGCCCCAGCAACCACAACGCCACCGATGAGGTGTCTACACCTACACAATCTACTGAGTTTCCCCCGAAGAATCCTACTTATATAGTGCATGCGATGATTATTCACAAGTCGTTCCACGGCATGTACACAGTTTATTGACGATTGATAAACACATTTGGCGACATGTGATGGCTAAGTGCTAAATCACCTAATGATGGCGACGATTGATAGATGAGTCTATTGATCAATATTAGGAGCTAATGTTGGAGAGTTTCTCCATATTTGAGTTCAGGAGCCACGTTCAATACCCAGACTACGCGCATCTTAGGAGGCATCTACACCATCATATCTTCCACAACTTTATAGTGTTGATTGGCTGATACATAAAGGATGAGACCACACATGCTTGCTTACAAACTCGATGTATTTGAGGCTCATTACATACGAGAAATTGATTAGAGCTACCCTTCTATTGTTGTCCAACTAGAGGACATGAAGCAGATGGATTTGATTAAGGGTATAGACAGTAAGGGAGATTCAGGGCTTTGCAGCTAGTTGTACATGTACCGATTTTAGATCACATGTAAGGCGTCATGCATATACTACCTCTAGCATATCCACCTCGTGGATAGCCACATGTGAGGAGATAGATGCCTCTGTTGGTTTCAAGCCCAAGATCATCTCACAAACTCATACATTTTCATTACTTGTAACGCATACATATAAATAGACTAATAAATAATATGCAAACATGGGTCACTACTCCTATGAAATAGACTACTACTTAACATCACCCACTAGTTCACTACCTAGACTAATTCAAAATAAAAAAACTTGTCGCATACTTTAAATAAAACATGACTCAAATACTACACCTGAACTTAACCCGACTTGACCCGATCAAGATTAACCCAACAGCCTCCACCAAGGCATGAGCCAACTAGCCAAGCACCAGCCACTCTATACGTGATATGGGAGGAGCATATATGGCATAAACAGATGTTGGAGCTTATCATGGCTACATGCATATTCCAATATAGCCACAACTCCAACATCCATAGATGCAACCTGACATTGACTTGGAGCATAAAGATGCAAATTCAGAAGATGATGCATAGCCATCTTGTGGTTTTATCTTTTGTGGTTGATTCTATTCCCTTGTACTTTTGGTTTATTATTTTGATGATTATTCGATACGATTGTATATAATACTAGCTATATGTTTGGATGCTTGTATGTTGGATTCGGTTGGGGTGTGGATGTGTTAGATTTTTTTTTGTGTTGGTATGATGTGGTTTGTATATTTTTTAGTGGTTCCATATGAATCAGACGACGACTTTTCATGCAACTTATGGAATGATTAAAAAGCAAATGTCACCACGTCAACTTCAAGGAAGATTTAGTTTTCCTCACTGGCGGAGCATAGTTAAGACCCGGGGGGAGCACCCCCATCTTTTTTTCGTTAGTAGTGTAATTTTTTGGCCCAACAGTGTAAATTTTTATATAAAACTCGAGTTCGCCCCCCCCTAACAAAAATTATTTTCGCCCGCCCCCCCCCTTACAAGAGTTTTCAAGTGTAACAACCGCCATTTTCCAAAATAATACCCAAATCCGAATTTATTTTTGAGTTTTTTTATTTAACATATGTAATAATTTTAATGGATAAAATACATTAAATCAACTTGTAATAACTTATTGATTTATAAATATTTTTTACATAAAGATATAAAGACTTATTAATTATTTTACAAGATATAATAAATGGAAAGTTTTATTAAAAATTATTAAGTTATGAAATGGATTAAAATAAACTTATACAATTTTATAAGTAATTATGAATTTTAATTATTAAGTAAAAATAAATAACCAAGTTATAAGGTTTACTAGTTTTTAAAAGTTTTGAAGATTAATAACCAATTAATTTGATTTATTATTCAAATTAGTTTGGTATAAGTCTAGGGTATAATTTGTAATTTCCAAAACTTAATTTAAAAGTTCTTACATGAAATAATAAACAATCTAAACATCAGGGACCAAAGGTGTAAATTGTTAAACCAATCCCCCCATCCCCCGTATTTCCGGCAAATTGCCGGCAGGGGCTTCGGCCAAGTCCGGAGAACCCCCAATTACTCTTAAACACTTAATTTAACCACGATTAAACCAAAACTTAACTATTGTACGTCGGTTTAGAACTTGAAACCATGTTTACTTATGTTTATTCGACCATTAACGCAAGAGAATCAAAACCGAAAACTTCAATTCAAATTCATAACTCGTTTGAAACGAAACTGATTGAATTGAACCTTTTGAGTAAGGGAAAACGTTCCAATTAACCTCTTAAAGCTCTCGGTAACTTCAATTTCAATTGAAAAATACACACACCTCACGTTCGATCATCATCTATTCATCGACTTGCAACTAAACCGTTTACCATGATCCACCTTATTATAATTGAAACTAATAGAGGGCTTTCGATCATAAACACCATTAGAAGCTTCCCGTATCATGAATTCGATTATAATCATCATTTCTTCTTAAATCGATGCAACTTTCTGTCGCAAGCTTTTTCCTGTCATTCACCGTCTAAACAACTCTTGTGAGGTAATTTTGTACATTTACATACTCGATTTCATGTGGGAAACAAAAGCCCCATGTTTAATCGAGTATCGAAATCGATTTCATGCTCAATTGGATTCAATTCGTTTCTAGGGTTCATATTGATTTGGGGATTTCTTAATTAATGGATGTATGAAATTATTTTCCAAATCTAAACAAATTGGGGCTTTAGTCCGCTGGTAACTGGTCCCAACTATAGGCAGGAGGTCCTGGGTTTGAATCGGGCCTCTATCAAACTTTTTCTTTAATTGTTCTTTTTACATTTTTAATCCAGAAAAATTATTATTATATTAATATATCAAAATAAAAATTATTTTGTTAACTAAAACATTTCAGAAATTATTAAGTTAAGTTTTAAAGATTTTAAAACTTATAACTCTTAAATTTAATTACTTGTTAAAGAATAAAAAGGCTATAAAATATTATTAAGTCATTTATATGTTATAAATATACTATAGTCCAAACTTAGATTATTTCAAAACACTTCAAACCTACATATTACAAATACTTTAAATGTTTAATCATATAAATAATTATTTAAATAAATATTTAAATAATTAATTATCCATCTAATCATTTATATCATATTTAGTTAATATTCTCTAAACTTTTACTTAAACTCTAGAAATTTATAAAATAATATATTATACTTCATTTTTTTCTTGTCTTATAAGGATTTTATAATATATAATTTTAAAAGTTCAAAACTTTATAATATGATTTTAAATAATTTTAAAGTCATTTAAATAAGTATTTAATTAATTCTGTTTATCAAATTTTAAATAATTAATTATTAAAGTAATTATGTCTTTTCACACATTATACTTAATATTTATTTAGTCAATATATTAAGTAATTGAATCATTCACTATTATTCTTGATCTTAATTGATTTATACCGTTTTTATTAGACCAAATCATAAACGTTTGCATTATTATATTTTATTCGATTTAAATATTAAAACCTTCCAAATTCCAAACGAAATCCTAATTTATATTTACTCTTGAATCTTATCTTCATTCTAATTCTGAGACATCAACAATTAGGTTGAATCATGAAGAAATCGTTGGAACCATCTTATCTTCTTATTGTTATCTTAAGTGCAACTTAAAGCACGTGAGTTTCCCATGTGAGTTCTCCATACCCCCTTTTTTTATTTCACACCTTTTGGGGTGAAACATGTTAATCTTATGAACTTACACTTGTAAACATCTTGATACTTGTAAATGCATATGCAATTCATCTTTACTTTTTGTCATGGTTATTGGTATTATTGTGAGTATTATATGAGATACATATTTTGTTCACAATCATTAACTATTGCTAGCCTGACGACGTCTTAGCTCTTTGGGCCTAACAAGCCTATTTGGTGCTAAAGCCGATGTATTGTCGGCTCCTGATGACGTATGCTTGTTCATCATGGGAACCAAGTACACTTAGCCAATGTTATAAACTTGTAATCAAGTCGAGGTTTGATTGTAACTATATGTGTTCTATAAACTTGCTAACTCATAACCATTGACATGAATTGCTACTTGTAAATCTTTTTATATATATGTATGTTCAACCCATGGGAACTCATCAACTTTCAAAGTTGACCCTTTTATCTTTTAACATGTTTTAGGTTTGTTATTTGAGGAACTCTTCTTGCTCACATAGGACTTGGACTTAGATAAATTAAACATCCGTTGTTGTTTATATTTTTGTGTAGTGTAATGACTTAATTGACTTGTATTGTTCAATGAATAATGTTATTTAATATTTTCCAACTAATTTAGTTCCATGTGCTATGAACAATTATTTCACATTCGTCCGTCCCGATGATTCCGCTTTTGGTCGGGGTGTGACATCAAGATCTGCCACTGGTGTTCATGTTCCTTGTAATTTTTTTTTCTATTTATTTGGTTGATTATATTTATTTGTTTTAACATTAGGGACCATGTTCAATTCAAGTGTGAGGATGATGCTAATTGGCAAAACTAAGACAATTTGATTTGACTAAAACTATCTAGTTGTGGTCCGCCCTCACGTTGCGTGGGTGTTTTTTATGTAAAATTTCGCGCTATATATAGGAGTTAAGTCTCTTTTTCTAGCATCTTTATCAAAAGTGAAGGGGTATTACCCTAACTATGACAAAAATGTATCGACAGACGACCGCAATCCACAAAACTCCCAGCGTCGACGCACAAGCCACGACACACATCGGAAGTGGCCATCAACCGCGGTTCGATAAAAAAAAGGAAAAAGAGCCCAAACGCGTGTGCCTTGTAAAGGCATCTAGTTGATCACGTTTATTGGACAAGAAGGAATGTGGTCAGGGCATAAAACGGTAGAATACATAAGACAAAACCTTGCAAGGGATACAGTACGATGGTACTCCAATGTCGGGATGAATAGAGGGTGTAGAGTCAACTATATGGACAAAGTGCATTTATGTAGTGTGGAAAACCCTTGGCACGAAAGTGGCATGAAGTCTTTTGGCCTAGGAAACCCAGATGCGGATGTTTGACCAGGAACTACCTGAAAATAGAAGTAATCTTCGAGTGAGGTAAAACAACAGACACTATAAATACCACATTCATTCAACAGTTTACACGAACCTGAAAAAAGAACCATCTCATATATTATAGTTATTAAGCCCAGACTTTTTACTTTCCTTTCTCATACGAATACTTACTCTCACATTGGAAGTTGATCATACGAAGAACCTTATTCTGCCCGTGGTTAGACTCACAATGCCTTCTTTTGTCGTATAGATTCTTACTTCGAGTCAGCATCAAGGATAGGTTGTAACACAGCTTGGGGACCTCATCTTTGATCTTGCACTGCTTCCTGATCTAGGTCCCTTAACCAAGATTCACGTGGCAACATTTGGCGCCATCCGTGGGACCAGACAAAAAAAACACTACACCATGGAGGCAAGCGGTAGCACTCCTCCTCATATCACCACAAGTGCTATCGAGATTCATAACACTATTAGCTTCGGTTCAGGCGATGCTGATATCGCCTCGGGAATAGGTAACAAAAAGAACGATGCAATCACTATCGAATTCTTGAGGTTATATAGTTGGCAAATTATCTCTCTACAACAACAGGAAGAGGGAGAACGACACATGACGGAAGTCGAAACACATTTTGAATACAAAGAAACACCAATAGAAGGTAACCATGACGAAGAAGAAGTCCCCGCAAATACGAAATACGCCTAAAGGCTAAAGAAATACACATGGCAATGGTAAACGAGGAAATGAAGCAGAGTTCTGAAGATGATTTCAGCATGCCATACCGACCCTCAATAGTGAGGTCAAGGTCCAAGTTTGTACCTAAAATAGTGAAGTTTGTATTCCTGCCCAAGCTAAAGATGCCATCCAATATGGGTAAGAATGATGGTCAAGGAGATCCAGATGACTATCTCGCAATCTTTGTTAGAGCAACCGAAGTGGGGCAATGGTCGATTCATGTCTGGTGCCACATGAATACCTAAACTTTGACGAGAGTTGCGAGGTTTTGGTTCGATAGCTTCCCAGCTGGTGAATCAGGAATTTCGATGAGTTGGAAGACAGTTTCTAAAAAAATTTCAGGCCGTAGGAGCGAAGTCAGGCCGTAGTGGAAGAAGTTAGAAAATCTAGGGATACATCAGAACATAAGTTGAACATCTTCAGGTCAAGAGAACTGATCGCCAAACGTGATGACACATGGTCTAGGAGCGAAGTCAGGCCATAGTGGAAGAAGTCAGAAAACTGGTCGATGCATGAATTGTTCAAGAAGTACGAAATCAGACATGGGTGGCAAATCCAGTTATGGTAAGAAAAACTGATGGCACGTGGTGGATGTGCTTCGACTTCAAGGATCTCAATAACGCTTGCCCGATGGCACCTGAAGATGAAGACAAAATGGATTTCTACACAGACATTGGCATATTCTATTTCACAAAGATTCCTTTTGGCCTAAAAATGCAAGAGCAACATATTAGCGCCCGATGGACAAAGCTTTTCTGTAACAAAAGGGAAGAAATATCGAGATTTACGTTGATGATGTTATTATAAAGAGCCACAATGAAGAAGCACGTTTAGCTGACATTGCTGAAACATTCAGGATGTTGAGGAGGATAACATGATATTAACCCAAAGAAGTGTTCATTTGGGGTGGAAGAAGGAAAAGTCCTAGGAGTAATGGTAACCAAAAAGGGGTTGGAAGCAATCCTTGAAAAGGTCGGAGCTGTCCTTAAAATGTCATCACCGAGATCTGTTAAAGTTGTGCAAACCCTCAATGGGCGTTTAGTGGCCCTCAACAGGTTCCTCTCTAAGCACGTTGAAATTATGTTCACCTTGAGAAATTGCTTATCAAAGAAGGATTTTGTGTGGACAAAACAATAAGAAGAAGCATGCCAGCAAATGAAAAAATATTTGAGCAACTAGCCAACTCTGGTATCTCCTTTCCAAAATGAACATTTGGTAATATATTTATCTATAGGAGACGAGGCCGTAAGTGTCGTTTTATTAACAAGTTAAGTCGCTAGATTGGTAAACATCCGAGCATGTTCTTGACGGAAGGATAAACAACAGCACAAACCAAAAAGTCAAATAATAATACGAACTATAATTGAATGTTTCATTGATAAAACCTAACGATTACAAATTCATTACAACATAAGAATCAAGACTCTTGGCAAGGGAAAGATCGAGCATGATCTCCCCTCTCATCCGGCAGCCCTAGGCTCCCGGGCAGACTCCTATCTCAACCCCCTTTTTTCTCTACACATTAAAACTGGTATATATAGGCCTCAGCCCATGTCAGATGCGACTAGGCCCATTCGTGCGATTGGACCATGCGTATGGTCCAATCGTACGACTGAACCATGCGTATGGTTCAATTGTACGACTGGACCATTCTTATGGTTCAGTCTTACGAATGTCTTAATCGCATCTCTCAGTCGGACGGCTGGTCCATTAGCATGGCTCAGTCGCACGACTGAGTCTCATTCACATATGCTCCTACGAATGACCCAGTTTCATGTGTTTACAACATATCAGGTGTATTACATTAAGCCTAGACTATTCGACAAGCGACGGACACACTATATATGACTATATATGCTCCAACAAATTCCCCCTTGGACGTTGCTTGCGAATAGTAGATAACACCTCCTACAATCTTCAGTCAATCTTTGCTCTGGTTGCCAATAGAATCAAATGAAAACCATTTTAGCCAACATTGCCGATCCGTCAGGTTACTACCACATCCCTGAAAATGAATTTAGGCACAATAGCTTTTGTTTACTTTGCAGAACACCATCACAACAACAAGATTCCCCATATGACTGATTTTTCCAGATAATGATACGAACAGTTTTCCATTGCTTCAATCTTCACACAGGCTAACCTGATTAACATCACCACCTGCAGAAATTCCCCTCACATTCAGCATATCCCAATATATAGACATTGTGCTTTCCTTGCATCTTGACACGGTGTATGGGCAAAAGGTTGAAGGTTCCAATCCACAGCTGACAACATCAACCAAATCAGCACGCACGAAGATTATCATCGGAAACCGGTTCACATCATCACTTTCTGATTGCGTCTTCACTTTCTATATACAAGGATTCCCCCTAAGAAGCAGAATCCATTCTGTGTTGATAAATATAAGTTGATTGGCCCATAAGTAGTCAGATGCTCCTGACTACCCTACAACATCAGCAACAACTGCTGACATCTTCTCTTCTCTCTTTCGTGTTCCAATTACATTCACCTATTCTGGAAATCCGACGAATAATGGGGTACACATCGAACTTATTTGACAAACGAACCTCTGGGTGAATATGCTTTGCTCATCTTCAAATCCGTGCAAGAAGCTATTCCAGACTCTTTTTTTTTGGTCTGGAACAATTGCGAATGAGTCAATGCGGATGGCTCATTCGTGCGATTGAACATACGACTAGTCCAGTCGCACGACTGAACATACGACTGGTCCAGTCGTACGAATGGCTAATTCGCATGGTCCAGTCGTACAAATGGTCCATTCGCATGGCCCAGTCGTACGAATGGTCCATTCGCATGGCCCAGTCGCATGAACGGGTCTGCACGTAGATATTCAGATCTGCAGCCGCTAGGGCTGCCCAAAACCCTAATCTGACAAATTCAACATGAACCAAAACAAAGTAGACATCATCAGATTCAAAAGGGTGACAGGAATGTGGTTTCGAATTCGATTTCAACATAGAAGCAACACACGTAACAAGATCTGAGCAAAACACGAAGAACACGAAGTGGGTTTAACGTCAAGATCTGAAATTCAATCCAGAAATCAAGAGCTCGGGTTGCTAGAATGATTGTTAGATCATTCCAGCAGTAACCGGCTCTGATACCAATTGTGAAGTCGCTAGATCCGTAAACATCCGAGCATGTTCTTGACGGAAGGATAAACAACAGCACAAACCAAAAAGTCAAATAATAATACGAACTATAATTGAATGGTTTCATTGATAAAACCTAACGATTACAAGTTCGTTACAACATAAGAATCAAGACTCTTGGCAAGGGGAAGATCGAGCATGATCTCCCCTCTCATCCGGCAGCCCTAGGCTCCCGGGCAGACTCCTATCTCAACCCCTTAACCCTTCTACACATTAAAATGGTATATATAGGCCTCGGCCCATATTAGATGCGACTGGGCCCATTCGTGCGATTGGACCATGCGTATGGTTCAATCGTACGACTGGACCATGCGTATGGTAATCGTACGAATGTTCCAATCGCATCTCTCAGTCGCACGGCTGGTCCATTAGCATGGCTCAGTCGTACGACTGAGTCTCATTCGCATATGCTCCTGCGAATGACCCAGTTTCATGTGTTTACAACATATCAGGTGTATAACGTTAAGCCTAGACTATTCAACAAGCGACGGACACACTATATATGACTATATATGCTCCAACATAACAGACCACAATGGTGAGCAAACGCCAATTTACTTCATCAATAGAGCACTCAAAGATCCTTAAACTATATATTCTTTGATGAAAAAACTCACTCTCTACTTAGTGCACGCCTCTAGGAGGTTACAGAGGTATTTTCAATCACACACTATTCAAGTCAGAACGAGTAAGCCAATACAACAAATATTAAGGATGCCAGAAATCTCAGGGAGAATAGCAAAATGGGCCATCGAGTTAGGAGGATTCAAAATAATATACAAACCAAGGACGGCTTTGAAAGGCCAAGTTGTGGCAGATCTTTTGCAGAGATATAGCAAGAAGAAAGCATCGACAACAACACGAGAGGAAATGAAGGTCAAGATCGGGGAGAATGGTGCTTGCACACGGATGGGGCATCAAATGATTAGGGATTAGGTGCTGGATTGATACTGATGGGACCGAAAAAGGAAAAGTTGACCTACGCCCTGAGGTTGGCTTTTGAAAGTTCCAACAACGATGAGGAATACGAAGCATTGCTAGCAGGGTTAAGGATGGCCAAGCAAATATGAATATGATGACTCCACGCCCACGTAGACTCGCTACAGGTGGCCAATCAAATCAACGACTTGTATGATGCTAAAGAAAAAAATAATAAAGCAATATTTAGAGAAGGCCAAGGCAATGATCACACACTTTGCAAAATGCAACGTTTCTCACATTTCTATGAAGGAAAAACAATAAAGCAGATGCTCTCAACAAACTCACATCTATGAATTTTAGCCATTTAGCCAAGGAGGTTAGAGTCGAGGTATTAGAGGCACCATCAATTGAAGAAAAGGAAGTAACATCGGTAGAGGGAGCAACACAAGAATGTTGGATGAGTCCGATAATAAATTTTCTAGCAAAAGGAACGCTGCCAAGTGAAAAGGGAGAGGCAAGGGTAGTTCAGTCTAAGTCTTTACACTATGTACTATAGAGGGGTGTTATGTATTGCAAATCATACATGGGACCCTGCTACGGTGCCTCTCACCAGAGGAAGCAAGCTATGGTTTTCGGGAAATACATGAGGGGATCTGTGGCATCCACATTGGGTCAAGAATGGTTGTTGCAAAAGCAGTGGGAGCAGGATACTATTGGCCAGGAATGCATAAAAGTGTGGTAGGAGAAATTTAGAAATCTGAAAGATGCCAAAGGCATGCTCCAGTAAACCATAGACCCAAGAATGACATGATCCTAGTCAGCGCCACCTAGCTATTTCAAAAATAGGCAATGGATATCATAGGACCATTCCAATGGCGGCTGGAAGGGTAAAAATTCTTTTGGTAGCTGTAGATTACTTTACCAAATGGGTGGAAGCAAAAGCATTTAAGATACTTACTAGACAATAGGTAAATAGGTTTGTATGAAAAAACATTATATGTCGCTTGATCTAGCACTCTTTATTGTAATAGACAACTTAAGACAATTTACGTAGAACCTGTTCAAGTCATGGTGCGAAGAATTATAGATTAAACAACTCTTGACCTCTATAGTCCACCCACAAGGAAATTGTTGGATCTAGAAAGGCTGGTGCAACCCAAACCAAACACTTAGATTATTTTGGTGCAACTTATAAAGGTCTTCAAAAGCTGAGTATGGAACTTCCGAAAGAAATGGAGGTCTTCCGAAGATAAAGTGCAAGATCAACTTCCAAAGGAAATTTCCAACTTCTGAAGACAATGTCTTCTCTTCCGAAGTTCAACACTAAGAAGATTTCAAAGACAAAGACTTCCTAAGTAGAAGTCCTCAAGCTACAGAAGAAGCAACATCTTTCGAAGTATAAAAGGCTTCGGAAGAACTTGTTCTTTCGAAGCCAATTAACCTTTGGAAGATGCTGCCATGGACCAGTGGACATAAGTGTGGTTCATCTGACATTCCACTGCAGACCTCTGAGATATTGCATGGCGTTTTCTCAAAAAGCCATGCAGTTGACCATACTTTATTTCACTATCCACCTTTATTTGTTAGTACCGTTGCCAACTTTAGTTGGTGACAAAAGGTAAGTCATGGACATGTCATGACTACCATATCTTAGATAAGACATTATCTAAGATAACTTAACTATATCCATGCAGTATCTATTTTAGTAATAGGATTCCAGCTGGTATCAAAGTATAACCAGATGTAGGTGATAGTATATATAGTTTCTCATTGTAACTCTTGTATCATGCTTGTAAGAGTTCTGTAAACTTTGAGTTGAGAAGTAATATATAAAAGTACCTGGAAAATTATTTTCTTGTGTTCTTGAGTTACTTAGTATATTATAATCAAGTCTTTGAGAGCTTCTGCTTTATCATAACCATGTGAGTGTAAGTGAGTTTGAGAGAAAATCAAGTGTTAGTGACATATATCGATCATGCAATTAGTATCAGAGCTTTTTAGGCTCTTGATTGTGTGATCTTACCATTCAAATCAACCAGTTTTCACTCCTCCATTCATCACACTCTAAAATGGCCCTTATTCAGAAATCTAAAGTTGAGATGGGGACGATGACTAAAGCACCTATCATAACCCCTGAAAGCTGTAGACAATAGAGTAGACGCATAGAAGGTTTCATCAGGTACCTTGACGGTAAAATTTGGTTATCTATTGTCGATGGTCCTTACAAGCCAAGGTTTTTTCACCAGGAGGAAATGGTGTCATGATCAAAAAGGCTGTTGAAGACTACTCTGATGATGACCGGAAGAAGATGGACATAGACAACAATGCTATGATTGTTCTTACAATTGCTATACCCAACTCCATCATGGTGGGATTTGAGTATTGCAAGTCAGTTGAGTTGTTTGATGCACTGTGTCAGATGTATTCTAACTCCGATGATTTGGAGAAATATTCACTCAAACAACATACATACATTACTGGAGTGAACCTCAGCCAGCAATACTTCAGGTACATGGATCTTATTGCTAATCTTCAGTCTGTGGGAGTTCCCATTGACTTGAGAAACCTCTCAAGAAAATTCATGAGTGCACTCCCAAATGAGTGGATGTTCTACTGTGTCTACATCAAGAGGAAAAAAAATCTGAACTCCCTTACCATGACTAAACTATACGACATCCTTGATGGATACCGTGTAGAGAAGGAAAACAAGAAGGGCCATCCGATAAGTAGACCCTCAAGCCTTCCTATTAGGAACACTTTAATGATTGCGGAAGGCTTAGGATTCAATCAACCTCAGCAGTACTTGACTTACTCTTAGAAGCCATCCTACTCTTCAGGACCCTACATCATATTTCCTGAGACTCCAAGGTCTCAACAAACTCTGCAAGGTTCTTTCCAGGATAGTTGTGCCTTTGTCTTAGGAAATGGGTACTCTAGTGATCATCAATTCTACTTTGAAGATCTAGAGTGCTTGAGTCCAAATGATGTGGAGTACGTGGACATAGTCCAACAAATGGCTCTACTTACCTATAGAGTAAAGAAGTTCTTTAAAAGAACTAGAAGGAAGTTTCCTCAAAACCCAGCTAGCAGCAAGTTTGGGTTTGACAAAGCCAACGCAAAGTGTTACAACTGTAACCAACTTTGTCATTTCGCTAGGGAATGCAAGGATCCCAAGTCAAATCCGGGAACCTCTCATGCCTCCTCATATGCCTCTACACCTAAAGCCCCTGGGAAGTCAATTGAAACAACAGTTGTAGCTCAAGAAGTTGATTGGAGCGTCATAGTATAGGATGTGACTTCTGCTCAAGCACTCATGGCTGGAATAGATGAGAACAAGGTATATGAATATCTTTGTACTCTAGCTTGTATTGCTAAGGTCAAATTATATCAGGATTACAGTATTGAGTCTTTAAATATTTTAAAATCTGATTTTAAAAGAGCTGAATTTGACTATCAAAGAAAAATTGAAGAGTTAGAGAAAACTATGTCTCTTTTAAAACATGAACACACAAACTACAAGACTCAAATAAATGAATTAATATCCAAATTGTCTGAGGCTCAAGCCTAGCTTATCATAGCTGAGGCTCAAGCCAAGAAGCATGCTATCTCAAAGCAAAACTTCCAAGCCATCCTTGCGTCATCCTCTCACTCAAAACTTTGTTATCAAAACAAAGGTGGGTTAGGCACCAATAAAATTGCTCCATCACACTCTTATGTGTCTATTAGACAACCAAGGTGTGGTACTGAAAAGCAAGAGGTCCCATCTATTGATCCACCTTCTTATGAATCAAAGAATGATGCAAGTGTGGAGACCATCACAGGGAAGATCCAGGTAGACCCTACCCCTCTTACTAGTGATGACCAACCTCTTACCACCAAAGCTAGAAGAAACCGGGCTAAGGCAACCAGAAAAAATACAAAAAAAGTGGCTGAATCAAAGCTGAAGATTGACCCTACGCAAAGGGTGTGTTCATCTTAGCTAGATTCTAGGTGGTGGGAACTCCTAAACCTGAAAATGTGTGTAGTACCAGCACACTATCCAACAAAAGGATCAGAAGGGAAAGATTGTTGTTGAAGACAAGAAGAACAAGAAACAACAGCCTTCACATTCCTAGAAGACTAACATTGTATGCATAATGTGTGGCCTGCAGAATCACATGGCCAAGGATTGTTATTACAATCCTACTAGCACACATTGTGCAAATAATGTTAAGAAAGAAGGAGTCAGGGAAGGTTTCTCATTTGGACCCTATTAAATGATCCAAGTGATGAAGAAGGGAAAGCTTGTTTCCGAAGCAAGGTTGCTTTCAGAAGAAAATCCTTCTTCCAAAGGGAAAATGGATTCGGAAGCTAAAGCTGTGAAGACTTGGAAAACCAAGAGATTTTCCTTGAAACCATCCCAAAGGAAAACTATTTTGGAGAGAAGGCGGTGAAGGCTTCTTCCGAGAAGAAAGAAGCTTCTGAAGAATGCCATGCTGCTCAACCTTCAACAAGCTTATCCTCTATGATCAACCAAGGGATGGAATGGAAGATCAAAGAAGATGTTGCAGCCCAAGCCTCCTCTTCACAAACACTTATTGAACCCCATGCATAAATTGTGGTTCAATAAAATCCTCATTGGAAGAACCCAAGACCTATAAGGCTAGAGTTTCCAATAAAAACTAACTTTTCACCTTATGTGTAGGTCCATATGACAAGAACAATAACATGTGGATTGTGGATAGTGGATGCTCCAGGAACATGACTGGGAACAAGTCTCTCCTTTAACAATTTCAATACTTTGATGGAGGTCCTGTTTAGTTTGGAGGAGGGGCTGGAGGATACATTTCTGGCAGAATAAGTGTATCCAACAGCAAGTTAAAGGTTGACAGAGTACACTTTGTCAAACAGCTTGAACACAATCTTTTAAGTGTTTCTTAATTCTGTGATCAAAAACACCAAATGCTTTTCACAGAATATGAGTGCATTATCCTCAAACCTAGGATGACCATTCTTCCAGAATTAGTGCTTCTTAGATCTCCAAGGAAAGGAGATATGTACAAGCTGGATATGAACTATGCTTCCCCACTGGGAGAAGTATCATGCTTTCTTTCCAAAGCTGAGGGTGATGAGTCAACATTATGTCATAAACGAATTTTTCATGTCAATTTAAAATCATGAATAAACTGGTTAAAATTAACTTGGTACATGGTTTGCCTAAAAAGAATTTTTTCTGCAAAAGATAACTGTGTTGCATGCCTAAAAAGGAAGCAACACGGGGCATCTCATAAATCCAAGGTTGTTAACTCTATCACCACCCCATTACACTTATTGCACATGGATATATTTGGTCTAACAAGTATAATGAGCATTGGAAGGAAATCATATTGCCTTGTGATAGTTAATGATTTTACAAGATATACATGGGTATTATTTTTAAGAACTAAGGATGAAACTGCTGAAACGTTAAAATCTTTTATTCTTAAAACATAAAATAAAATTGATCACAAGGTAAAGATAGTTAGAATTAATCAAGGAATGAGTTTAAGAATCAAGTTCTCGACTTATTCTGTAATGCAAAATGGATTGACAGACAATACAATGCTCCTAGAACTCCTCAACAAAATAGTGTTGCTGAGAGGAGTAACATGACACTTATTGAGGCTGCTCAGACTATGTTGGTTGATTTGAAGTTGCCTCTTAGTTTCTGGGCAGAGAAAGTCAACACTGCATGCTATGTGCATAACAGAGTTCTTGTAGTTAAGCCACATGGAAAAACCCCTTATGAGCTATCGAACAAGATGCCATCGTTTATTGGCTTTCTAAGGTCCTTTGTGTTAGGATCAGTGATCTAAGTTTGATTAATTAGAGAGTATTGTAGCGGAATTCGAACAATGAATTAAACAATTCACAAGAACACAATTGATATTCAATGTAACAGTAAAATAGAAAGAGAGAATTCTGCAAAAGAAATATTTCATTCATATGCTTTCGTGGTGGCTCAATGTCACGCTTTACAACTAGGTCAACATTCCTTATATAGGAGATGTGACATCTGCTGATGTCACTTGATAGTGACATCTAACAGAATTATTCAAACTACTGAAACTATGCAAACTACTGAGAATGTTCTCAACTACTGATTACATCTCAGAGAATGCTTAAGTACAAAAACATAAAACTACTCAACTACAACTATTGAAACTATAACTACTGAAAAGTAAATTACAAGTACTGAAAGGAAACCATCACAACTACTGAAGTTAATTACTTCAGCTGTTGTGACAACTACTGATCACTTTGGTCTTCAGTCTTTGTCTTCAGTCTTTGTTCTTCAGTACTTACTTTCAGACTTTGTCTTCAGCTGATGGCTTCAGACTTTGCTTCAGACCTTGTAATCAGCTGATGTCTTCAGCTATTGTGATCTTCTTCAGCAGTTGTAATGTCTGTGGGACTTAGAGGTTTTTCTGATCAGGCTCATTGGTTCTTTTGGTCCAACAAACTCCCCCTGAACCAATACAACCAAAACCTCTAAACTTATTGATGATCCCACTTATTCTTAGCAGAAACACCCTCTTGATCAGCTTCAGAGGTAATGAGTTAAGCACAGGCCGGGAAAAGGTTTCTAATCTTTTGATTGGCTAAGTATGGAGGGAAACTCTGTCTGGGGAAACTGGACACAGAGTCTTGTCCTAACCATGAAACCTATTCCCATTAATGAGTCTATAAGACTCACTAGCATAGGCCTCAAGGAGAACAACTTGTTCCTCCTTGGTGAGTTCTTCTGCTTCTCCCTCGAAGAAGAACTCTAGGCCATAATACTCAGACAGTATCTCACTGTCTTTCCATTTTTCAACTCCACAGTTGTTATCTCTCTATAAGCAAATTCATCAGGGTGAGAGCCTTCAAGTAACACTGGAGTTCACTCTTCTGAAGATCTTCAAGTCTTTTGTATAACAACCCCTTCTTGATCATTTTGTTCTCAAGAATAGATTGAGGGTTTGTCTTGGAGTTGTGAGCTCTCTTGAATTCTTCAATGATTTCCCAGGGTGAGACTACCATGGCCAACGTAATTGCAGCATTCAAGGTCTTCTTCACTTGGCCATGATATCTACTTGGTATATTCTTCTTATGAATTCTAGAACTTACCTTGGGGTCTGGCCAGATCCGCATTCTTTCTCTTTGATGTTGAAAAGTATGTATAGAGTGTACACCTTAGAGCCTGTTTCTTCATTTCTTGAATGGATGAGGACTGAGGGAAATCCTTGTCAACCATCTTGAGAAACTGCTCATCGTGCTGCTTCTGCTGTCTCTTTCTTCAATCTTTACCTTCACCATCTGCATTTGCAAGTCAGGTGTAATCACTTGTGTGACTTCTGTGCTCAGGTGTTTTAGGTTGAGAATAACAGAGATTGGCAGACAATCTTCATCATCATCCTCTTCTTCATCTTCTTCTACCCTCAACCCTTTTCCTCCTTCTAGGTGTATCACTGGGTAAGGTTTGAGGTGGTTTTTGGGTAAAGGATTGGTTTTGTGGGTTGAGTTGTGGTGGCATTGGTTTAGGGATAGATTTGGAGATTTTAGAGATAAGGGTTGTGTTTGAGTGGGAGTGTGAGAAGACTGACTTAGCATTTTGGTGGTGAGTTTTGCTTTGGAGAGCTTTGGCATTTCAGTTCTCTTCCCTGCACCTGCTTCATCCAGTGCTTCGATGATCACCCTTTATTATAGCCTCCACAGAGCAAATTTTCTTGGTTATCTCCAAGATACTGTCTCTGGACCAGGCCTTTATCTCTATCAATGATCTTTCAAGGTATTTGGCAATGAATCTGATCATTATCTCCAATCTTTCCCTTTCTAACACACTATAACCGCCCATCTAGCTTGAATCTCTTCTATTTCCAGCCTTCTGATCTCAGTGTCTAGTGTGGCTGTGTCATGACCTTATCGAAAGAGCTGATCTATAATTTTATCCATGGATCTGCTGTGAGCTTCATCACATCTTTGACAAGACCTTCGAGGATTTATCTTCATCAGCTTTTGACTCAGCACTTTTCTTTCTTTTATATGATCACCTGATCTTCCTTCTCTTTATCTGTGATCAGCTGTTCTGAGATCAGTTCTTTCTCCACCTCTTTCTCTTTTGCAGGTTCTTTCTCATCATCAACTCTTTCTTTTCTTTCACTGCCTTAGACTTGGAAGTCTTCCCCTTTTTGGTTGCATTGGGATCAGGGGCTTGAAAGGTAGAAAGAGATTTGTGAACAACATCATCAATAAGGGTTTGTAGATTTGGGGAGATCCTCTCATCAATGGCTTTATGCACTATGTCCGTGATGATGGGAGTGATGAGAGGTAAGGAGTTTTGGAAGATAGCAACCATCTGCTCAGAGGGGTTCTGTCCCTGAGAGGTGGTGCCAAAAGTAGTGGCTGGTGGCTCAGTTAAGTGTGTAGGCTCAGTGTTTGGTGAACCTTCAATTGAAGGTGCCATCTGTGGGGGTTTTGGGGTAGATGGACTTTGATCCTGAGACATTTTGGCTAGCAGCTCTTTGAGTCTGCTCACCTCATCTCTAAGATGGTATTATGGGCTAATACATCATAGAAAAAGCCCAGTCATCATCAGTCTGTGCTGAATCACCTGACCTCCTGATTGAATCAGGATGTACATGCTCTGAGTGTAGATTAGTAGAAGCATGTGCCCCTTGTTCTTGGTACTGGGACTTCCTACCTCAGGACTGTGTCCTTCATTGGCAGTTGCCTCTGGTAAGGTCTTATGGATGTTACCACTTCATCCTGATCATTTGCTGAATCATAGAAGTTGCAGCCTTACCAGATGTTCTAACCTCCGTTTCTACACTTGGAGAGTGAACATTGTAACCCCTGTGCTATGGGTTATCAGAAGCATTTTGGTCCTCCCCCTCAATGGTTGAGGTATTCCCAGTGGTAAGTGTTTCTGGGGAGGGGGTGAGGAATGCAACTGACTTAGCACTTTAGCAACTATCGGTGTTAGGCTTTGAGGGGCGGTTGCATGTGGAGATTGGTCTGAAGCAGATTGCACCCGGGTGAGAGGTGCTCTTCAATGGTAACCCTCTCAATTGAGATAGGTTCGAGAAATGTGGGATCCCCAAATGTGGTTGCAACAGGATCCTGTTGAGAGGATACCTGTGCGGCTTTAGCAGGTTGAGTCTTGGACATAACTAGGGGGTTAGAACCGTATGTATTTCATGTGTTTGTGGTACAGGGGCATCCTCAGGGGACTCATCTCCCTGAGTAGCCTATTTGGGCTTTTTGGATTTGGGTTTGGTGGGGACTTTGGATCTGGAAGTGGAGGCTGTGGGTTCCCTCTGCTTGGGTTTTAGCATCCGGGTAGCCCTTTTAGAGTAGGGTCTGAGTTATGTCTGGAGTATACCTCAGCTAAAACAGCTGGAGCAGGGACTCCAAGACCAACAAGGCCATCAGATTTTAATTGATTCAAAATATGGCCATCAGAAACCTGGGATAAAGTAGCCATCTGTTTGCCACAGTTTTTGAGCCAGATCCTTTAGTTCCATGAACACTATCTCAGAAAAATTTAGATTTTGGCGTTCAAAGATAGAGTACAATACCTATTGCCATCGGGAAGACATCTGATCCCAAGAAGTTGTCTTTGATGCAAGACAGACATTCACCATATGAAAGATAAGTCGTTCAGCATCATGGAAGTGATTTTTAAGTATGGTTGTAGCACTTAAGTCGCCTTCATACCCGTTATTGATGAAAGACATATCAGTGGTGCCTTTCAAGTATTCTTTAACATAGGTGCCATCATGCAAATTTAGGGTTTTGCGAATGATGTCGGGGGTGATGAGCACCTGTTTCTGGTTCACCAACGACTGGAGAGTGAGTTGGCTATCATTCTCACCAGTTATTACAGAGACGTTGGTCCAGAACTAGGTTAAGGAATCAGGGTATATGGTAGGATTCAGAAGAAAGGCTGTTCAGTATTGGGAATCCACCATAAGATCGATGGCATTGTCAAACTTGTTCCAGAAAGCCGATTTCGAAAGGTAGGCAACACAGTTGTGTCGGGGTTGAGTTTCATGGTCGCCATTGTTGAGAGAGAAAAGGTTTGAAAAACGGCTAATGAAACGTTTGGCCATAAGTGCAGGTATTTATAGGTTAAGAAAAGGCTGAAAAGAAAATGATTGAAAGTGTTGGTGTTGGCATCAGTTGTTATGAAAACACTGAAGACTTGGTTTTAACTATCAGACGTTTGAAAACAACTGAAGACTTGGTTTTAGTCATCAGTAGTTGTGAAACTACTGAAAATTGGTTTTGTCTTCAGCTGTTGTAAACACTGAGGACTTGGTATTAGTCTCACAGTAGTTGTGAAACTACTGAAGACATGGTTTTGTCATCAGCTGTTTAGGGTGAACACAGCAGTTTGTGGAAACAACTGAAGAGAAAATTCTCATCAGTAGTTTTCGTCAATTCTTAGCTTTTCAGCTGTTTCATACTGTCCTCAACACTTACTCATTAGACTTCTTAGCTGTTTTCAGTTGTTTCATAGGACATCAGTACTTATCTATTTTTACTGACATTAGTAGTTATAACTACATCAGTAGTGGTAACTGCATCAGTTTCTTTTAACAGAATCAGTACATATTTGTGACATGGTTACTAATGATCATCAGTACTTGTTTACCGAGATCATCAGTAGTAATCACTTATTCTAGCTGCAGCATACCAAGCCTTAACACAAGGTTTTGGAAAGTTGAACTATCCAAAGGCTTAGTAAATATATCTGCAAGCTCATCAGCACTAGGCACAAACGTTGGATCAATCAAACCTTTTCAAAACAATCCCTAATAAAACGGTGTCTGATCTCTATATGTTTGGTCAGAGTGCTGGACTGGATTCTTGACAATACACAGAGCTGAAGCACTATCCATTAATAATGGAGTCTTAGTCTCTGTAATGCCATAATCCAATAATTGGTTTTGAAGCCAGAGTACCTGAGATGTACAACTTGCAGCAGCAATGTACTCTGCTTCAGCAGTGGATGTAGCAACAGATGTTTGTTTCTTACTCTGCCAAGAAATCAAACAGTTGCCTAGGAATTGACATCCACTAGAAGTTGACTTTCTGGTTAACTTACACCCTGCATAGTCACTATCAGAAAAAGCAACTAATTTGCATGAGTGTCCAGTGGAATACCAAAGACCTAGAGATTGTGTACCTTGTAGATATCTAAAGATCCTCTTTACTGCAATCAAATGAGACTCTTTAGGAGCAGCCTGCAATCTAGCACAAACACAAGTTGCAAGCATGATATCTGGTCTAGAAGCTGTTAAGTACATCAAGGACCCAATCATACATTGTAAAGTGTTTCATCAACAGCTTTACCTTTCTGATCTGCATCTAGTTGTGTGGTGTTGCACATGGGAGTAGAACAGGGCTTACAATTTTGTAATCAAACTTATTCAAAAGTTCTTTTGTATATTTTGATTGATGAATAAAGGTTCCATCAGCCTTTTGTTTGATTTGCAAGCCTAGAAAGAACTGTAATTCTCCCATTGCACTCATTTCAAACTTTTGTTTCATTAAACTTGTAAAATCATCACACAACTGGGGATCAGAGGATGCAAAAATAATATCATCAACATAAATTTGAACAAGTAGCTTATGCTGATCCACTTTCTTAATAAACAAGTTTTATCTATGGAGCCTCTAGTGAATTATTTTTAAGAAGAAAATTTGAAAGTGTTTCATACCAGGCTCTAGAGCTTGCTTCAACCCTAAAGAGCCTTATCAAGTTGATACACCCAATCAGGATGTTTATTGTCCTCAAAACCTGGTAGTTGACACACATAACCTCTTCTTTTATTTTACCATATAAAAATGCACTTTTGACATCCATTTGAAAAACTTTAAGATTGTGGAATGCAGCATAGGCTAAGAACAATCTAATTGCCTCTAGTCTGGCTACAGGGGCAAAGGTTTCATCATAATCAATACCTTCCTCTTGTGAAAACCCTTGTACAACCAGTCTAGCCTTGTTCTTGACAATAAGCCCATTTTCATCAGTTTTTTCCTAACACCCATTTAGTGCCTATTGCACACTTACCTGGGGGTAGAGGAACTAGTTCCCACACTTGCTGCTTTTTTAACTGAAGTAGCTCAAGGTGCATGGCTTCAACCCATCCATTGTCTCTCAAAGCAACATGATAGTTCTTTGGCTCTAGCTGACTGATGAAGAGAGCATAGAAGCAAAAGTTAGACAATGACTTCTGGTTGAGACACCAGCATTGATATCTAATGATTTGAGACATGGGGTGATTCTTCAGCTCTTGGTATACTATAAGATCAGTGCAAGTGTTTGTAGCCGTTCAGCAGCAGCAGATGGTGATCCAGATTCTTGAAACCAAGTATTAGATGGCAAGTCAAATGATGTAGAGGAGTCAGAAATCTCATAAGCATTTGTTGTGGATGGAGCTACAGAAGCTACAGGAACATCAGTTTAGCAGACTCAGGCAGTTGGTCACTAAACTTGAAAATGGTGAGTACTGATAGCATCATCATCTTCAGTACCACCAGGTGGAAGACTTGCTGCAGAAGATGATTTATCCACATGATCTGCAACAGCTGGAGGTTGATAAGGAACATATTGCAGTATGCCCAGATCAACAACTCCACAGGGTTTTGTGGAATTTTATCCTTAGGAGATTCATTGAATTGCACATGCAAGGTTTCTTCAACTATCTTTGTTCTGCAGTTAAAGACTCTGTAAGCCTTGCATGTGGATGAATAACCTACAAAATACCCTGCATTCACCTTAGGATCAAATTTGTGGAGTTGATCCTTTGTGTTGAGAATGAAACAAGGACACCCAAAGGCTTTGAAGAATGAATTAAAGGAGTCAAATGATGTAGAACTTCATATGGAGTCTTCATCAACCTCTGATTTACTAACACTCTATTCTGCACATAGCAAGCTATGTTAACAGCTTCAGCCCAAAAGGTCAATGGCAAACCAGAGTCAGCCAACATAGACCTTGTAGCTTCAATTAGAGTCCTGTTCTTTCTCTCCACTACTCCATTTTGTTCTGGAGTCCTTGGGATGCTAAACTGCCTCTTGATTCCTTTTGATAGATAAAAATCATCAAGTGTATGGTTTCCGAATTCAGTTCCATTATCACTCCTTATACACTTGACTGATAGGAAATACTGCTTCTCAACATACAACACAAAGTTTATAATCATCTGAGCAACCTCAACCTTTGAATGCAAGAAGAAAGTCCATACAAATCTGGAGTAATCATCCACAATTACCAGACAGTATTTGTTCTTTGCCATGCTCATCACTCTTACAGGACCAAATAGATCCATGTGCAGTAACTGCAAGCAGGCAGTGGACTTAGGTTCTTCAATAGGAGGGAATGAGACTTTGTGCTGTTTTCCTTTTAAACAAGCAGTGCAGGTTTTATCACAGTGGAACTCCTTTAGTGCTAGACCTCTCACTAAACTATTATGGATCAGCTGTTTCATGTTTTTGAGATTAACATGACCCAGCCTTCTATGCCACAGTTTAGATTCCTGAGGATAGGCTTTGGAGAACAGACAAGGATGACCCTTCAAATCAATCTTCTTTGACAAATCCAATGCATATACTCTTCCAATCCTGTTGGCCTTCAGGAAAGTATGATCATCCCATACCTTGTCAATCAGCCTCAGAACTTGGGAAGACAGAATCCTGCAGTTTGGCTTGTGAAAAGTGCAACATGCCCTTTATCACACATCTGACTGAAACTCAGTAGATTATACTTGAGATTCTCCACCTGGTTAACATCATCAAATCTGATATCTCCATTAGACACATATCCTTTCCTGATGATGTAACCCTTGGCATCATTTCCAAATGAAACAAATCCCTTCTTTCCTTGAGAGTAGTCACTAAGAAGAGAACTGCACCCAGTCATATGCATAGATCTCCACTGTCTACATACCAGATGCTCCTATGGCATGCTGAAGAACCCTGCATTTATCATAAAGAACTAGTTAGGTTTTGAGACCTAAAACTTTTTGGTTTTGGTTATGTTTTCATCAACATATTTAATCATAACTTGTTTCTTATGATTAACAGCTGATGAAGAAGGAGACGGTGCTGAAATGGATTCCTTGGATTTGGGCTTGGAATGCCTTTTCAGTGGTTTGATCACAGGTGCATCTAGTTGGTTAACTCTCCCCAACAAATGCTGAACCATCATAACAAGTTGTGTTTGATTTGTAGCCAAAGCTTTCAGCTCTTGTGACATATCAGTACTTGTGTATGATGAGTTCCCGTGGCCTACTATTTCCTCCTTGAAATTCATAGACTTAGTCTGATGTTATCATGAGGAGCACTATCAGCTGTTTTATGATAAACCCTATCCTTCTTTTTGGATTTGGATGAAGGCTTGGGTTTATCATATTCGGATGACTGTGGTACAAACTTGGTCTCAAACTCATTTTTCATTTCATCCTTTGGATTTTAATGAGCTTATCTCTATTGAGTTTAGAACCCTTACTGTACCAACATTCATCAAAAAGATGATTGAATTTACCACATATTTCACATGGCTTATTCTTTATCTTGAATTGATCAACTACTAATGTGAAACTACTGAAGATGTGCTCTTCAGTACTTTCCTCCTTTCAGTACTTGTGTTAAGTACTGAAGGATCTATAACAACTGAAGACTTGTTCTTCAACTGTTCTCTATCAGCAGTTGTTAATCCTTTTATTTCAACTGATTTGAAATGCTTTTCAGATGTTGTCTTTCCCTTCATGCTTGAGGTACTTTGAGGGACAACATCTGAAGTACTCAGCTTCATGTGCTTATCAGTAGTTGACCCATCAGGCAATTGATTTGCTGAGGTATCAACACTGATTGCTTATAAATCTCGTCATCTTTATCCTTAAGGACAGACTCATATTCAGCTTTTCTTTTGGAAATAGTTTGCTCAAGCTCAAGATTTTGATTAATTAAAGCTACATTTGCCTCTCTAATAGAGATAAATGCAGCTATGCAAGATTCAGAACATAGCTTGGCCTTAGCCTTAGAGGATACCTGGGTTATCTGTGATGAAGATGCATTAGAGCATGAACTCTCAGTAGACTCCAGGGCCATGAGAGCTAGATTCCCAAAAGGATGTTCACCACCATGTTGACCATCACTAGCAAATAATTTTTCATTACCAGAGAGATCATCTGGTAAACTGCTCCAGTCATAACACCAGGGGTGAAGAAGCTGTGATGAGGTTGTGATTTAGATGATTGAGATGGTAAAGGCTCAGGTAAGGCTTGAGGTTGTTGTGCAATAGGAACTTGAACTTGATTTGGCTGAGGCATTAATAGCAAGGATATGGATATGAAATTGGACCCTGAGGGACAAATATGCAGGAGATATAGGTTGTGAATGATGACCAGAACTAGCAGGATGTTGCCCTCTGTTTTGTGGACTATTGCTTGGAAAAGTCACAAAGGTGCAGAGGAGTTAGATCCAGTTGATCTACACTCTCTTGCAAAGTGTCCAAGCTTGTGGCATTTGTGACACCTCAACTTACTCTTGTCAAAACCAACTTTGGTTTTGCCAGAGAGTCCTGGAATTTCCTACCAGTTCTCTTGTAGAACTTTTGAGATCTGATATTAATCAAGGCCATTTGGCTTAGAATATCCATCTCTTCTAAGTCATCATCAACAATACCCTTTAAATCATCCATAATGAAACACAAATTGTCACTATTACAGCCTGACTGACTGTCAACACTAACAAATGCATGATCTGAACTGTTTGAAGAGAAATCTATATGCTCATCATAATTGCTTTCTGATGCAGCATATTCTGACTCATGACCAACCAAGGCAGTGTTCCCTGGTACAAAGTCATCAGTGAGCTTTCCTGATGATGCCAGTTTCCTTTTCTGCTCTATCTCTCTTTCAAATGTAAGCAGTTTCCCATGGAGTTGGGTGAGAGATAGGCTATCCAGATTCGCACTGGAGCGTAGGACAATGGTATATGTGTCCCATCTCTCAGGCAGTGATCTGAGGAATCTATTGTTCATCTAACTATTAGTGTATTCATGTTTGACCATTTTCAGCTCAGAGATCAAACATGAAAAATACTCAAACTGTTGAGTCAGTGACTCACCCTTCCTATGAGAGAATGTCTCATATTGTTGGGCAAGGATTTCTCTGTTGTTTGCTAAGACCTCATCTGTTCCACCAAATTGTTCCTTCAATGCATTCCAGAGGTCATGAGCAGTTTCATGATGCATAAGCCCAGAATAGATTTCATTAGGCAGAGCCATGGCCAGAATACCATGCGCTTTAGCATCAATCTCAAACAGTTTTCGATCCTCATCTGAGTATTGCTCCTTCTTCTTCGGAACCATTTGGTTGGTTTCCGGATTGTTTACCATAGGCTTGTGTGGACCATGTACCACAGATGTCCAACAACCTGAATTGTTAACAGACAGGTGATGAAGCATTCTTCGTTGTCATATGTTATACTCAGTCCTAACCAACATCGGAGGCTTGGTTGAGGAACCGGTATTGTGAGGGTCATTAGAAGGAGTAGTCATTCTCATATTCAACCAAATTCAATTAAATTTTAACTGATTTAGAACAAAACACAACAAACCAATATGAACCAAGAGAAAACTCAAAGCAAATAACCGAAAGCAGCATAAATTTAATGATCTATAACCAATTCTTGCAAATATGCTAATTCAATCAAACTTAGATATCGAAATAGCAGTTTCAATGATCAATTGTTAGATCGATCAATGATTAACTAGCTCTGATACCATTTGTTAGGATCAGTGATCTAAGTTTGATTAATTAGAGAGTATTGCAGTAGAATTCGAACAATGAATTAAACATTCACAAGAACACAATTGATATTCAATGTAATAGTAAACGGTTATAGAAAGAGAGAATTCTGCAAAAGAAATATTTCATTCATATGCTTTCGTGGTGGCTCAATGTCACGCTTTACAACTAGGTCAAAATTCCTTATATAGGAGATGTGACATCTGCTGATGTCACTTGATAGTGACATCTAACAGAATTATTCAAACTACTGAAACTATGCAAACTACTGAGAATGTTCTCAACTACTGATTACATCTCAGAGAATGCTTAAGTACAAAAACATAAAACTACTGAACTACAACTACTGAAACTATAACTACTGAAAAGTAAATTACAAGTACTGAAAGGAAACCATCACAACTATTGAAGTTAATTACTTGAGCTGTTGTGACAACTACTGATCACTTTGGTCTTTAGTCTTTGTCTTCAGTCTTTGTTCTTTAATACTTTATTTTCAGACTTTGTCTTCAGCTGATGGCTTCAGACTTTGTCTTCAGACCTTGTAATCAGCTGATGTCTTCAGCTGTTGTGATCTTCTTCAGTAGTTGTAATGTCTGTGGGACTTAGAGGTTTTTCTGATCAGGCTCATTGGTTCTTTTGCTCCAACACTTTGGCAGCAGGTGTACCATACTTAACACAAAAGACAATTTGGCATAGTTTGTTGAAAAGTCGGATGATGCCATCTTTATTGGATATTCCTCCAACTCCATTGCTTATAGAGTTTATAACATAAAAATCATCAATTAGAGGAATCATCCAATATTATTGTCAATATGCACACTCCTTGTGTTAGAAGGAATGGCCCTGATTACATTTTATATTCAGAATTGTTTCCCAACTATTCTAATCCATCTTATGAGAATGTTTAAGCTAGTACATGTACTCAAAATGATTATGTTCAACTATTTGAGTTACCTAGACCCTGTTCAAGTTCTCCAAGAGTGACTGAAGATCCAACTCCAACTATCTTAAGATCGAATAGCATAACTATTTCAAGAGATAGTGAAGCTTCAACCAGTGCTCCATCTAGTGAGCCTCAAAACTCATCTGGTGACACTGCACAATACCCATCTTATAGAAATAGTAATATGAAGGAGCAGAAACTATTAATGCTACATCTCAGCTAATCATTGATAATGATGTTTCTCTTTCATTCAATCAGTCCTTATTGAATGACATTGAAACAACATCTGGTCCAATTGTTCATGGTCCTGAGAAAAATGTGTCCAACCTGGATCTATCTTTGCAATTGGAAGTGATTCCTAGACTAAGGATTCACAACAGTCATCCATTTGAGAACATCATAGGAAGGGGACAAACTCATCATAGGAATGTCTGCATGTACTCATGCTTCTTGTTTCAGATGAAACCCAAGAAAGTAGAAGAAGCCTTAAAGGATAGTAATTGGGTTGAGTCAGTACAAGAGGAGTTGCTTCAATTCAAGAGACAAAAAGTTTGGAACCTTTGTTTGCTACCATCTGGTCAAGTACCTATAGGCATCAAATGGGTTTTCAAGAACAAGATAGATGATAAAGGCTTGATCATCAAGAATAAAGCTAGACTGGTTGTTCAAGGATAAACCCAGAGGAAGGAATCGATTATACTGATGTCTTTGCACCTGTTGCAAGACTTGTGGCAGTTAGGATTTTCCTTGCTTATGCTGTATCCAAGAATTTTACTGTCTATCAGCTTGATGTCAAGTGTGCCTTTCTATATGGAAATATAGATAGGCATGTCTATATGTGTCAACCTCTAGGATTTGAAGACCCATAACACCCCAACTATGTGTGCAAGCTGGATAAAGCTCTTTATGGGCTACACCAGGCACCTAGGATGTGGTATGAGACATTGTCTCAATTTCTCCAGAAGAATGGTAACACTAGAGGTACCATTAATAAGACTCTTTTCATAAAGAAGTCTGGAGACATATTGCTCGTTCAGGTCTATGCTGATGATATCATATTTGGTTCTTCAAATGACCAAATGTGTAAAGACTTTAAGAGCATTATGAAGAAGAAGTTTCAAATACGTTCCATGGGAAAAATGGACTTTTTCCTTGGAATTCAGGTGAAGCAGATGAAGGAAGGGTTCTTTATCAATCAATTTAAGTATGTCTCTGATATCTTAGAAAGATTTGATATGAAAGATTGTAAGCCAACCGAGACACCCCATACCCAGAAACCATGACCTTTGTCCTGATTCTAAGGGGGAGGATACTGATCAGTATCAATATAGGGCAATTAATGGGTATCTGATGTATCTCACTACAAGTAGACCTTATATCATGTTTGCTACATGTATTTGTGCAAGATACTAGGCTGCTCCAAAGGTGTCTCACCTAGTTGCTGCCAAGAGAATTCTTAGATACCTCAAAGGAGCAGCGAAATTAGGTCTTTTGTATCCTAGGAATAGCAACTTCAATCTCTATCGCTATTCGGACAGTGACTATAACATCAACAAGAAATCCACATAAGGAGGATGTCAATTTCTTGGTGGTAGGATCATCTCATGGCAATCCAAGAAGCAATCATGTATATCAACATCTACTGTTGAAGCTGAATACATT
The DNA here is from genome assembly GCA_025506515.1 of Flaveria trinervia. Taxonomy (NCBI): domain Eukaryota; kingdom Viridiplantae; phylum Streptophyta; class Magnoliopsida; order Asterales; family Asteraceae; genus Flaveria; species Flaveria trinervia. The sequence goes on from CM046451.1 coordinate 25,364,016, forward strand.
GCTGCTACAAGTTTCTATACTCAGCTGCTGTGGATTCAGAACCAGATGCTAGATTATGGATTTAACATCATGACTACTCCTATCCATATTAACAACAATAATGCTATTTCAATTACTGAAAATCCTATGAAGCACTCCAAGACAAAGCACATTGATATCAAGTACCATTTTATTAGAGATATCCATGAGAAGAACCTGATCAAACTAATCAAAGTTGATTCAAATGAACAATATGTTGATTTGTTCACTAAAGCTTTTGATGAACAAAGATTTAAATATCTCATTACAACTATTAGCATGATAAACATTGATTAGTCTGTCTCCCTTGAAAAATCTTTCTGAAATGTGTAATGTATTCTGTCATAACAATCTAAGCCCTGTTATAATAGGTTAAACTTTTTAAGTATGGGTTTTTCCCAAGAGAAATTAACCTTTGGAAGATTCATTTCATATCTTCCAAAGCTAAATTCCTCCAAAGGAAATCTTCTTCTCGAAAGAGTTTTTAGTCTCGGAAGAAGCGATTGCTTATAGATTGTATCTACTTCTGAAGCATATAAAACTCTCCATTCAGAAAGCATGTTTTACTCTCAGAAGTAAGAAATTTACCTTCGGAAGTAAAACTAGCTTCGAAAGAAGATTACCTTCGGAAATACCTTATGCTTAAAAAGGTCCATATAGTGTAATGGAAACTTTGGGCCCCGCACAGTTAAAAGCAAAGATTATACTAATGATGTCGGAATCTTTTAAATGGTTTTTTACCGCCTGGCACATCTTAACCCAAACCATCTTTTCAGCTTATCCACTCCTAAAACTGCCATTTCACCCATTTAAATAATCCCGACTCTTCATTTTAATCTTTTTAGCAAATTTAATGTCCAAAGCTTCCTTCACCCTAAACTCACCTTGTTCAAACTTGTTTTATGTTCTCTTTCCTTACAATGGCACTCAACCCTCAACATAACCATGTGACATTCCTTGACTCGTCCAAGGATCCTAACTTCTTAGGAATCATCTTCCTTCTTACCCAATCTACTTGTTGATACATATATGTACCTAGTTTATGTGCTTAATGTAAAAGTCTGTCATGTGTTACACATATGTAATGAATGAGTTGAATGAAATATAATATGTGGTTGATGCTTATAATGTTTAATATTTCATTGTATTATTGTGTGTTAAAGTATAATGAACTTACTATATAGTTTTGAGGTTGTTGTGCATAGTTCTTAGTCAATAATGATTGAGAGATGTGTTCAAACTTAGTCGTATGAGTCTTGATGCTAATGGACCATACGCATGAATATCTCATGCTAATGGACCAGTCACACGACTGAACCTTCACTCGTGCGTATAGATCAATCGCATGATTCAGTCGCACGACTGAACCATGCTAATGGTTCAGTCATACGATCGGAAACCCATAACCTATAAATACCACCTAATTCATGGAAAAACGGGACACTTAGAAGAATTTCGAGACATACTCATAACCTAGCCATCCAGAGCATCCAGAAACCCTATTCGAAGTTCATAGTTCGTTCCTTATTGATTTCTAATAAATTCTAAACGTTTATGTCATCGTTAGATCAATTGGGTTGTCGTTCTCACTGATTGGATCACCAATCAAATAGGATTCCGCACTATTTGATCCGGTTTCACTCATAATCAGTTAGTACTCCATAAGTACACGGTCCTAACACTACTTACTTGACTGCTCTGACTGTGAATCCCATAGTTTATTTGAATCACATGGAAGAATTTCGGGGTAACGGTTAGATCGTAATCCTAAACAGAATTAGGATTATTAGGTCAAGCATTTCTTGCTAGGAGTTGATCATCACTAAACAACTCATCAGGGAGCATCTGGAGCTCCATGATAAAGGCACTCCTACTGAGTTCCCCAAATCAAACCTAGATGACACATATCTCCAAATAGGATATGGTGGAGATGTGAGCAGGTCTACAATTTACAAGTTTTACTTCTTTTACAACTGGAAGTTCATGCTCCATGTTGTTCTCCATTGCTTATCAAATAAGTGTGGGGATGAGATCAAATCCCATATGGACTAGGCTGCTTAGTTCATGGATTGGTGAAAAGCCTCCGCTTCAACTATTCGAGGTTTGTGGTGACTAACCTTATGGGAAACATCCAGAGGGACACATTCTTCATGTATCCTAGGTTCATTCAGCATGTCATTAACTATGAGTTGGACCAGAGTTAGCTTGTTTATGCGGCTACTCTGCATGTCCTTCAATTGAGGCTGACTATCTGCAAAATCTTGAAGAGAGTGTCCACCAATTTCATTGGAAGACACACTGAGCTTCTTCCAGATATGATTAAGCCAATGGCTCCTGGTGACATCCTCGTTAACCCCACAGGTGATGAACCCACACCAGCAACTACCCTTACTTTACCTAATCTTCCTACTCACCCCATCAAACAAACATATCAGAGACCCACCAAACGAACACTTATTCAACCTACTCTGATTGAAGAAGCCCCTCCTGTTCAAACCAAAACGACTAGAGTGGGAACATGGGCTCCCACTCAGTAGTGGTCTCACCATCATTCTCATTTGACCTCAATATGGGATTTGAGTTTCCTCAGTCTCCAATCCTTGAGCCTGAAATCCAAACTGAAAGCCCTCAGGATGAGTCATAACACTCTCCTAAGAAGCCAAAAGGGATAGCCCCACCAAAGGCTCAATGCCAATAGACATTGAGCAATGTCCCGGGTCTTTAGGCATAACTTCCTTATCCTTTACTGACCCTTTAATCAGATAGATGAGGTGATTACGTCTCCTCATGGCAATGAACTTGATCCACACCACCCTCTAACGGATCAACAGAGCCTAGAGGGACCTCTTGTCTCTAGCACACATCAGTTAAACCCAACTGAGGTGAGTCCCACGGATGTGGATGGGACTCATGTGGATTCAGTTGCCACTACTGAAGGAGTCTTATTGGATCCTCAAGCCAGTGGTACCATCTCTGAGACTGAATCTATGGCAACCATGCCTTTTGATGACTTTGAAAGAGACATCCTCAGGCAATGGAAACTAGGGTGCCAAGAAACCAATTTGGTGGTGAGGATGAACATACTAGGTATGTTACCTTATCTCCCCATGATTCTTCAAAAGAAGATGAGGGAAGCATGCAACTCACCATTCAAGACCTACATTTTAATGTCTCAAACCTTGAATTAAACGTTAAGACTTTAGAGGATAGGTTCCCCAATCAACAACTTGAGATTGAAAATCTCAAGGCTCAACTAGCTGAGAAACAGATTGAGAGATTTGTTAGGCATGTACCTATATAGGTCTCATTGACCTCTTCCTCTAGCTCATCTAGCTCTCAAGATGATGTTACTAAAAAGGGGGAGAGTGTTCAGAGACAACAATTGTGGAACCACAAAGCCAAGCTTTAACTTCCTTATGTATTAGATACCCGACTCCCAAAACAACAGTCTTTCCTGAGCATCCTCAAATTGTCCTACAAATGGATCCAAGGATGCTCAGGATCTCAACAAGATTTTCTCCAAGTTCCTAATGAGATCTTCTTTAGATCAGCCTAGCCCTGATGCGGCTATGATATACTTTGGAGCTGAAGAGCTTTAGAGGCTAAGTGCATCTTCTATCACTATGAAAGAAGTTGGTCAATCTTCGGCCCACATGGAACCTGAGATTGATTTCGAATGAAAAATCAGGACTAATAGCCCATCAACTTAAATAGTTGGGACAGATAGTGCTTTCCCTCAGACTTCCGGGCTCATAACTTCTCTGATAGGCAAGTGGGTCCCATGTCTGAAAATACACTACAACAACATGTCAGTGACATCAAGGCTGACATTCTCTTGGGAAAAAGGAAGGAGATGTAAAGAAGTGGACAAGGAATGACCATCAAACCAACACCTTAACCCCAACTTAGAACCTAAACTCAACCTCAACCTCAACTTGAGCCTTTCCTATTTCCTTTCCCTATCAAAATTGAACCCACTTCCGAACCATACACCCCTTAACCATTACCAACCATCATACCTACCTCATCACCTCAACTAATCATCCTCCAACCTAAAACACAACCCAGAACCCAAACACCACTACCTACCCAACAACCATCCAAACCATCCCCTCAGCCTTCTAAACATCTCTCCTTAGAAGAGTTTAAGGAGATCAAGATAAAGCTAATCAAATGCACAACCTTGAGCGATATCTCTTGTGAGGAGGATTCTATCAAGCTGACTTATATTGATGGATCCTCATGTTCCCTCACAAGAGATTAATTCCTTGATCTGTCCACAGGAACACTCGACCAGGCTGTAAAAGTCCTTGTCTCAACTCAGATTCACTAAATGATAAAGAGAAGAAGCTAAGAAATAAGCTGGTGACTCTGCTGGATACTAAGAAAGGGACAAAGTACCAAGCAAACCCCTTGTGCCAAGAAAGAAGATTGTCCAGTAGAGGTTTGAATACTTCTCACAACCTTGTTGTTGAGAGAGAGAATGGCAAGATGAACATGTTTAATACCTCATCTCTACTACACTTAAGCAGATTTAACATTACTGATTAGCAGAGAAGCCATTTCCAACCCCCTCAAACACCGAGATTGCTGCTCATATTAGAATCACCTGAGCAGCCTTCATCTTGCCGAGCTAACTGCTAGGATGAAGATTGAAGAGGAGTTAAAACTGAAAGAGGAGGAGGAGAGAAAAGGATCAACAACCAAGGCGAAGCCTTTCTCCAAATGGTTGTAGATCCGGAACTTGAACCTATTGTTAGATGGGAGTATAACTATAACTCCCGTTAACTAACTCTTTTCAGGGAGCACAACAAGGGTTCATGTCATTAGAAGTGATAGGCTGAATTCCTATCCACTACTAACTTGCACAAACTTCTTAGCACAACTTTAAGATAGAACAAAGAAACAAACAAATATCTTCTGTCCTTGGTGCATAAAGTTTTGAGAAGCAGAAGTAAGTGAGGTTTTGGTAGCATCATCCTAGGGGGAGTTTGTTGGATCTAGAAAGGCTAGTGCAACCAAAACCAAACACTTAGATTATTTTGGTGCAACCTATAAAGGACTTCCAAACCTAAGTATGGAACTTCTGAGGGAAATGGAGGTCTTCCGAAGATAAAGTGGAAGATCAAATTCCGAAGGAAATCTCTAACTTTTAAAGAAAAAGTCTTCTCTTTCGAATTCAATAAAGAATTCAAAGACAAAGACTTCCGAAGTAGAAGTTCTCAAGCTATGGAAGAAGTAACCTCTTCCGTAATATAGAATGCTTTGGAAGAACTTGTTCTTCCGAAGCCAATTAACCTTCGGAAGATTCTACCATGGACCAGTGGACATAAGTATGGTTCATCTGACACTCCGCTGCAGACCTCTGAGATACTACATGGCGTTTTCTCAAAAGGCTATGCACTTGACCATACTTTATTCCACTGTCCATCTTTATTTCTTACTACAATTGCGAACTTTAGTTAGTGACAAAAGGTAGTCATGGACATGTCATAACTACCCTATGTTAGATAAGACATTGTATAAGATACCTTAACTATAGCCGTGTAGTATCTGCTTTAGTTATAGGATTCCAGCTGGTATCAAGTATAACCACCTGTACGTGATAGTATATATAGTTTCTCATTATAACTCTTGTATCATGCTTGTAAGAGTTATGTAAACTTTGAGTTGAGAAGTAATATATACAAGTACCTTGAAAATTATTTTCTTGTGTTATTAAGTTACTTAGTATATTATAATCAAGTCTTTGAGAGCTTCTTCTTCATCGTAACCATGTGAGTGAAAGTGAGTTTGAGAGAAAACCAAGTGTTAGTGACATATATTGATCCTGCAGAAATGGGGAAGTTGAAAGGGTTAACTGTAGCATCGTGGAAGGAATAAAAACAAGACTTGGGTTAGAGGGCAAGAATTGGGTGGAAGAGTTACCAAATATCTTATGGGCACATCGTCCGAGTAGCCGAGGCACTTGACACAGATAATGACAAAGAACTACATTTAAATTTCGATCTCTTAGAGGAGCGATGGATGGTGGTAGGGATATGAGAGGCGGAGCATAAAAGCAAGGTGGAACGTTACTACAACTCGAAGGTCAAGAGACAAACCTTTAAGGACGAAGAATATGTACTGCAACATAACAAGGCAAGTAAAGCAGAAGATCAAGGTAAACTCGGACCTCGTTGGGAAGGCCCTTATCAAGTGATTGAAGTAGGCTGCAATGGGACCTACAAGCTTCGTCGCCTAGATGGCACCGTAGTTCCACGCACATGGAATGGAGCCAAGCTCCATAAATGTTATGTGTAACCATTGCAAGCGAGCACTAGAATTCACCCCTGATTGAATAGCCAAATTTTCATACTTTAGTAAGTAAAAAATTAAGGTTATTTACAATAAGTCGCAAGCAAAACAAATAACAGTAGAGTATGGCGAGTGTAAGTAACTGCCCATATACATCACAACCAAAACCAAAAACAACACGTAAAATCGAGGGCATAGTAGTGAGAACAGGCATGTGAGCCAAAACTCCCAGAAAGGGATATTTAATGACATTTTCACATACACAAGAATGCAATCAATTTGCTCGCACAACCAAAGCAATATTATAATGCCAAATTAATAGTTCATACAAAGGTATCTTTCCTAGATTTGTCCAAAATATCATGGCAAACATAGCATGAACATACCCATAAACATTACATAAGATAGAAATAAGTTTCATCAAACATAAAGCAAGTACAAAACATCAGATTATCTCTAAGCTAAAGGACCCATGAACTTTTTAAGATCCAAAAAGTCAGAGTTGCACAAAGCAGTGATAGTTTCAACCATAGGAAAAATCGTGTTGTCAAAACAGTCCGACTTAGATTACAATTTCCTAAGAACATCCTTGTCGAAAATTTTCACATCCTATAGTTTTTTACCCTCAGCAGCAAGTTGAACCCCATCTACAAGGCACGCATTATAACACACACGATCCGCAAGACTGTTAATCTTAGCCAACATGTTGAGGAACTCATCACCATCATCAATCTTGTTAAACGCAATGCCAATGCCGTCTAAAATGATCCATTTTATCTCAGAAATAAGACACGACATTGTTTCCTTAAGGGCCAAAATGCGTGCTCGGAAAAATTCTTATTGTTTTTAATTCAGAAGAAAGTCGTTTAACAATCACAGACTGAACACAAAGGTCTTCTTGAACCTCACCAAAACGTCGATCAAGTTGTTCCTTTTATTTCTCAAAAACAACACACCGAGAACGAAAAGAGGAGTTTTCAGTCGTCAACTCGAACACATATTTACTAAGCTCACGAATTTCCCTAACACCATCAACACAGCAACTATGAATCTCGTTTAATAAGAAAGACCCGTTGACAATGGAGGCACATTCAAAGTTAGATAGCTCTTTGTTCTTCAAGCTCTCTCTACATGCATCGGGTGCCTCGAAAGTACCATCGTTCTTCAAATCCCAATATGGTACAAATCTCTCACCTAAATCTAGTTCTATCTCGTTGGATGAGCTATGATCCCCACTACAATGAGTGAACTGGTTACCCACACCAATCGGCGTCTCACTTGAGTCTGAGTAAAACTCGTCACTGGAATCACCAGAGGAAGACTCCAGTAGCAGTGGAGTCTTTCCTTTTTTGAAACTGTGGATGCGGCTTTTCTCTTTTTCAAGGCCGCAGTTGACGTCTCCTCTTGACCCACGACCGAAGACCCCAAAACAAAGGGTGGTCGCGGCTTCAAACTAGGGGCACCAAGCCCTTTCCTCGTTAAGAACCTTATACGCTTAGTCGGAGCGACGTCTCGAGCCATGCCACCTTCCGACCCACCCGGTGAAGGCGGCAAGGTAGCCCTAGGTTGCACCCCAAGATCAGCTGTCATTTCTAGTATAGGGTGACCCCTTTCGCCCAAGGGTTCGCGCTGCTCAGAGTCATCTTCTTCAGCGGATACTTTCATGCGATCGAAGAGACCCATACCTGTAAAGAAACATAAAAAGGAAACAAAAATGTCACATGAATGCCTAAGAAGCATATAAACAAATCAAGTAACTTACGTCTCCCTTGATAACTAATAAAAGGGACAAGGCTTGGCTCAGCCAAATTCCGGCTAATGCCAGCCATCATAAGGAAATGCTCAGAGTATGGATACAATGCGGTAGGCTCAGCCCCCAAAGCATCATAAGCAGACAACTCATACTCCTCTGAACTAGGAAATGAATATTTTATAATCTCACCCATCCCAAACCACCTCATCTTAAAGGGAACAATATCTATGCAAATAAAGAAAAAGTGGTCTTTCCACTGTTTTAAACCGGTAAGGACACGAGAAGCCATCGCGACGCATGACGCTTTCCTCTTTTCAAACGAAACCCAGCCCAACCCGAATAAGTTGGTAAAGAGGCCCTAAATAGGCCCACCTTAAGAATGACAGAAAGGGTGCAACATGCAGTTTCAAAGTGATAAACTTTCACCAGACCCAAAGGCACGAATTGAGCCAGACGCACACCATAATACCTGAACATGCGACATAAAACAAACTAACAGGGATTCAAAAATTTCTAAAGGAAAAGAAAGAGGCGTATGGTGGAATCATTCCCTCTAGAGCATCCTTCACCGTCGCGTTCGGAGAAGGAACGACCAGCCGCAGGTCGTGACTGATCGCATAACGGGTGCAAAAGTTATCTAAATATCCTTGCGTGATATCGGATTTTTGCACATCCATATCATTCATGCACTCTTAGGGTAAAGGCTCAAAATGAAAGTAAAGAAAGAGGACTTACTAGAGCAAGGGAGGCGAGAGACTTGTAATGAAAGGAGCAAAGGGAATATTTGAGAAATGAATATGGGAGTATTTGAAGGAAGAAAACCCTAACAACACAAAAAAGATAATAATCATAAAAGGACATTGAAAATAAATGAAAAGACATACACAAGGAAGGTACAATGATGAAATACCATTCCCAAGACCATTGACAAGTCGGCGGACTACATCACGTCGAAAAAATTTTGTCATATACGCAGTATAATCCAATGTAACGGATGCACCATCACATTGGACTGGGGGACATGAAGGGGTATCACCCTAACTACGACACAGATTAATCGATAGACGACCGCAATCCAGAAAACCCCCAACCGCGCGGCACAACCCACGACATGGTAAAGAAAGGAAAAGGAGCCCAAATGTGTGTGCCTGGTAAAGGCATCTAGTGGATCATGTTTATTGGACAAGAAGGAATGTAATCAGGGCATAAAATGATAGAATACATAAGACAAAACCTTGCAAAGGATAACAGTACAAGGGTAGGTCGCATTCGGGATGAATAGAGGGTGCAAACTCAACTATACGGACAAAAGACATTTATGTTGTGTGGAAAATCCTTTGCACTAGAGTGGCATGAAGTCTTCTAGACCAGGAAATCTAGATGCAGATGTTTGACAAGGAAATCTAAATGCAGATGTTTGACCATGAACTACCTAAAAATAGAAGTAATCTTCGAGTGAGGTAAAACAACAAACACTATAAATACCACATTCATTCAATAGTTTACACAAACCTAAAAAAGAACCATCTCATTTATTATAGTTATTAAGTGCAGCTTTTTTAATTTCCTTTCTCCTATGAATACTTACTCTCACACCGGAGGTTGGTCACGGAAAGAACCTTCTTCTGCCCGTGGCAAGACTGAAGGTGTCTTCTTTTGTCTTATAGATTCTCACTTTCGAGTCAACAACAAGGGTAGGTTGCAGCACATCTTGTGGATCTCATCTCTGATCTTGCAATGCTTCCTGATCTAGGTCCCTTGACCAGGATTCGTGTAGCAACAAAAAGCAAAACAAATATTATGTAATGAAAGTTTTAACTGAAACAAATACCTACCTAAATAAAGAACCTTGAAAACTAATTTAGCTTTGAAAGGACAAAAGACCATATACATATATAAAGAAGAAAAGGAAACTGAGGATAAATATCAATTTATTGATGCAAAAGAAACCCTTAAAACACTTTTTATTTGTATGCTTGAGTAACAACATGAATTTAGTTTTATGTATAGTTGTATTCATACATGTATTCAACTAAGTTATAGAAATATAATTGTTTTGAGATAAGCAATCATATGGACCTTTGTTTATTGATGTCCAAATAACTTTTATATAATCTAAAGTAACAAATATGTGCACATAACCAAATAATACTGAAATTTAAGTAGGAGTAAAACAATACTTGATAAATGTGAAACTAAAGAAGTGGGGTTGTTAAACATACACCCACGGCAAAACAGAGAATCAAAGCCAAACTTATCCATAGTTACGAATAATATGTTGCAAAACCAAACTTCAACTTGAAAAACCAATAATTACACACATACATGCTGTGAAACTAAAAATCAACCCAAATAAATCAATAACCATACGCATAAATCAACCAAAACAATAAGTGCATATAAACTGAATTTAAAGAAAATACACTTGTATCATATCATCAACAATGAATCAAACATATGCAAACACGATCCAACATGCACTACTAGAAAACTAGGTAATTGCCACCAAAATTTGAGACTGAATAAAACGATCTCAAAATTTGAGATCTGTCAGGACCGTGTACGTACGAAATACTAACAAATTCTGTGTTTATACCTAATCAAATAGTGCGGAATCCTATTTGATTGGCGATCCAATTAGTGAGAACAATTACTCCATTGATATAAGATTGAAACTAAATGTTATGAATGAATAGAGATCGATTAGGAATGATCTATGAAGTTGGACAAGCATCCTTGGACGTTCTAGACGGCTAGGGTTCGTGTATTATGAAGTATGCTCTTTATTGTTATGTTTTTCCATGAATTAAGTGGTATTAATAGGTTATGGGTTTCCAATCGTATGACTGAACCATTAGCATGGTTCAGTCGTGCGACTGAATCATGCGATTGATCCATACGCACGACTAAAGGTCCAATTGTGCGATTGAGTCAATCTTATGTCTCAATCGTACGACTGATCCAGTCTCCTGGTTCAGTCGTGCGACTGGTCCATAAGCATGATGTATTTATGCATATGGTCCAGTTGCGTGAAGACTCATGCGACTAAGTTTGAACACATTTCTCAATCATTATTGACTATGAACTATGCACAACAACATCAAACCTATATAGTAAGTGTAAGACATGAAAGACATCAACCACATACTTTAACACACAATAATACTATGAAATATTAAACTCTATAAACATCAACCACATATTATATTTCATTTAACCTATTCATTACATATGTGTAAGACATGAAAGACATTTACATTAAGCACATAAAATTGGTACACATGTATCTATGAACTCCCCCTTAGACCTAGTTTACTCTATTGTCTGACATCCTTCATATACTCTTCAACTTCTTGTACTTCTCCTCTCTTGTGACCCCTGCGTGTATTTCAAAGCAAAGCAGAGCCGTATCACATTTTGGAATTAGAGGGTTCGTACAATATCCTATGTGTCATAGAATAGTGGCCACTTGTATAGAGTGTGGACATCTTCAGCTGACAAGTTGGTAAGCCACATTGGGTCAAATACCCTGATAGTTTCCATTTTGCCCTCTTTGTTTAGAACTATGACCACTTCACCCGTCCTCCAATCATAATATCACCATTTGAAATGTGGAGTGAAGTCTTGAGGCATTTCCCGTAAGGGAATCTTTGTCATCATGCGCGGAGGGCTCCACTTCAGCACTACTTTCGGCTTCCCAGATATAGGGTCAACTTCAGATCTACGGATGTACCTCTTCGATAATAAAGGTCTAAAGTTTACCCACCTAGTGTGGTATTCTTTCTTCAACGTAGCTTCAAACCAACCTGACATCTTCCTTGGATTTGCATACAACAGATCTAAGCACGCTAGTCGGTTGAGCTCAAAGCCAGGAATAGTCTTCAGATCATGAGGATTTCTGAAGTACTTGATCCCCTTCTCTCTTTTTACTGCATAAATGTTAAGTCCTCAAAATAAGCACACGCAATGATTTTGCCTGACACCTTCTGATGTTTTTTGACTTTGTAGAGTTTGGTGTAGGCATTTTGCTTTGGAGTCATGCACTGGGCTCTTATTTCAGCAAAACAAGCTACCCATTCAGCCTTCTTGATATCAACATTTTCATCCGAGGCTTGGGCTTGGTTTTCATCCTTTTCCTTTTCCTTCTCCATTTCATCCAGCTTCTCAAATGTAGCACTACCGAAAGTATCACCCAAGTTGGGTATCACATTTGCCTCGCAGTTAGTGTACTCTGGATAATGTTCTGCTATAACATCCTCAATCTCAATCTCATCAACATACTGCAGCTCCTAATCACTTAAAACATCAAATTCTAGAGCATCTTTTACAATTTCGTCCGGATTGAGTCGGAACATCGCAGCTAGCTGCTCGTCGGTCAGATGATGTATAATTTCTCCTTCTTCGGGAGTGAAGCTCACCGACCTTCTTACGATCCCTTGCAAATCAAGAATCATGGTGAATTGAGACTTGATTTGCTGAAGGGGAGCAATATCGTATTCATCCTGCTGTGGAGTTTTATCTGCTTGATTTAACATTAAGCATATCATACAAAATTCAATAGATAAAACATTTAAGCATAAATAAACATAATTGAACATTAATTACATTTGTGTAACATATAATTCAAGTACAAAAGTTTTAAATACATAAACATCTAAAACTTACTTTTGTCTTGCTCCTTTGATTATTCTACTGGAGGAGCTGAAGAAGAGGCTCCTTGATCTTGGTCTCTTTTAGTTTGCCTCTCTTGAGCTTTAGGATGTGAGGCTGATGTAGATGCACCACCTTCCTGATTGTCATCATCCTCTTGATCTTTTCCGCTCGATCCTCCCTCCTCAACATTTTCTTTAGATCATCTTCATTCTCATCATCATCATCATCATCACCATCACCATCCTTGATCTTTAGAGGCTCACTCTTTGGCCCTTTTAGATTTAGCATAATCTTCTTAGTTTTCTTTTCCAGCTCCTCAATCCTCTTCACCAAAGCCAACACCAGCTCATTTTGACTAGTAAGTGCATGGTGGGCTCGGCTTAAAGCTCCCTCATACAGGTCACTCTTCTCATTAAGCTCTCTGATCTTCTGAGCTTGAGCTGCATTCATCTCCATCATCTTGTGTAACTGAGAAGCCCTAAGCTCATCAGTGGCAAGCAGTCTAAGCACAGTGCTTTTGAGGTTAGCCAGCTATTCCTCTAACCCGATGTGGGGTAGAGTGGGTCCAGTCGTGAATGGAGAATGTGTGCATGGACCTGCTTGATAAGAGGTGGTGGTAGTAGTGGATGTGGTGAATATGGGAGGTTGAATGTGTGTGGGTTATGGTGGAGTGACTGTGGTAGTGGTGGTGGGATGAGAGAGAGTAGTAGTAGGTGGAGTGGTGGTGGTAGTATTGGTAGGAGGTGTGGTAGTGGTGATAGGAGGTGTGGTAGTGGTAGGAGCTTTGGTAGAGGTGGTGGTAATGGTGGTGATAAGGGTGATCCTCCATCTCTTCCTCTTTAAGCCCTAGGGTTGAGCCATACGCTTCTTCCTTGAGCCTTTAGATGAAGATGCTCCCCCTGGGCTGATGGGCTGGTCAGAGATGTATGTAGGATCAGTAACATCAGTAGCCACACCCCTTGACTCACCCTGGCGTCCACCAACCGTCGCTATTCCTCTCTCTATGGCCACAACCCTACTCCCAACTGTCCTCACGAGAGGCTCCTCATCTGACTCATCATCTTCATCTATCTGAAAATCGAGGTGGATTGGAGCCTACTCGGATCCACCAGGAGCCTCACCGCCTTGACCATCACCATGGTCGTTGTTATCGTCGTCTGTATCATCAGTGGGTAGCTCAATTGGCTCGACATCTGAGTCACTCTCATCATGACGCCACTTCTTGTGAGAAAGCACCACATAATTAGCACTTGCCAAGTACTCGAACAGTCTCCTGACAGGGGGCTTCACCTGCTTCCCCCTGTATACTTTCATCCTACCCAAGGTGGTATCATCCATCACCTCGAGTACCACTGCATCTTCTTTCTCCTTTGGCAGAGATGGAAGCTTCTCATCAATAATAAGCTGTAAGAACCGAGGGTACATGCAAAAACCCTCCTTACCCTTAGCCTCAAGGTTCTCTATCAAGTAAGAGAATATCATGTTGGAGAAGCTGAAAGGATGGTTCAACACCAATGCAACGTATGCATTCTGGATTTGGTTAGATATATCATCAAATCCTCCCCTCCTTGATGCTATGCACTTCAGAATGACATGGGCCAGGTACTTGAACTGGGGACACATGTTACTTTTATTAGAGCACACCTGTGTTGATGTCCCCAGTTTACTTCATTCGTAGAAAACAACCCCTTACTGTCAGAGGATATTACTTGGTTGGGTGGGCATCATCATCACCCAGATCTAGTACCCATCTTAGATCTGCTGCAGTAACTTTGATCTCTTGACCAAAAATGGAGCTCCGTATATAGTATGGCTCAATGGATCGGTCAACCCTGGCACTTGCCCAGAAGGCCTGTTGGATGGATCTGTAAGGTGTGCATGGTGTCAAAATAGCTTTGAAGATCCTCGATCTCCTAAGAAAAGCAATAATCCCGGCAAACTCGGTAGCATTCTGAGTGGTCATATCCAAGTGAGCACACATATTATGCTTGGTGTTGATGGTCCACCTATCAGCCATGTTGCTATAACACAAGACACATAAACATTAGATTTGTGCATAACAGAGGACAGTTGAAACTTATACTATTTTGGATCAGTTTGGTTCAATCATGCGATTGAACCATACGACTGAGTACAGTCGTGTGATTGAGCATTCGGCTGAGTTCAGTCGTGCGATTGACCTTGCGACTGAACTTAGTCATGTGTTAGGCCATGCGGTTAACTCAGTCATGCGACTGAGTCACCGAATGATTCATTCATGCGATTGAATTGCACGTTTGGCTCAATCGCACGACTGAAGTTCATTCGGAGTGTCTGTTCTCATACGACTCTGTCCGGCACTCCGACTATGAATCTTGGTCAAAACTTGATATAAGACGTCATGTTTAGACTCATTTGACTCGCCCACACTCTAAATAGCACCCAATGTACTTTGAGTCAACTATTTTGTTCATTTAAGTGGTCTAGTTGAGTGGTTTTTACTGATTTCTTGATTTTATCCAATTAGATCGGTTAGGGTTTGATTTCATCGAGCATTGTGTTTGATTTCAGTCACTAAGTACCTGTAGATGAACAATGGATCAGTTAGTAACACAATCGGCAAGAAATCAAGGCGAGAAGAAATTTTGGCATGGTGTCTACGTATAAGCAGTTTTTTGAATGATTCGGGGGTGGTGAGAAATGCGACCGACTCACCCCTCCTTTTATACTGTCTTAATGTTCAATCGTACGACTGGACCAATACGCCTGCTCCAGTCGTGCGACTAAGCCCATACTCATGCTTTAGTCATGCGATTGGCTCATACGGCCTAATCCATTCGTGCGATTGGTTCATTCTGGTGATCCAATCACATGGATTGCTTCATGCTTATGATCCAATCATGCGACCGGTCCATACTTATGGTTCAATCGTATGTCTGGCTCATACTTATGGTTCAATCGTGCGAGTGGTCCATACTTATGATCCAATCATGCGATTGGCCCATACTTATGAGCTTAAACCCTTTACACTTTCAAACCCTTAAAAATGTTAACATTTGATAAACATTATGACCTTTTAACACCATTTGATCACCTCAGACATGATCCTTTTATTTTTAAAATGGTTTGATCACTTTAGACGTGATCCTTTTAATTTTAACATTTTGGTCACCTCAAACGTGACCCCTTTTAAGAGAGTGATTCATAGATTCCGTCTACTTGTAGAGTCCAACATTTACGTAACAAATTACTAGAAAACAAAAATTGAAAACACTTTGAAATATAAAACAAAAGAGGACATATTTTTGTATTTTTTTTCGAGATGGAATTAAACCTATTAGAGTACATCTAACCAATTTACTTCATGGACATCACAGCTTCAAGTTAATTTCGTCATTTCTGGAACGATTCATTATGGAGTCATACAGGTATATCAGAATCATTTGGACATTTTAATAATCATTTTGATGCTAGATTCTTGTTTTGACCGAGAGTCAATAGCAGTTTTAGGAAATCATACTAGAGTTATAAGATGCACACAATGATTTTGACTTTCAAGAACTGTAGCTCACAATGATTGTCAGTATACTTCTCCTCTTATATCCATAAATAGATTTTTGACACACATTGATGATGAGATACAGTTTAATTATTTCAACAAGCATTTGTGGATCCCACGCTTATATGGTAATCAACGTTCCTCGTGAGATTTTTGAGCGGTCTACGGGTATATTCAAGAAAAACTATTCTAAGAGCTTTCAAAGAGATGCCA
This sequence comes from Flaveria trinervia, assembly GCA_025506515.1. NCBI lineage: Eukaryota > Viridiplantae > Streptophyta > Magnoliopsida > Asterales > Asteraceae > Flaveria > Flaveria trinervia. Next base: position 25,380,488 of record CM046451.1, read on the forward strand.
AGCCTTAGGTCAGTGCCATCGCATAGCAGAGAGGCGCAAACTCTAATGAATTCTAGAATATTTAGGTTATGCTTATCCTCAGGTCAATGCCACCGTACAGTAGAGAGGCACACAACCTATCTTCTTGTTAGAGTATTTAATTTTCTTTTGCACATAACGCACCAACAACATAAGTTATTAGCTTAATTGAATTTAGCATTTTTCCATGTTCTTTGCTCATCTTTATGGTCGTCTGCACATATTTGTGGCGTTTATTTTGCTCTTCACCCCTTATTGGAACTGCGATGATTGTGTTAACCAGGGATAAGATAGGAACCCATAGCAAGTTGAACAACTTAGTTTGAATTTTAAACTACCAATGAGGTCTACTCATCTATTGTGTTGAATCTACCGACACATCATATAATGAATTAGCAACATCTAGGTCTACTTTCTCTATGTTACCTCAATAGCATACTAGTTTTACTATCATTTTTCCTTTTATTTTACTTAGACTTCTTAGACTTATACTTTGAATTTTGCATCCTTATCATTTAAAATCTTTTAAAGTCACAAACAATCTGTTCCCTGTGTACTATCATTTTCCATAAATGTTGAATCAGAATCACAGATTTGATTTCATTCCATTTAGCTAAGCTGCCATCCTTCCTCATTTTTTTCAGTAATTAAATACTACACGAATTTAATACTAAATTAACCTATTCTCCCCCTAAAATTATAAAACCGAAAATCTTTTTGTGTTTTAGGATTTTTAACAGACATAAAATAAATAAAATTATATTAAATTAACTACACTAGTCGGACTACGAACTCTCGTCTTCTGGAATCACATGACTTTTCTTTTCCACGCCATTGAGCTCTAACAGATATAAAAACCTCGGTTTATCAAATGCTTTTGTGTAGAGGTCGGCGCGTTGAAAATTTGTATTTATTTAAACCACATTGATTTAGTGTTTTTTTAAAATAGTCACGTATGAAGTGATATTTAATACCGATGTATTTAGTTTTAGGATGTTGGACCAGATTTTTTGTTACGGCAATAGTAGCAGAATTATCAACAAAAATTAGAGTGTTAGAAAATTGCAAACCGCAGTCGCGCATTTGCTGTTGAATCCAGATGATTTATGAACAACTAGCAGTAGCAACGTATTCAGCTTCACATACTGACAGAGCAACGAATGCCTGGTTCTTACAGTGCCAGGTGACTAACCGTCTTCCAAAGAACTGACATCCTGCTGATGTTGACTTGTAATTCATTTTTTCAACCGCCATAATCCAAGTCACTATACGTAGTATGCGCAAAGTCATCATCATGAGTGTTGATACATATATATACCTAGATCCTGATCTGAATGTAATATGTCTTACACTTATGTAACTATTGGGTACTTAATGAAATACAAATATTTGGTTGTGTTTATAATGTTTAAATATTTCATTAATGAGTTGATTAACGCATATTGACGTAATTATATAGGTTTGTGATTTTTTGAAGTGTTATGCATAATGTTATAATGTTAAATACACTCAAACTTGGTGAAGTGAAGTTCTCATGCGTCCGACGGACCATGCGCCCCAACAGTGGTCATGCGTCCGAATGGCCATGCGACTAAGTGTTCATGTGCCTAAATAGTCCATACACCTGAACAACTTCATGTGTCTAACTCAGTCGCACGACTAAAAGTTCTGTCGTGCGAATGGATCAAACACATGGATCAATCGCACGACTGAACCATGCTAATGGTTTAGTCGCCCGAATGAGCAACCATAACCTATAAATACCACTTAATTCGTGGAAAAACGTAACAATTAAGGAGCATTCATTCCTATTCAATTCCAGACGTACCCTAGCCGTCCAGAAGCCTCCAAGTTCGTACTCCAAGTTCACAGAACGTTGCTGATCGATTCCCATTCAATTCTTCACGTTAGATACAATATCTTATTGTTTCTACGTGCATTCTCACTGATTGGATCGCCAATAAAATAGGATTCCGCACTATTTGGTTTGGTCTACATGTTAATTAGTTTGTATTTCGTTTGAATACAAGATCCTAACAAGTGGTATCAGAGTTGTGGCTCTTGATTACGTGTGATTCAATCTATTTTGATACAAAGGTTGTGTTTTTTTACTAAAAACGCAATCTTTTTGTGTCAAAAGTTGTCTTGGATGTCCCCTGCTCATCAAGTTTTGGTTTCTACGGCATAAAGCGATTAGGGTTGGTGAAAATTCGGGTTTTTTACGGCTAAAACACGTTAAACCTAGAGATTTTCGAAAAACAGCAGCTTCAGTTGCCCGATTGACCCAATCGCACGACTGGACTTCATTCGTATCCCCAGACGTATGATTGAACTCAGTCGCATCTTCATTCGTACGACTAAGCCTACCGGTCGCATTGTTCATACGCATCAGTTTCACTCACACGACTGGACCAATCGCTTAGTCAACCGCACGATTGAACCAGTTGGATAGTTTCATTCGCACGGGTAGCCCATTCGCATCGCTCCATTCAGACAAGTTAACAGATTATTTAAGAGACTTAAAGTTAATCGAGATGGAGGATCAGTTGTCAGCGTTTACTGCCGGGAAGGACTCACGGATTCAGAACTTACTACTACTAGAGAGTGAGGTGGGGAATCATAATAAACCCCCGAAGCTTATAACATTAGATGAGTTTCCCCAATGGAAACAACGTTTTGAGATCTACCTCAATGGAGTGGATCCAAATATGTGGGAAGCTATTGAGACGGGATACAATATGCCGGTGGGAGCAGATAGGGTGAAACTTACTCTAGGAGGAATGACTGATGCACATAAAGTTAAATATAATGCTGAAAAGAGAGTATATGCATTGCTAACACAGTCTATCCCTAACGACATTTTTCACCAATTCTCAGAGAATAAACAAGCCAAGAAGTTATGGGATGAGCTGGAGAAAAGATATGACGGGAATGCTTCGTTGAAGGCATTTAAAGCTAAGGAACTGAAGAAAGAATTTGACAACTTTTCATCGATGGGAAAAGAGAGTTTAGACGATGTCATTGATAGATTCTACCATTTGATGAGCGAGCTGCACACACATGGTGTCACAACTACCATGGAAGATAAAGTGTCAAATTTTGCTGACTGGTTGCCAGAAAGTTGGGCTTCTTTTGTGTCAAATCTAAGACAGAATGGATTGCTATCAAAGTTGGACATCAATGATTTCATACTAAAGCTGCGAGAAGAAGCACTAAGGATGAAGTATCGAGCTCAGAAGTCTTCGTACACTCAGAATCCAGCTTTGTACAATGCCACTCCTCAAGTTAAGACGTTTGGAGCACCTCTTCAGACTGCTTTTGTGTCAAGCTCATCTGGTCCTTCACAAGTCTCTCCTTCAGGATCAGAAACGTCAGGGTCTTCTAGTACCCAATATATCGGATCCGAAGCAAATGCTACCAGACTGAAGACTGGGAATCTTGGAAACGTGACAGTAGAAGTAGCTCGAGAGCACATGGATCTCTTGGCAGCAGTGGTCCATTCCTATAATGGACTCATTGCTGGAAAAATTGGACACTGCCATCTGGCAGATGAGGACTACGAGCAGGTTGATGAGACTGAACTGGAAAGGATGGATATTATGTGGGCCTTAGCAAGTGCTATCCGGAGAGCAAAGAAGTTCGTGAAGAAGACCGGACAAAACTTGTTTGCTACTAAGGACACTACTTTTGGTTTTGATAAGAGCAAGGTGACCTACATCAACTGTGGAGAAAAGGGGCACTTCAAAAGAGAACGTGTGAAGCCAAAGAAGACTGGAAACGAGAATCCATTCTCGTCCTTCACTCGTCAAGACAAGCAAGCTAGCAGTTCTACATCATCAGGAAAGGATCCAAAAGCTTTGACCGCCCATGATGATGAAGGACAAGACTGGAGCTTTAGGTTTGTATCTCCGGGAGAATCCAATATTGCGAGTGTGGATGACTTAGATGATGATTCCGCAAGTGAAAGAGATATAGCAGTTGAGATAGCGATGTCACATAGTGAAGAAAATACAACAAAGGTTAGCTACAAGTCTGAAGAAGGGATGTCTACAACAAAGAAAGAATCACCAGAACCAGAGACATCTGATGCTGCACTGATGACTACTTCATCAGAACCTCCTCAGGTAAGTTCTACTGACCAACTTTTCAAAAATCATGCTTGTTCTGACTTTGATAAGTTTAGAGAAAGCATAGATCAGAAATTTGCTAGGTTGTTAGATCATAATGATAGCCTAGTAAAGGATTTGAAACTGTGCACTGAGGCAAATAGAGTTTTAAAACAAAATGAGCATAGTTACAAAGAAAAGTAGACCTATTGAATAAACAGCTTAGGGAAACTGAAGTAGTAGCATTTAACCAAGCTAATGACATTAGGTACTATCTTAACTCCCTAGAAGACACTAAGAAACAAAAAGCAGTCTTAGAAGTAGAAGTTAACTCTTTAAAGCAAAAACTGCATAGTTGGACAAGTTCATCTCATATTGTCCAACACTTAGTGAGAGACCGTAACAATGGGGAGGGCGTGGGCTATAAAGTGGTTCCACCACCCCTAAGACCTTGATGAACACTAAGTGTAAACCAATAAGTAACAATCCCATCAAGGATCATGTGGTGTCTACTCCTCTTGTAAGTGATCCAAATTCCTCAGGTTCTTCAATTGAGTTTGGAACAAAACAAAAGGAGGCCACTTCAAAGGCAAAGGGTAAAATGCCTTGTGTTAATCTGGAAAAAGAATTTAAGGCTAATATAAAGTCAGGGTTAAACAAAGTCAAATCTGAACCTAAAAAAACTGTTAATGTTAACCTTACACAAGTCCCACGTCAAAGTCCAGTTAACCAAAATGGAAAAGTTGTTAAGAATGTCAAAACAGTTAAGTTTGCTAAACAACATCATACATCAAAAGAAGTAGAGTCAAAACCCAAACAAAATGATGTCACTAGGATGTCACACACATCTCCACAATGAAAGTTTAATCATAAAGTTGAGAGCAGGTCATGCTACAACCATGGAGAGTGTGGACACATTGCTTTTTTTGTCCTTACTTTCAGACACCTAGGAAGAAAAGTGAACTTCAGAACTCAAAACCTAGGTCTTCTAAGAGGAGTTCTTTAACTCCACCTAGAGGAACTAGTGAACCCAAAGTTCAACCCATTAGCCAGTCGTCTGTTTATCACAAACAGGCCTTACACAAATCTGGCTTATGGAAAGAAAGTCATCCTCTGTGTCTGATAATGATGACAAGAAGGCACCTGAGCTACCCTCACCCTTTAAGGGTTAATGGGTTGAATTCATGATGTGTGATGCCTCTGGGAAACCCAAGCCAGTAAAGGCTTGGGTTCCTAACCTTAACTAATGCTTTAAATTGTATGTGCAGGGTGTTCACTAAAGTGCTGAAAACAACACGTGGATTGTAGATAGCGGAGCATCCAGGCACATGACAGGAAACAGGGCTCTTTTATCAAACGTCAAACAAATAAAAGGCAGGCATGTTTCGTTTGCTGGTAACAAAGGAGGTTATATCATAGCTCAGGGAGAGGTTGGAAATCAGAAAGTTAAATTTGACAAAGTGAACTACGTTCAACAACTACAAAACAACTTACTCTCTATTTCCGAAATATGTGACAAAGGGTTTAAAGTCATATTTGACAACAAGAAGTGTTACGTCCTAAAGAAAGACTATGTGATTCCGGAGGACCAAGTTCTGATGATAGCTTCAAAGTATAAAGACCTTTATGTTTTGGATCTCTCAACGGCTTCTACAATGGATCATGAAGTTCAGTGCTTCCTATCAAAAGCTACTGAGAAGGAGTCCATTTCCTGGCACAGGAGAATGGGACACATAAATCAACGGAAGATGAATCACTTGATTCAGAATGATCTAGTGAGAGTTGTTAACGTCAAAAATTTCCAACTTCCTGATTTATGTGTAGCATGCAAGAAAGGCAAACAGATGAAGAAGACTCATAAGGAAAAGAAAGTTTATTCTATCGAGCTTCCTCTTGAACTTCTTCACATGGATCTGTTTGGTCCAGTCAGTACAAAGAGCATTGCAGGTGACCTGTACTGTTATGTGGTTACTGATGACTACTCAAGATTCTCTTGGGTAATGTTCTTGAAGTCCAAGTCAGAAACATTTGAGTCATTCAAAGAATTAGTAACCACACTGGAATCTCTCTACAAGCTGAGGGTGAGACAGGTACGCTCAGACAACGGTACTGAATTTAAGAATCAGTGGATGGAGGCTTACTGCAAGGAAAAGGGAATTGTGCACCAGTTGACCTCTTCCTACACGCCTCAGATGAATGGTGTTGCTGAGAGAAAGAATAGAAGCTTGATAGAGACAACACGGACAACGCTAGCAGACTCGAAACTGCCTATCCAATTCTGGAATGAAGCAGTAGCTAATGCATGTTATACATTAAATCGAGTCCTGGTAGTCAAGCGCCATGGCAAGACATGTTACGAATTACTACAACGACGAAAACCTAATCTGGATTATCTCGAACCATTTGGCGCGCCGTGCACACTTCTGAAGAAAACTCAAGAAGGAAAATTTAGCGAGAAGACTGATGAAGGGATCTTCTTAGGATACAACATACCGAACAAGAGAGTTTACAACAACTCAACGGGTTTAGTAGAAGTGTGGTGTAATGTTGATGTTCAGAGATATACCACACCCCCTACTGGAAAAGGACCCGCTTACTTTTTCGACTATGATGGATTCTTCAAGTCCTTCAACATCCATATCTCCCCTTTTGATGACGAGTTAGCTACACGAATGATGTATGATATCTTGAATACACCATATCGTGATCCAACATCATCGAGCTCACAGGGAGAATCATCTCATCACTCAGGGGGAGCACTAGAAGACAGTGACTCCTCCTCAGAAGATGAATCTACAGAGGTTGACCAGAACAATCAGGAGACACAGGTACCAATTCCTGCAAGTCCACAAACATCTAACAGTGATGCTTCTTCGACTTTGGATCCTCAAACTCCTTCTACCTTAGATGCAGAACCAAATGTTCATAATCTTGGCTCTGAGGTAGTTGTTCCTACCACTCCAGGATCACGTCTAAATGTCTATCATCCCCTAGAAAATGTCATTGGGGATGTCAGATCAGGAGTACAGACCAGAAATCAGCTGTAGTCAGCTAATTATGGCTCGATAATGGAAAAAGGATACATTCACGATGGTGCTTATCGTGATTATGCCTCGATAATGGAAAAAGGATACATTCACGATGGTGCTTATCGTTGTTTTGTCTCGTAGTTTGAGCCAAAATACGTCAATGAAGTACTGAATGATGAGGCATGGGTGAGTGCTATGCAAGAGGAACTTCTTCAATTCAAGAAGTTAGGTGTATGGACACTGGTAGATAGACCTAAAGGTGCTAAGGTCATCGGCACCAAGTGGGTCTTGAAATGCAAGAAGGATGATCAAGGTGTCATTATCAGGAACAAAGCTCGACTGGTAGTTCAAGGATTTCGACAAGTCGAGGAGATTGATTATAGTGAAGTGTTTGCACCCGTGGCCAGGATGGAAGCCATTCGTATCTTCCTTGCCTATGCATCATATATGAAGATCAAAGTCTATCAATTAGATGTGAAGAGTGCATTCCTTCATGAAGAAATTCGAGAGACAGTTTATGTCAGTCAACCCGAGGGATATGAAGATCCTTATCATTGGGACAGAGTTTACAAACTTGACAAGGCCTTATATGGGCTTCATCAAGCTCTAAGAGCCTGGTATGAGAAACTCTCAACTCATCTTATGAAACACGGCTTTCGCAGGGGAGTCATTGACTGCACACTGTTTATCAAAAAAAAGGATGGAGAGGAAGTCTGCCCAGAGCCTAGGGCTGCCGGATGAGAGGGGTGATCATGCTCGATCTTCCCCTTGCCAAGAGTCTTGATTCTTATGTTTTAACAAGCTTGTAATCGTTAGTTTTTATCAATGAAACCAATATTTGATAGTTCGTGTTATTGATTCGACTTTTGGTTTTGGTTGTTCATCCTTCCCTCAAGAACATGCTCGGATGTTTATCGATCTTGAAAAACCGACTTCACAATTGGTACTATGATTGGAGAACCGGGGAGGCGGTCATAGTTCTAAATAAAGAGGGACAAATGGATACCATCAGGGTGTTTGACCCAATGTGGCTCACTAACTTGTCTGATAATGATGTCTACACATTATACAAGTGGCCACTATTCTATGACCCGCAAGATATTGTACAAGCCCTCCAATTCCAAAATGTCATAAGACTCTGCTTTGTGTTCGAGATACATGCAGGAGTCACAAGAGAGGAAAAGTACAAGAAGTATGAAGAGGTGATGCAGAAGGTAAGACATTAGATAGATCTAGGTCCAAGGGGGAGTTTGTTGATACATATATGTACCTAGATCCTGATCTGAATGTAATATGTCTTACACTTATGTAACTATTGGGTACTTAATGAAATAAAAATATTTGGTTGTGTTTATAATGTTTAAATATTTCATTAATGAGTTGATTAACGCATATTAACGTAATTATATAGGTTTGTGATTGTTTGAAGTGTTATGCATAATGTTATAATGTTAAATACACTCAAACTTGGTGAAGTGAAGTTCTCATGCGTCCGACTGGACCATGCGCCCCAACAGTGGTCATGCGTCCGAATAGCCATGCGACTAAGTGTTCATGCGCCTAAATAGTCCATACGCCTGAACAACTTCATATGTCTAACTCGGTCGCACGACTGAAAGTTCTGTCGTGTGAATGGATCAAACGCATGGATCAATCACACGACTGAACCATGCTAATGGTTCAGTCGCCCGAATGAGCAACATTACCTATAAAGACCACTTAATTCGTTGAAAAACGTAACAATTAAGGAGCGTTCATTCCTATTCAATTCAAGACGTACCCTAGCCGTCCAGAAGCCTCCAAGTTCGTACTCCAAGTTCACAGAACATTGTTGATTGATTCCCAATTGATTCTTCACGTTAGATACAATATCTTATTGTTTCTACGTGCGTTCTCACTTATTGGATCGCTAATCAAATATGATTCCGCACTATTTGGTTGGTCTACACGTTAATTAGTTTGTATTTCGTTTGAATACAAGATCCTAACACTGTTTATGTGGGGTTGAGTGTGATACATGTGCAACATGAGTCTGGTTGGGTTTAGTCACTTCTAGTTTAGATGTTTTTGCTTCTTGAACAAAATTAACTGTTTGAACATTTCTAACCTCTTTAGCCTTTAGTTTATTTGGACTTTGACGTGTAACATCGGTTTGGTTAATTGGTTTAGTCATTTTGGCTTTAGAAGAATACATGTGTGAACCTAACTTTACCTTAACCTTTTCAAATTTATCATCCAAATTAACAGTAGGTATCTTTCCGTTTGATTCCACAATAGACTCCTTCTTTTTAGTGATAGAGTTCACCGGTTTACCCGTGGAATCAGGATCACTAACCAAAGGAGTGGACACCACATGATCCTTCACTGGGTTGTTATTTACAGGTCTATATTTTGTATTTAAAAGGATCTCATGTGGTGGTGGAACTACTTTGTAACCCAACTCTTCCCCATTATTTCGTTCTTTCACTAAGTGTTGAACTATGTGAGAAGAATTGGTCCAACTATGCAGTTTTTGTTTTAAAGAATTAACTTTATCTTCTAAACCTACTTTTTCTTTCTTTGTTTCTTCCAAAGAATTTAAATTAAACTTTATATCATTTGCTTGACTGAAAGCAACAACCTCAGTTTCCCTTAGTTGTTTACCCAAAAGTTCTATTTTTTCTTTGTAACTGCACTCATTTTGTTTTAAAATACGATTAGCTTCAGTGCACAGTTGTAAATCATTTACTAAGTTATCATTGTGGTTTAATAACCTAGCAAATTTCAAATTAGTGGTTTCTCTAAATTCGTCACAATCATCACAAGCATGTTTTTCAAACAGTTGGTCTTTAGTACTTACCTGTGAGGAATTAGTTGAATTAGCCATCAATGCTGAGTTAGACTCTTCGACTGCTGGAGATTCTGAACTTGTTGCTTTGAGCTCTTCCTCAACCAAGTGATGTACCACATTCACAGCTTCTTTAGTATCCGACATTAGTTGCTCAACTGTGATCTCACCTTCACTCGTAGAACCATCATCCAATCCCTTAACACAGGCAATGTTTGATTCACCCGGAGACACAAAGCGGAAGGTCCAGTCTTGCCCTTCATCAACTTGAGCGGACAAGGCCTTTGTCTCTTTGCCTGAAGAGGTAGCTCCACTCATGGGTTTGTCTTAACGGTTGAAGGTGGAAAATGGATTTCCATTTCCTGTTTTCTTGGGCTTTACACATTCACGTTTAAAATGCCCCTTTTCACCACAATTAAAGCAAGTGACTTGGTTTTATCAAAACCAAAGGTCGTGTCTTTAGTGGCTACTAATTTTGTCTTGTCTTCTAACGAAATTTTTGGCTGTCTAACTGCACTTGCAAGAGCCCACATGATATGCATCCTTTCTCATTCTCGTTCAACCTGCTCGTAGTCTTGATCTGCAAGATGACAATTTCTGATCTTCCTAGCAATTAGACCATCATACGATTGTACCACTGCTGCTAGAAGATCCATATGCTCCTTTGCAACCTCCAATGTTATATTACTGAGATTCTCGTTCTTCAACTTCATAGTATTGGCTTCAGGCACTATGTATTGAGTCGACGATGACCCAGACGTTTCTGGTCCTGAAGCAGTGGATTGTGAGGGAGTCGTGGAACTGTATACAAATTCTATTTGTAGTGGTGCTCCTGAACTGGTTGGAGTGGGGAATGAGTTGTAAAGTGAAGGATTCTGATCGTAGGATCCTTTCTACGACTTGTACTTCATTCTTAGTTCTTCCTCCCTTAACTTCATTATGAAATCATTTATATCCAACTTTGCAAGGATATCATTCTGTCTCAGATTAGACATAAATGAATCCCATTTATCTGGCAAACTGTCTGCAAACCTGGACACTTTATCTTCCATAGACGTCGTTACACCATGAGTGTGCAGCTCACATATCAGATGGTTGAACCTGTCAAAAATGTCATCCAAGCTCTCTTTCCCTATCAAAGAGAAGTTATCAAACTCCTTTTTGAGAGCCTTAGCCCTCAGAGCCTTTAACGTTGCATTCCCATCTTATCTCTTCTCTAATGCTTCCCATAATTTTTTCACTTACTTGTTCTTAAGAACTGATGAAAGATATCTTTTAGTATTTACTGAGTCAACATGGCATACACTTTGTTTTCTGCATTGTACTTAACCTTTTGACTGTCATTCATTCCTCCCAGAGTCAGCTTAACTCCATCAGCGCCGACTAGCATAGTGTAACCTGTCTCAATGGATGCCCAAAGATTGGGATCTACTCCATTTAGATAGATCTCAAACCTCTGTTTCCATTGTGGATAATCATCTAACGTTATAAGCTTTGTTGGTTTATTATGATTCCCAATTTCATTTTCCAGAAGCAGACGGTTCTGGATGCGAGAGTCCCTTCCAGCAGTAACGGCAGTGAATTGATCTTCCATTTCTATAAACTTTGAACTTTAGAACAAAACTAGTTTACTTGTGCGAATGGACAAATGCGGATGGACAAATGTGGATTTGTCAATCGTGTGGATGGACAAATGCGGATGACTCAGTCGTGCGAATAGACAATGCGGATGACTCATTCATGTGAATGGAAAATGCGGATGACTCAGTCATGCGAATGAGCTATTTGTGTGACTGAAAGCTGTTGTGTTTGAAAATTTTCTAATTTTGACACTTTGACACAAATTGCGATTTACCCAGAAACCCTAATCTGCCGTATGACGAGAAACTTCAACTTTAATGCCTGGAAACGTCAAAAGACACCTGTGGACTCAAAAAGATGACTCTTTTGAGTTAAAACGTGAGTTTTGACACAATTCTAATTGAATCAAACGCAAAATCAAGAGCCAAGGCTCTGATACCACTTGTCAGGACCGTGTACATATGAAATACTAACAGATTCTGCGTTTATACCGAATCAAATAGTGTGGAATCCTATTTGATTGGTGATCCAATCAGTGAGAACAATTACCCGATCGATATAAGATTGAAACTAAATGTTATGAATGAATAGAGATTGATCAGGAATGATCTATGAAGTTGGACAGGCTTCCTTGGACGTTCTAGACGGCTAGGGTATTATGAAGTATGCTTTTAATTGTTACGTTTTTCCACGAATTAAGTGGTATTTATAGGTTATGGGTTTCCAATCTTAGGACTGAACCATTAGCATGGTTCAGTCGTGCGATTGAATCATGCGATTGATCCATACGCATGTCACACCTGGCCCCTCACACTAACAATATTGTCCGCTTTGCCCATGAGGAGCTCACGGATTTGCTTTTGGTTGCCCGGATGAAAACTTCCCATGGAGGTCACCCATCCCTGGATTGTACCTGCCTGGGCACGCTTAACTGTGAAGTTCTCCTCTCATACAGAGCCAATACGCCCAAAACACATTATTGATGTTAGAGGCCAGACATTCTTTATGAACCAGGAATCTCTCATATGCACGACCAATGTGGGATATGTGTAGGGTGTCACAAGCACACCATGTTTGGACTCATCATCCTCAATGAGCCCGAGAAGTCACCAATTTTGGTGAGGTATGTCCCACACCCCGAATGACACAGGAGTGGCTCTGATACCATTCTGTAACACCCGACCTATCGCATGAACAATATTGTCCTCTTTGCGCACGAGGAGCTCACGAATTTGCTTTTGGTTGCCCGGGTGAAAACTTCCCACGGAGGTCACCCATCCCTGGATTGCTCCTGCCTGAGCACGCTTAACTGTGGAGTTCTCCTCTCATCCACAACCAATACACCCAAAACGCATTCTTGATGTTAGAGGCCAGACATTCTTTATGAACCAGGAATCTCTCATATCCACGACCGATATGGGACTTGTGTAGGGTGTCACAACGCATGACTGAAGGTTCAGTCATGCGACTGAGTCAATCTTATCTCTCAATCGTGCGACTGATAAAGTCTCCTGGTTCAGTCGTGCGACTAGTCCATAAGCATGATGTATTCATGCGTATGGTCCATTCGCATGAAGACACATATGACTAAATTGAACACATTTCTCAATCATTATTGACTACGAACTATGCACAACAACCTCAAACCTATATAGTAAGTTCATTATACTTTAACACACAATAATACTATGAAATATTAAACATTATAAACATCAACCACATATTAAATTCTTTAACCCATTCATTACATATGTGTAAGACATGAAAGTCATTTACATTAAGTACATAAACTAGGTATACATGTATCTACAAGATCTTTTTGTGACGGAAATCAAAATGGTTGCAAAATTAGCTACTAAATCAAAACGGTCACAAAATTAGTGATCTAACAAGAATTGGTGGCAAAACGATCGCAAAAGTTAACGACCTAACAAGTATCGATGGCAAAACGGTCCGGACATTTGTGATAGTTATTTAGTGTCGCAAAGTTTCAAAATGTTTTGAGACCGAAATCAAAACAGTTGCAAAATTATTATCCTAACAAAAGTCGATGGCCAAGTGGTCACAATATTTGTGACCGGATAAAACGGTTGCAAAATTGGAGAGCATTTTGCGACCGAAATAAAAACGGTTGCAAAAATATCTCAAAAATTAAAAATTAGACCTTAAAATTCCCAAAATCAAAGAACCACTACAACACTTTAAAATGCGGGTTTCCTCTGCACCTCAAAATTAGGGCTTATCGATTTAAATTTCGGGTTGTTCGATCCTGACGGAGTATGTTACTGCAGCACATGCTTATCGATTTATATCACACCTTGCCATAGCACCTGCTTACCGATTCACTTCCTCTATCATCATTTCTCTTATCTAATGTCAAAGGATCAAACATGTATTTTTGTTGCTAATTTTGTGTGTATAATCTCTTTTTGAAGGATCTTGTCAAACCCCAACCATAACGGTTTCCCACGGGGTATGAATGTCATGGAATCACAGTCATTGAACGACCATTACATGGGTCAGTAAATATACATTGTAAATAAGTTTAAATGGGGTCGTGAAACTCACATGTGATGTGAGTTAGGTGTGAAATCTTCAAGTATCCCAAATGCTCGGGAAAATTCAAACTAAGTTTGTCCTAGAACAATCAAGGTAACTTATGTCTAATTAATTGCTCCTATGTGTAATATGGACATGTAACTATTTCATCCCCACACTTGGTAATAAAGTGTTTGACTCGACGACCCGTTGGTGACACAAAATGCATATTTGTGAAATATATATTAGTTAGAAAATATTAATAAATTAAACTTCACTTGAAAGTCTTCAAGAACCTTTGTATTGTGAAGTTGGCATATTATTTGGGTAATTAAATATCATTGTGACTCAACCCGAGACGTGACTTGAGTGTTTAATAATTAGTTATGTAATTTACATGTGAAAGTGTTCAAGAACCTTTGTATTGTGAAGGTTAGGGTAATTAACCCGGGTAGGGGTAGTCAAACCATATAGTACTATCCATGATTACCTCGCTTTGTGAAATAAACTAACACTCTGATAACAAGGGAATTCATACGGTAAGTAAACAACTTATATAACATGCGAAATCATTGACAAGTATATATGTCCAAAAAAATAGTAATTTGCATGCAATCTACCCCAAAAGGAAAATAAATAAAAATGGGGTCGTGAAACTCACATGTGATGTGATTTAGGTGTGAAATCTTCAAGTATCCCAAATGCTCGAGAAAATTCAAACTAAGTTTGTCCTAGCACAATCAAGGAAACTTATGTCTAATTAATTGTTCCTATGTGTAATATGAGCATGTAACTATTTCATCCCCACACTTGGTAATAAAGTGTTTGACCCGACGACCCGTTGGTGACACAAAATGCATATTTGTGAAATATATATTAGTTAGAAAGTATTAATAAATTAACTTCGCTTGAAAGTGTTCAAGAACCTTTGTATTGTGAAGTTGGCATATTATTTGGGTAATTAATATCATTGTGACTCAACCCGAGATGTGACTCGAGTGTTTAATAATTAGTTATGTAATTTACATATGAAATTATAGAAGCTAGGGTTTTGAAATAATATTATTTTCTTAGGTAAAATAATATTTACATTATATTAATTGGAATACAATTTAAAATATTAACACCAAAGTAAAATCACTAGTAGGATTATTCTTTTTATTTCATATATTACAATCCATATATAAATATATATATTGCCCATAAAATAATTATTTAAATATTTTTTAGTAGGATTATTCTTTTTTTACCTAGTTCTTATGATCCTTAACATATTTCTAACTAGGTTCTCACCAATTTATTAAGTAATTTTTATTATTTTAGAAAGTAAAATCCCTTGAATAAGATACTTAGTCATTTTACCAACATATCTTTACCCAACCTTTTAAGTGATCTAGTAACTAATATTTTAAAGTAAATAAATTTATATTTTAAGTCTCATGTTAAATTAGCAACAAAATCATGTGTCATCTTTATTAAAAGCCATCTACTAACCATTTTAACATTCCTCTAAACTAACATAATATTTACTTATAAAGTTCATATTTTTCCCTTTTAAAGTCTCATGTTTATATATATTTACCCATACTTGTAAATTTGGTCAAAATGTAATCAAGTTATAACTCAACTTTTGTAATAATATATTACCACTCACTAACTAAGTATGACTTGACAAATATATATAATCATTCATAATAATACTTGTAAAGGTTTAAAATCCATAACGATAACATAACCCTTTTGTAGCTTCTCTTGAATTTTAACAAATCTATATGACCTTTTTACAAAATCATGAGCTAGTAACTTGGTCAAACATGGATCTAGGAATATTTACTTTTTAAGAACAAGAATCATTATTTAGTTCATGTTAAAATGTCTTGTATGAAGTAGAATCCTTGAAATTCGTTGTTTGTAATAACGCCATTTTTAACATGAAAGACTTTTGTGGATGATTGTTGTTACATATGATCTAGTAGATGAATAATATGATAAATAAAAGATATATAAGCAAAAAACATGTTCTCACTAAAAACAAGCAAGAAAGGATGGAAGGGTTGATGTAGGATGCTTGAAAGCTTCAAAAAACACTTGGTCTTCAACAATGACACTTGAATCACCCAAGATTTATAGAAAATGAGTTGTAAGTCAAATGAAGTGGTGGTTAGGGTGTCTTGGACGAAATGTTTAAGGGGAGGGAGAGGGAAAAGGGGTGTTGGGTGGTGTTGGTGACTTGTGTTGGGAAAATGTGAGGTTTGCTTGTATTAGTAGCAACCTACATTTCTTGGAACAATAATCTTCATGTATCTTAGTCAACATGGGGAGAAGAGTTTTGCAAAAATGCAAAGGAAGCAAACAACTTTATAATAAAAAGGCAAACTTTAACTTTTGTATAGCTATTAGGTATTTAGGTGGTATTTGTTGCACTATTGGTATTTTTTTCTTTTCATCTTTTAAAATATTTTAATATAAGAACTTGTATAATCTCATATATTTTAATATTGATGGTATGTTAATGATGCATCATGTATTTAGTAGTTGCGTTAAAAGGATTCGTTCCGGATAAAATATCAATTTAGGCGATTAGGTTTATTTATAAATTTAAGCTTTTCCAATGTATTTAATTTGGAATCTAAAATACTTTGCAATATTTTAAAATATTTATTAGTACATATATATTAATTATTATCAACTTTCATGTGTGTCGATTGTACAGCGTGTAAAAATGGTAACTACACGGAATCACCGATGCATGAAATGTTATGTATTAAATTTTGTAATACATGAAATGACCTTAAAAGATAGAAATAGGTTAAAACTTGTGTAAAATATGCATAATTATGACTAAGTCGGGCTGGGTATTGACTTGAATTTTCCCGGTTGTCACATGTGTTGTTTGGCGTTCATATTTGTTTGAATATTCTCATTGTTAGTAGTTGAATTTTCTTGCTCTGATCTAATCTAATCTGAACACATTTGCTTGTTCTTGATAATATCATTGACTTCAAAATTAAAAATAGTTGGGAGCCTATGTATGACATTCTTCTTGATGAACAAAACAATCCACTTGATCCAATGAGAGTAATAGCCTAGCCCATTAACACTTTTAAAGATCATAATTTTCATGACCTAATATATACATCCCATTGAAGCTTAGTGGTACTACAATGGTATAATAGATTTCTCAACTAAGAAGATCCTCTAGAACTCATTCTCCGCCCAAATGACTTAACGAGTATGTTATAGAATATGAAGTTAACCGAGATCAATGAGAGTTGTTGCTCACTATTGACGAGGAAACAATAAGCTTTTCTTAAGAAAAATATGGTACAGAATGGCTTACATCTATTAAAAAAGTTGGTATCTATCGAACATAACAACACTTTGTATCTAACCAATCTACCTAAATGACAGAAATCAATTGAATTGAAGTGGGTTTTTTAATATAGTGTGATTCAAGTGGAGAAGTAATTAAATGTAAGGCAATACTCATTGCTAAAGGTTATGTACAATAGCATGCTATAGACTTCAACAAGGTTTTTTACCCTATGGAATGAACGGAAACGATGTTTTGAATTTGGTTATGTACAAGAGCATTGCTAAAATTTATAGTGATGATTATGTTTATGATCTTAAAAATGTTTTGAATGTTCTTTAATGATTATGTTTGTTTGTTTGACTTGAGTATATGTTTAATCACGTGGGCATCTTGCCCATATTATGTTGCAAAACCATCTGTGTTAGGGTATTTATTCATGAATATGCATATGTATGTATGTGTAGTTATAGCATTTGACTAGGAATGGTGGATGGGAATTGGAACATATATTATTGTTATTCAGTTGTGCATCCTTATGTATATGCTTGGAAGAACCATTACATGAGTTATGAATTTAAATTATCAATGTGTATGTGTGATTATGGTTTATTAGCATAAACTTGTAGTTCATATATTCTTGGTATGATATTTATAAGTTGGAAGATAGCATAATGTTGTTTTAATTACGTGATTCGAGGTGGTTGGTATGTGTTTAGCATGTAAACATTTCAAAAGAGTATGGGATTAAATAACCTTGATAGGAGTTTAGTTCATATTTATATTCAATATAAGTGTATCGTTGGATCTTCATGGAATGACTTTAGGTGGTTACTATGTTAACATCATTTTAACTTTCTAAATAGTCATATAATTAGATAGCTTTGACATGGGTCTAGTCTATTCCCATGTTACATGGGTATAAAATCATCTCACCTTAAGTTTATGTATGTTATCATTATTTAGCTAGAAGGATTCAAAGTCTAAGTGAACATAATCTTTGATTGAATATATTTTTTGATTTCTATCTATTCTTATTTATTTATCTATTTAGTTTAAAACTACAAAAATACCAAATCATCAATATTTATCAGTTAAGTAATAATAAATATTTACTATCAGTAGCTACCGTGTCCTTTGATCAATACTTGGTTTTTGCCAAAACTATGCTACATATACGATAGCTACACTTGCATATTTATGTGTGCTTTAGTTTTATGCTACAAATCATTTTTATAAATTTAAAACCAAATGGTGTGGAAAATAATTATAATATATATATATATATATCGCATACATCACATATAAACTATAGTTAAAAAGGTAATTCCACAAACTTAATGGTGGAGTCTGAGTTTTCTTAAATTTAGTTTGTTATAACCAATTAATGGTTTGTTAAAGTCACACTACACTATGCTCAAATTCTAGTAAGACATTTTTGTGCACTTTTAAAACTGTAAAAACATATAAGACTGAACTATTCGACTGTAATTTTTATAATTTTATGAAACTGTTTGCTATTTTTAAAACATATTAAAAAATGTACCAAACATTCTATCTAAAATCTAAATTAGTGCAATAAACCTTTTTCAATCTACCTTTCATTGTTTTGCAATCTTTAAACGTGCTAACTTCTGTTAATAAATTCTGACCTCAAGTTATTGTTTTTTTTCTGATTTTTTAGGATATTACCTTTGACTCTTGAACATCCAAGCTTTCTTATATACACTATAAGCATCATTAACAATATGAGTTTTTCATACCTCATTTTTATTTTTATTTCACACCTTTTGGATGAAGCATGTTAATCATATAAATGCACACTTGTAAAATATCTTAATACTTGTAATGCACGTGCAATTCAACTTATAAATTTTGTCATGGTTATTAGAGATAATTTTAAACATTATATGATAGTTATCTTGTAAAAGCAATCATTAACTATTGTTAGCCTAGCGGAGTCATAGATCTATGGGATTGACAAGCCTATTTGGTGCTAAAGCCTAGGTTATTGTCGGCTCCTAGTGACGTATTCTTGTTCATCATGGGAACTAAGTACACTTAGATAATTGTATGTTATCGTTGTCATTCTTTTTTCAAGGTTTGATTGTATCATTATGCTATTTATATATTCTTGTATTATTTCTTAACCTATCACTTGAATTGTCTCTTAAAATTCTCATGCACATATAGGAATTGGACCTAGATTAATAAAAGATTTTATTATGTTGTTTGAATCTTTATTTTGTTGTTTGAATCTTTATTGTAATGTAATGAAATATTTTATTTGACTTATTTAATGAAAATGGCATTTAATAATATTTTGACGTACTTACTACCATGAACTATGAGCAATTGATTAACATTCGTCCGCTCCGATGATTCCGTCGTCGGTCGGGGTGTGACAAATTGGTATCTGATACATGGTTATGGGGAATTAGGTTATTAGAAATGTAATGACCTAGACAATAACTAAGTACCTTTACACATGAGTCGGTTTCTGCCTCTACAGGATCTATTGCTCTAAATATCTTAAAAAGAAGTTTAGCACTCTTGAATTTCTTTTTTTGTTGCCCCATTTTTGCAGAAATTAGAGAAAGCTTATGTATTTTACTATGCTTAGATAAGATTTTATGTGCCTTATTGTAAGGCCCCATTCCCGGGACGCTTACAGCTGGTCAATCATCGCACGTAAAACATATAATTACATTTAACTTTCATAAAACATCGCAGCGGAACATTAAAATAACTTTTCATTTCATTATAAATGCTTTTGCAAGTTAATACAATCATTCAATACAAAACATCGTTCATTCGCATTACAATGCAAAATCATTATACAAAAGAATGCCATCCAAACAGAGCCAAGTAGCTGCCCCGTGCCATCCTCAGCAACTTTACCTGCCAACTGAAAAATGCATAAAAAGTCAGTGTTGCTAAGTGAGTTCTGGTTTTATAAAAACATTAGATTACCTTTAATTTGTTAAAGCATTTTTATTACTATCGCATGTGATCACACATCGTACGTACACATAGATAATATCATTACTATCGCATGTGATCACACATCGCATTTTTATTACTATCGCATGTGATCACACATCATACATGCCCAGCATACCATCAATGACCCCAAAAAGTCAACATACATAGCCCCCGGGAACCTCCCAAGTCAAGGCCTACATCTATACATTCCCCCGAAAATCAAAAAGTAAACCAAGTTCTTTCGGGCGTATGAGCCCTACTTGGGCATATGAGCACTATTCAATCGCATGGCCTTCCAGGCGCATGAGAACACTTAGGCGTATGAACACTATGGGTGAATGAACACTTAGGTGTATGGACTCTCAGTCGCATAACTTTCATGCGTATGAACCTCGGTCGCATGGCATTCGGGCGTATGGGCTTCAGTCGCATGACCTTTGGCCGCATTTCCTCTTTCTCATCCGCATTTCCTCTTGCTCATCCGCATTTCCTCTTACTCATACGCATTTCCTCTTACTCATCCGCAATTCCTTTTGCTCATCCGCATTTCCTCTTGCTCATCCGCATTTCCTCTTACTCATCCACATTTCCTCTTACTCATCCGTATTTCCTCTTACTCATTCGCATTTCCTCTTACTCATCCGCATTTCCTCTTACTCATCTGCATTTCCTCTACTCTTTCACATTTTTCAATGAGGAAGAACAATCAGTTCTCCTCCAGTAGACTCTTCATCCGCATTGACTTTAGTCGCATGGCCATCCAGGCGCATGAGGACATTTCAGGCGCATGAGCCCTATTTGGGTGCATGAGGTTTCAGGTGTATGGGAACACTTAGGCAAATTCTATAACTTAGGCGCATGAGCCCTATTTGGGCGCAAACATCACCTATCATGTTCTAAGCTTAAATTTTACATTCTAAGCCATAGAAACACAACCATAACATCATAAAACCCATATATTGCCCAAATTCAAACCCCACCCGCATCATACGCACATACATACATACGGTATAAAACCCATTTTAGTAAAAACACTCATACATGGATTTCCAGCCCCAAAACAGTTAAAACAAGTAAAAACAGGGGTTCTAGAACTCACCTTAGCAGCCTCTTCGGGTAAGACTTCTTCAAAACCCGATTGCTACAAGTTCTCACCTAGGCACCCACTTGAAACACACACCCGAACACACACAACAAACATAAGCATACAACCAAGGATGAAACCAGTTAAGAACATTTTAAACACACGAATTCTTACCTCGAATTCGATATTTTTAGCTCTTGTTCTTCAAAATCCGAGAGTTTCTACTCTCCTTCACTTTCTCTGTCTAGAAATATCCGAATGAAAAGATATAGGCAGACAACATGGGCGGCCATCACCTTTTACACCCACTTTTTCAAACATTTTGTCCTTTTGACACTTTTAACCCTTCAACTTGGGTTAAATAGCATTTCTTTCTTTTGCTTCACTTAATTCCTTCGTTTGAGTCTTCTAAAAATAACCGGGTGTTACAAGTCCACCCCCTTATATAGGTTTCTTCCCCGAAACCTGTTGTTCCTCAAACAATTATGGGTAGTGTTGTCTTATCTCCTCTTCAGTCTCCTACGTAGACTCAGATCCCTTCCTATGCTTCCACTATACACGCACAAGAGGAACCACTTTATTCCTTAACCTCCTCTCTTTATGATCAATGATCGTCACCAGTTGCTCCACATAATTGATCCGGTCGTCTACCTTGATATCCTCTAGTGGGACAATCATATCCTCATCTATTAATCATTTTCTCAGATGAGATACATGGAATCTCGGAGGAATTCAACTTAACTCTTCTGGTAAATCCAACCTATAGGCCACCTTTCCTACTCAAGCAATAATTCAGAAAGGCCCTATGTATCTCGGCTGAATATGGTGCACTTCATCCCGTATAGATAGTGCCTCTATATCTTTAACGCAAAGACCACGACTGTTAGCTCCAAGTCGGGATTGGGATAATTGAGCTCAGAACTTTCAACTGTCAGGATGCATAGGCTATAACCTTTCCTCTCTGCATCAACACACATCCCATCCCCGAGTAGGAAGCATCGGAATAAACCACCAAATCTTCGCTTCCACCTTTGCCGGGTCCACCATAATCCCACCCGGATTTACCACATGACCTAAAAACTAAACCTCGTGCAACCAGAACACGCACTTGTAGAATTTGGCATACAACTTCTCCCTTCTCAACATCTCCCTTCTCAACATCTCCACACCTCCCGAATATGACAGGCATGCTCTTCCTCACTCTTCGAATAAATCAGGATATCATCAATAAAAACAATCGTTGATTTATTCAACATCAGCCAACACACTCGATTCATCAGATCCATAAAAGGAGCTGACGCGTAGGTCAAACCAAAAGACATAACGAGAAACTCGTAGTGTCCATAACGCGTGCAAAAAGTTATTTTAGGAATATCTTGCTCCTTAACCTTTAGCTGATGGTAGCCAGATCAAAGATCTATCCTCAAGAACCAATTGGCACCTTGGAGCTGATCCAACAAATCATAAATTCATGGTAAGGGTATCGATTCTTCACTGTGAACTTGTTCAGTTCACGGCAGTCTATACACATTCTCATACTACCGTCTTTCTTCTTCACAAATAAGACCGGAGCACCACAAGGAGAGATACTCAGTCTAATGAAGCCCTTATCAAGCAGCTCTTGCAATTGCTCCATCAACTCTTTCATCTCAGTCGGAGCCAATCGATACGGTGCCTTAACTACAGGTTGGGCACCGGGTATCAAGTCAATCTAGAACTAAATCTCATGGTCAGGTGGCACTCCTGGTAAATCTTCAGAGAACATATCTGGAAAGTCACACACCACCGTACGTCGGTCAGTTGTGGTGTTGGCGTGTCCACATCCTTCACGTAGGCCAAGTAGGCACTACCTCCACGCCTCATGCAATTTCCTGCCACCGCCATCGAAATCACCTTCGGAATAGTCGTGATTCGATCACCATAAACCATCACCGTACTCCTGTCAGGTGCTGTTAATCGAACCATATTCTTCTGACACACAATGTTCGCCTTGTAGTCCGCCAACCAATCCATTCCTAGGACTACGTCAAACCTGCCTAAGGTCATCACAAATGGTCTAACAGGAAACTTGTGACCTGTATTCTATGTCACAACCCTTTATAATCTCAGAAATCCTGGTAGACTCTCCTATGTCAGTTTCTACATCAAAGGGCGCATCTACACTTCTACTACTAACAGGTAGTTTAGCATAGAAAGCAGCAGAAAAAAACTTTTACTAGCACCAGAATCAAATAACACAGAGGCTAAAGTTTGGTTCATTAGAAACGTACCTGACACAACATCAGGGTCCGTCCTAGCCTCCCCCCTATGACATCGTGGATGCTCTGGCACTTGCCCTCTGCCCTTTTCCTTCAGCCTTCTTCACTCCCGAACCTTCAGCCCTCGGCTTCGTGCAATCCCTGCTCATGTGGCCTTCCTCACCACAAGAATAACACCTCCTCACACCGTTGTTCTTCGCCACATGTTCGATTCTTCCACAATGGAAACAAAAATTGGTTCCCAATCTACATTCCCCGGTGTGTTCTCGTCCACACTTGACACACCTTCTCGACCCTGCACCGAATGTGACCACACGCCGGTCATCCACCCATGCACCTTTGTTACTTGGAATGGCCCCACCACGTCCAAACTGCTTTCCATTCCAATTCCGATATCCACCACTCTTCTTACTTCCTTCAGCCACCACCATCGTTCGTTCATCATACAACCTCCCCGCTAAGTCAACCGCCGACCTAAACGTGCATGGTCGGGCAACGATCATGTGCCTGTGGACATCCGCCGGCAAGCCTTGAATATACCTTTTATCTTTCGTGACAAGGGTGTCACTTGATCTGACACCAGCCATGCCATCTCATTGAATTTAGTGGTGTATTGCTGATGTGTCATCGTTCCCGCCTCCAGCTGCAGGAACTCCCTTTCCACCCTATCCATCTCTCGGTGAGGACGGAATTCTACAATCACCAGCCTCTTTAGCTCTATCCGCCTCATCCTCCTGATAGCCCTACTACCCTCAGCTTGGAAAATATTGTCCCACTAACACAAAGCCGAGTCCACAAATGAGTGGGCAACAAACTTCATTTTCTGGTCCTCTCGGCACTCGCTGATATTTAGGACAACTTCCATCTCTCTCACCCACCAGTGAGCAGTAGCAGCAGTACCATTACCATCGAAGGTTGGGGGCTTGCATCTCTTAAATGCCCCATCATTGCAGCCTCATTCCGCCTCCGGCGTAGGCTCTTCTTCTTTCTCTTCCTCTTCCTCTTTGTCATCGGAGAAAACCATCTCAGTCTCGGGCTGTCTCCTTTCACCTGTAGGCCTACTCCTTTCCTTCCTCTCCCCCTCCCATACTTCCTTTATCACTTCTGTCACTATAGACGGTAGGATTGTGTGCATGACCTAATGCACCTCTTCCATAACAACCTCCTTCACCGAGGCCCTTAAGTTAGCACTCTCATCCCTAGCCTCGGGATGAGGGGTCTTGGGTTCTTCATGAACCACCTTTTCGACCCTAGGCCTTCATCTCATAGCAAGTGGTTCAACACCACGTCCACCACGACATCCACCACATGAAGCTTTTGATGATCTACCACCGGCCATCCTCTAAACACACTATAAGATTCAAAACACCAACACAGTCATTCAAGGTAATAGCTCAGTTTATGTCAAGTATAGTAAGTCCCTACTTACAGTGGCCAATTGTGATTAGCCACTTACTTTAATTTTCATACCCAAAGCATTTCTTATCCTGACTACATCAGTATCTAAATCTACTAAAGCCACATAGAACAAATCACATAACATGCGCACATAATGCCGGTTAACATTAAGAAAATACCTGATGGCACGCAGCTACTCGGATTGGCATCCCTTCCCTTTTCCGTCCCATTCTCAGTTTAAGTTTAGGTTTATTTTGAAAATTTACTCGTTACACTTAAATTTGGCTCTGATACCAACTTGTAAGGCCCCGATCCTGGGATGTTTACAGCTGGTCAATCATCGCACGTAAAACATATAATTACACTTAATTTTCATAAAACATCGTAGCGGAACATTAAAATAACTTTTTATTTTATTATAAATGCTTTTTCAAGTTGATACAATCATTCATTACAAAACATTGTTCGTTCGTATTACAATGCAAAAACATGATACAAAATAATGCCATCCAAATAGAGCCAAGTAGCCGCCCTGTGCCATCCTCAGCAACTTTACCTGCCAACTGGAAAATGCATAAAAACTTAACGTTACTGAGTGAGTTCTAGTTTTATAAAAACATTACATTAGCTTTCGTTCATTAAAGCATTTTTATTACTATCGCACGTGATCACAAATCATACGTACACATAGATAATATCATTATTATCTTCTTTTATTGTTCATCACATTCTTTCTTTAACTCTTTCTTTCTTTACCACATTCTTTATCACTATCAAGATCAGTGTCATCGGCTATGCCCCAAACAAACGGGGTAATGGGCTGAAGTTCATAATTGACTTCCATACCACACATATCCTAGCACCAGCACCGGGGTAAGCGACAAAAATCCCAACTGTATACTACACCTCAAACATTATGCATAACTCGGGTATTGGGCCGAAGATAATAAATTACTTCCATACCTCACATAGCCTGGCACCAGCACCGAGGTGAGTAATCACTATAAACCAACTGTATACTACACCCCCAACATTATGCATAACTCGGGTACTGGGCCGAAGATCATAAATGACTTCCATACCACACATAGTTTGGCACCAGCACCAAGGTGAGTAATCTCTATAAACCATGTACCAAATCGTTGGTCAGTCACAAAGACTTGAACCCATGCGTGTATCCTTAAGGGTTACCTAAACCATACGCAGTTGAGCTTACGACATTTTAGAGTCGTGCACCTCTGTACATATTGCTTGCAAGCCTTCCTATACTTTCTCTTTCATTAATGCACGCACTCTATCATTATGTTCCTCTTTATCTTCCACTTTACGTTACATAATACTTTTCATTTCTTTCATTAACATTCAACAAAAAGCCACGGGAAGATAAACATACATAACAGGAACATTAACATAATCATGCAAATCATCATACATATCAGCAAGCATACATAACATACATCACACATACCATCATGCATAACATCATACATAACATCATCATCATCATACATCATACATCATCATACACGCCTATCATATCATCAATGACCCAAAAAATCAAAATACATAGGCCCTAGGATCCTCCCAAGTCAAGGCCTACATCTACACATTCCCCCGAAAATCAGAAAGTAACCAAGTTCTTTCAGGTGCATGAGCCCTACTTGGGCATATGAGCACTATTCAGTCGCATGGCCTTCCAGGCGCATGAGAACATTTAGGCGTATGAACACGATGGGCGAATGAACACTTAGGCGTATGGACTCTCAGTCGCATAACTTTCATGCGTATGAACCTCAGTCCCATGGCATTCGGGCATATGGGCTTCAATCGTATGACCTTTGGCCGCATTTCGTATTGCTCATCCGCATTTCCTCTTGCTCATCCGCATTTCCTCTTACTCATACGCATTTCCTCTTACTCATCCGCATTTCCTTTTGCTCATCCGTATTTCCTCTTGCTCATTCATATTTCCTCTTACTCATCCGCATTTCCTCTTACTCATCCGCATTTCCTTTCGCTCATCCGCACTTTCTCTTACTCATCCGCATTTACTCTTACTCATCCGCATTTCCTCTACTCTTCTGCATTTTTCAATATGGAAGAACAATAAGTTCTCCTCCAGTAGACTCTTCATCCCCGTTGACTTTAGTCGCATGGCCATCCAGGCGCATGAGGACATTTCAAACGCATGAGCCCTATTTGGGCACATGAGGTTTCGGGCGTATAGGAACACTTAGGAAAATTCTATAACTTGGCACATGAGCCCTATTTGGGTGCATGAGCAGCCTCATTCGCACCTAAACATCAGATTTCAGTCCCCAGACATCACCTATCATGTTCTAAGCTTGAATCTTACATTCTAAGCCATAGAAACACAACCATAAGATCATAAAACCCATACATAGCCCAAAATCAAACCCCACCCACATCATACGCACATGCATACATATGGGTATACAACCCATTTTAATAAAAACATTCATACATGCATTTCCAACCCCAAAATAGTTAAAACAAGTAAAAAGAGGGGTTCTAGAACTCACCTTAGCAGCCTCTTCGGGTAAGACTTCTTCAAAACCTGATTGCTACAAGTTCTCACCTAGACACCCACATGAAACACACACCCGAACACACACAACAAACATAAGCATACAACCGAGGATGAAACCAGTTAAGAACATCTTAACACATGAATTCTTACCTTTAATTCGATCTTTTCAGCTCTTGTTCCTCAAAATCCGAGAGAATCTACTCTCCTTCACTTTCTCTCTCTAAAAATATCCGAATGATAAGATGTAGGCAGACAACATGGGCGGCCATCACCTTTTACACGCACTTTTTCAAACATTTTGTCCTTTTGATAATTTTAACCCTTCAACTTGGGTTAAATAGCTTTTCTTTCTTTTTCTTCACTTAATTCCTTCGTTTGAGTCTTATAAAAATAACCGGGTGTTACCCTTATATGTTTAGACATGATTATGTGGTTATATGTCTGACATGACATTTCCTTATATCTTGATTCTTATATATTCACACATGATTCTCAAATCATATTCTAATGTATTATGTGCCTAAATCAACTGGTTTTCAATTTTTGAGTTTTGAATTGTTATTCATGGTTTTCAAATCCCATAAAAGTTTATGTCATGTGATTGAAAACTGTAACTCCCGGTTATTTTTTAAAAAGACAAGTTATGAGGAATAAAAAGAAAGAAATGTAATAAAGTCCAAGTGGAGGGACTAAAAGTTTCCAAAAGGACAAAACTTTGATAAAGTTGGTGTAAAGGTGGGCATGGCCGCCCACCCTCACTTCACATCACCAGTACTTTTGGTTTTAGAGAGAGACAAGGGAAGAAGAGCAGAACTTCGGAATTTTTTGAAGAAGAAGTGAACGAGTTCAAGGTAAGAATTCGTGGTTTTTATGTGTTTATGACGGGTTTTTATCCCGGTTATGTGTTTATGTGCTTATGTGTTGTGAATGTGCTCGGGTGCGTGTGTGTGGTGTTGTTTTTAGGTGTTTGAACTCATTGCAAGCGGGTTAGAAGGGAAGAAACACCCAAGTTGCATCAGGTGAGTTCTAGATGCTGGTTTTTACTTGTTTTCAAACATCTTTGGGGCTGAAAATGTATTTAAATGATCTTTACAATGTTTGAGTATGTATGCCCGTATGTATTGTGCATGATTGGATGTGATTCCTATATGCTTATAGGTTGCTCATGTTTAGAATAGCCACATTAAGCTTTGAACAGATGGGTTCGATGA
This sequence comes from Flaveria trinervia, assembly GCA_025506515.1. Lineage (NCBI taxonomy): Eukaryota > Viridiplantae > Streptophyta > Magnoliopsida > Asterales > Asteraceae > Flaveria > Flaveria trinervia. The sequence continues at coordinate 25,409,387 of CM046451.1, forward strand.
TTGGGTTTGGAAATATACTAGAAACATGTCTAACAGAAGGTCCATGTGCCTAGATAAGGCTCATGCCCCTGAAAATGTCTTAGAAAGAGTTAAGTCTAAACCATGCACCTGAATAGTAGCCCATGCGCCTAAGATTACCTTAGAAATGTATAAGTACAGCCCATGCGCCTGAACAGTGGTCCATGCGCCTAGAAATGTTAATTGGACGACTAAGTGTAGGGTCATGTGCCCCAATAGTGCCCATGCGCCTAAGTGTTCATGCGCATAAATAGTGCCCATGCGCCTGAATAGTTCATGCGCCTAAAGTGATAAATGCTTAAGTGTTGGCTGATGCGCCTACATAGTGATGAAACGCCCGAACAAGGCTCATGCGCCCAAATAGTTCCCATGCGCCTAAGCACTTAGAACTTTTTATGGAATTTTCTAGGAGTCTGTGCTTTAGGGTTTTGACCGAGGTTTACTAAGGTCTTATTAATGATGATGTTCCATGCATGATATGATTACTTATGATTGTTCCTTATTATTGTTATTGCTATTATTATTATTACTTATAGTATGTGACTTTACGTGGTATGTTATTATCGTAATGTAAAGTATATCATAATAATAAAGTGAAAGAGCAATAAAGAGAAGAAGAGGAACATTAATGAAAATGTTAACAAGTCTTGCAAGCTTACAGGAGGTACATGACCATGTTGTCGTTAGCTCAACTGTGCTACGGGTTAGCTACCCTATCATGCACACAAGGTCAATCAATTGAGATTGGCAGGACCTTTGCAGCGTGCCTTGGGTGATTGGGTTGGCCTTGTACATAGTACATAGAACCCTTTCGAGGGATATAGATGGCCCATCCCCCGTTTTCCATCGCGCATATAGTTGGGGTATTGCTCATTGGTCCATACAGAAAGTAAAACATAAAGATAAAAGTTTACAGACAAGGCATACAGTAAAGAGAACGAACAGTACCTGTTCATATATTTAATGTGTGCTCGCATATACAGTACAGAGTTGTATTTTACAGAAAGAGTATTTTCATACACAACATATAGAAGGTATTTATTACTTTAAAAACTAGAGCTCACTCAGCAACGCTGACTTTTATACATTTTCAGTTGGCAGGTAATTATTGCTGAGGATGGCACAAGGGTGAAGCCACTCAGCAGGGAAAGACTGACATCCATTTGTATTTTATGTTGTTGTTGTTTTGTAATGCAGTAAAAAAATTCTTTTGTAATTAGTTAAACGATGATGTATTGCTCAACAACAGTGGTTTAAATGAAATGAATGGTTTTTGATAAATTATTTCCACTGCTTAAGTTTGTATAGTTATAATGTTTAATGTTTTAATTGCTGTGATTGACCACTATGAGGTTTCCGGGGACGGGGCCTTACAAGTTGGTATCCGAGCCAAAGTTTAAGAGAAATGGGTTAAATAAACTTTTAAAACCTAAACTTAAACTGAAAATGAGACAAATGGAGGGATGTCAGCCTGAGTAGCTACGTGCCATCAGGTATGTCTTTTCCTAATGTTAACCGGTATTATGTGCGCATGTTATTTGATTATGTGCTCTTAGTAGATTTAGATACTGATTAAGTCGGGATAGGAGATGCTTGGGGTATGAAGAGTAAAGTAAGTGCCTAATCACAACTTGCCACTGTAATTAGGGACTTACTATACTTGGCATAAACTGAGTGTTACCTTGAATGACCGCGTTAGTGTTTGAATCTTATAGTGTGTGTTTTGAGGATGGCTGGCGTTAGATCTTCAAAAGCCTCTCGTGGTGGAGGTCACGGTGCTTCTCCGCGACCCAAGAGAGGGATACCCAGAGTCGAGAAAATGGTTCATGAAGAACCAGAGACCCCTCATCCAGAGGGTAGCGACGAGAGCACCAGTCTGAGAGCCTCAGTAAAGGAGGCTGTGGTGGAAGAGGTTCACCAGGTCATGCAGACGATTCTACCGTCTGTGGTTACCGAAGTGATCAAGGCCGTAAGGGAGGGGGAAAGGAAGGAGAGGAACAAGTCCTCGGAGGACGAAAGCAACCAGAGCCGGAAACGGTTCTCTCTGATGATGAGGAGGAAGAAGAGGAGCCTACGCCGGAGGCGACTAGAGGCTGTAATATTGAGTGTTTATGAGATGCAAGCCCCCTACTTTCGATAGAAATGGCACAGTTGCAATTGCTCACCGGTGGGTGAGGAAAATGGAGGCTGTCCTTGATATCAATGAGTGCCGTGAAGATCAGAAGGTGAAATTCGCTAGCCCCTCCTTTGTGGGTGATTGAGAAATTTTGTCCTCACAGTGAGATGGACAAGGTAGAAAGAGACTTCCAGCAGCTGGAGGAGGGAACGATGACACACCAGCAGTACACCACCAAATTTAATGAAATGGCACGGCTGGTGCCTGGTCAAGTGACACCACTATCATGAAAGATTAAAAGATACATCCAGGGGCTGCCAGCGGATATCCGTAGGCATATGATTGCCGCCCGGCCGAGCACTTTCAGGTAGGCAGTTGACTTGGTTGGAAGATTATATGATGAGCGTGAGGTGGTGGTGGCTGAGGTGGATAAGAAGGATGGTGGTAGCCGGAACTGGAATGGGAAACAGCTTCGGCGTGGTAGAACTGATCCAAACAAGAAGGTGGCAAAGGTGGGTGACTGACGTGTGGTCACATCTGGATCTGGGCTGAGGAAGTGTGACAAATATGGAAGGGAGCATACTGGTGAGTGCTGGATGGGGATGAATGTATCTTCAGTTGTGGCCAGCCTAGCCATATCGCTAAAGACTGTAAGAAGCCAAGGGCGGAGAGCTCTGGAGCAGAGAAGAAGAAGCTGGAGGAAGGAGGGCAGAGTGCAAGTTCTAGATCTTACACTATGACCTGGGAGGAAGCTAGAGCTGATCCCGATGTTGTGCCGGTATGTTTCTAGTAAACCAAACTTGTGCCTCTGTATTGTTTGATTCCATTGCTAGTAGGAGTTTTATTTCCACTACTTTCTGAGCTAAGTTGCCTGTTAGTAGTAGCAAGGTCAGTGCGCCATTCAATGTAGAAACTGCTATTGGTAAGTCCACTAGAATTACTGTTGTGATAGAGGACTGTGCCATAAAACTAGAAGGTCATAGGTTTGCTGCTAGGTTACACGTGATACCCCTAGGTAGATTTGATGTGGTACTAGGGATGGACTGGTTAGCAACCTATGAAGCAAACATCGTGTGTCGCAAGAAGATGATTTGATTAGTTGCGTCTGATGGTAGTTTGGTTACGATTTATGGAGATCGTGTCACGATGATCCCGAAAGTGATTTCAATGGCGTGGTGGGAAAGTGAATGAGGCATGGATGTAGTGCCTACTTGGCCTACGTAAAGGATGTGGACGCGCCAGCTCCGCAACTATCTAATGTACCAGTTGTGTGTGATTTTCCGAACGTATTCCCGGAAGACTTACCCGGCGTGCTACCGGATCGCGAGATTGAGTTCCAAATTGACCTGATACCCGTGCTCAACCCGTTGCTAAAGCACCGTATCGGTTAGCTCTCACAGAAATGAAAGAACTCATGGAACAGTTGTAAGAGCTACTCGATAAGGGTTCATTAGACCGAGTATCTTTCCCTGGGGTGCTCCGGTCCTGTTTTTGAAGAAGAAAGACGGTAGTATGAGGATGTGTATTGACTACCGAGAGCTGAACAAGTTAACGGTGAAGAACTGATACCCCCTACCAAGAATAGATGATCTATTTGATCAGCTCCAAGGTACCAGTTGGTTTTCAAGGATAGATCTTCGATCTGGTTACCATCAGCTGAAGGTGAAGGAGCAGGATATCCCTAAGATAGCGTTTCGCACGCGCTACGGTCACTATGAATTCCTTGTTATGTCATTGGGTCTGACCAACGCACCGGCTGTTTTTATGGATTTGATGAATCGAGTGTGTCGGCCAATGTTAGATAAATCAGTGATTGTGTTTATTGATGATATCCTGATTTATTCGAAGACCGAAGAGGAGCATGCCGATCACATTCGGGAGGTGTTAGAGATCTTAAGAAGGGAGAAGTTGTATGCCAAATTCTCCAAGTGCACATTCTGGTTACGCGAAGTTCAATTCTTATGTCACGGGATAAATCCAGAGGGGATTATGGTAGACCCTGCTTAGGTGGAGGCTGTGATGCAATGGAAGTCTCCACGGACGCCATCTGAGATTCGTAGTTTCTTGGGGTTGGCAGGGTATTATCGAAGGTTCATTCAAGACTTTTCCAAGATCGCTTCTCCCCTGACCAAGTTGACCGGAAGGATGTAAAGTTTATATGGGGTCAAGCCCAAGAACAGGCGTTCGAGGAGTTAAAGGTGAGGTTGACTCAAGCTCCTGTCTTGTCATTACCCGAAGGAAGCGAGGATTTGGTGGTATATTCAGATGCTTCTTACTTGGAGTTAGGGTGCGTATTAATGCAAAGGGGGAAGGTTATAGCCTATGCATCCCGACAGTTGAAAGTTCATGAGGTCAACTACCCTACTCATGACCTGGAGCTAGAAGCCGTGGTCTTTGCACTAAATATTTGGAGGCACTATCTATATGGGACGAAGTGCACCATTTTCATGGACCACAAGTACTTCTTCGAGCAAAAAGATCTAAACATGAGATAGAGGCGATGGTTGGAGCTTATAAAGGATTATGATTGCGAGATCCATTACCATCCGGGCAAAGCCAACGTGGTGGCCGATGCTCTTAGCCGGAGGGAGAGGCCCGAGCCGATTCGGGTGAAAGCATACCAACTGATCATGACCTCTGATGTAATGAAGCAAGTCAAGGAGTTTCAGGATGAGGCATTAAAAGAAGATCATCTAAACTCTGAAAGAATGAGAGGTGTGGTTGGGGAATTAGGTGAAAACACACTTGGTGTTAAAACTCGATTTGGACGGGTGTGGATTCCTCATTTCGGGGATCTACATGTGAGGATTATGGATGAAGCTCACAAGAATCGATACTCCATTAATCCTGGTGCCACAAAGATGTATCAAGATATGAAGAAAGATTATTGGTGGTCGGGTATGAAGCGTGATGTGGTGGAGTATGTGAGTAAGTGCCTTACTTGCCTATAGGTGAAGGCGGAACATCATAAGCCGTATGAGAAGATCCAACCTTTGGATATACCGGAATGGAAGTGGGAGCACATCACCATGGATTTCATTACAAAGCTACCACGCACTCCGAAGGGGTACGATGCCATATGGGTGATTTTTGACCGCTTGACAAAGAGTGCTCACTTCCTACCGATCCGCGAGACATATTCATCCGAGAGGTTGGCTGACCTGTTCATCAAGGAGATTGTAACTTGTCATGGTGTGCCGATGTCCATTTTGTCTAATCGTGACACCCGGTTTACATTTAAATTCTGGAAGAAATTCTACGACGCCATGGGGACGAGGTTACATATTAGCACGGCTTATCATCCCCAAACTGATTGTCAGTCAGAAAGGACCATTCAGACGTTGGAGGACATGCTTCAGGCATGTGTAATCGATTTTGGTGGAAGTTGGGATGACCACTTACCGTTAGCCGAATTCTCATACAACAACAGCTATCATGCCAGCATTCGTATGCCACCATATGAGATGCTATACGGTAGGAGATGCAGAAAACCCGTTTGTTAGGGTGACATTGGTCTGAAAGAGTTGGGAAGCATCAAGGTAATCGAGGCTACGACCGAGAAGCTTGAGAGGATCAAAGCCTTCATGAAGGCAGCCAAAGATAGACAGAAGTCGTTTGCCGATAAACGACATAGACCAATTGAGTTCCAGGTGGGTGACCGGGTTATGTTGAAGGTCTCACCTTGGAAGGGTATCATCCGATTTAGAAAACGAGGTAAGCTAAGCCCGAGATACATAGGACCTTTCCGAATCATTGTTCGAGTAGGGGAGGTGGCCTATAGATTGGAGTTGCCAGATGAGTTAAGTGGAATTCACCCGACATTCCATGTATCTCATTTGAGAAAGTTCTTAGCTGAAGAATACATGATTGTTCCATTGGACGACATTAAAGTTGAAGAAAGGCTCAAATATGTGGAGCAACCAGTGGCAATCATCGATCTTAAGGAAAAGAGGTTGCGAAATAAAGTGGTTCCTCTTGTGCGTGTACAGTGGAAGCACAGTAAGGGATCCGAATCTACGTCGGAAACTGAGGAGCAGATAAGGCAGCATTATCCTCGTCTGTTTGAGGAATAACAGGTTTCGGGGACGAAAACTATATAAGGGGGGTGGACTTGTAACACCCAGTTATTTTTAAAAGACAAGTTATGAGGAATAAAAAGAAAGAATGTAATAAGTCCAAATGGAGGGACTAAAAGTGTCCAAAGGGACAAAACTTGATAAAGTTGGTGTAAAGGTGGGCATGGCCGCCCACCCTCACTTCACATCACCACACTTTCGGTTTTAGAGAGAGAGACAAAGGAAGAATAGCAGAACTTCGGATTTTTTTGAAGAAGAAGTGAACGAATTCAAGGTAAGAATTCATGGTTTTTATGTGTTTATGACGGGTTTTTATCCCGGTTATGTGTTTATGTGCTTATGTGTTGTGAATGTGCTCGGGTGTGCGTGTGGTGGTGTGTTTTTAGGTGTTTGAACTCATTGCAAGCAGGTTAGAAAGGAAGAAACAACCAAGTTGCATTAGGTGAGTTTTAGACCCCGGTTTTTACTTGTTTTCAAACATCTTTGGGGCTGAAAATGTATTTAAATGATCTTTACAATGTTTGAGTATGGCCCGTATGTATTGACATGATTGGATGTGATTCCTATATGCTTATAGGTTGTTCATGTTTAGAATAGCCACATTAAGCTTTGAACAGATGGGTTCGATGATTGGGTTGGAAATATACTGGAAACATGTCGAACAGAAGGTCCGTGCGCCTAGATAAGGCTCATGCGCCTGAAAATGCCTTAGAAAGAGTTAAGTGTAATCCATGCGCCTAAACAGTAGCCCATGCGCCTAAGGTTATGTTAGAAATGTATAAATACAGCCATGCGCTTGAACAGTGGTCCATGCACCTAGAAATGTTTGCTGGACGACTAAGTGTAGGGCCATGCGCCCCAATAGTGCCCATGCGCCCCAATAGTGCCCATGCGCCCAAGTGGCTCATGCGCCTAAGTGTTCATCCGCACAAATAGTGCCCATGCGTCTGAATAGTCATGCGCCTGAACAGTTCATGCGCCTAAAGTGAAAAATGCTTAAGGTTTGGCTGATGCGCATACATAGTGATGAAACACCGAACAGGGCTCATGCGCCCAAATAGTTCCCATGCGCCTAAGCACTTAGAAATTTTTACAGAATTTTCAGGGAGTCTGTGCTTTAGGTTTTGACTGAGGTTGACTAAGGGCTTATTAATGATGATGTTCATGCATGATATGATTACTTATGATGTTCCTTATTATTGTTTTTGCAATTATTATTATTACTTATAGTATGTGACTTTACGTGGTTGGTATTATCGTAACGTAAAGTAATACGTAATAATAAAGTCAAAGAGAAATAAAGAAAAGAAGAGGAACATTATGAAAATGTTAACAAGTCTTGCAAGCTTACAGGAGGTACACGACCATGTTGTCGTTAGCTCAACTGTGTTGCGGGTTAGCTACCTATTATGCACACAGGGTCTTGTTAGGATCAGTGATCTATGTTTGATTGATTGACGAGTATTGCAGCGGAATTCAAACAATGAATTAGTCGATTCACAAGAACAAAACGATATTCAATGAAGAACAAAGACGGTTATAGAGAGAGAGAGAATATCTGCAAATATATTTCATTCAATATTCACTTTCGGTAACAGATGTCACAATTATGATTAGGTCGACACCTCTTATATAAGAGATGTGACGTCTGCTAATGTCACTTGATAGTGACATCTAACAGATTATTTCAACTGAAACACAACTACTGAAGATGTCAAAACAGCTGACATCTTCTTACAAAATATGCTAAGTGTTATCAGTTGATACAACTACTGAGAAATATAAAACTACTGAAACTACAATATAAAACTACTGATATCACAACTACTGAGGAGTACTCTTCAGCAGTTGTTGACAAACTATGACGCTTCAGTACTTGATCTTCAGACTTTGACCTTCAGATGTTTCATCAGCTGATGACTTCAGTAGATATCATCAGCTGATGTCTTCAGTCTTGTCTTCAGACTTTGTACATCAGTTGTTGATCTTCAGCACTTGTAAACTCTTCAGCTTGTACTTCAGTACTTTGGTCTTTCAGCTTCAGCACTTGTGTTCTTCAGCTGTTCAGCTTTAGTACTTGTGTTCTTCAGCTGTTCAGCTCAGTACTTGTGTTCTTCAGCTGTTGTACTTCAGCACTTTAGTTCTTCAGCTGTTGAAGTCTTCAGCACTTGATCTTCAGTTGTTGAAGTCTTCAGCACTTGTCAAACTGCTGATGAAGCTTTCAGCAGTTGTTGTGATACCATGGGGACTTAGAGGTTTTTGATCTTGGCTCATTGGTTCTTTTGGTCCACAAAACTCCCCCTGAACCAATGCAGCCAAAACCTCTAAATTATTATTATCCCACTTATTGTTGGCAAAATGTTGGTCTTTTTCCTTCTTGATCAGTAGAGAAGATGACCCATGTAAGCTCCGGCCTGGGAAGAAATCTCAGATATTTGTTTGGCAAGGTATGAATGGGAACTCTGTTTTGGGGAACTGGACACAGAGTTGTTATCCCATTCATGAGATTTACTTCCCCATAATGAGTCTGTATGACTCTCGAACATAGGCCTCAAGGAGAACAACTTGTTCCCTTGGAGAGTTCTTCTACTCCACCTTCGAAGAAGAACTCTAGACCATAGTACTCAGATAAGTACTTCATGGTCCTGCCATTTTTCAGCTCCACTGTAGTTACCTCCCTATAGACAAATTCATCAGGATGGGTGCCTTCAAGGAGTAACTGGAGCTCATTCTTCTGGATGTCTTCAAGCTTTTTATATAACAACCCCTTTTGATCATCTTGTTTTCCAGTAAAGCTTGAGGGGTCATCTTTGCTGATGAGCTTTCTTGAATTCATCAATTATTTCCCAAGGTGTGACTACAATGGCCAACATGATGGTAGAATCTATTGTTTTTCTAACCTGGCCATTGTATCTGTGTGGAATAGTTCTTTTATGGATTCTAAAACTCACCTGGGGTCTGGCCATACTCTCACTCTCTCCTTCTGATACTGAAAAGTGTGCCTGAGAGTGTACAGCCTCTGAGCATGCCCTTCATGGCTTGTATAGATGATGACTGAGGAAATTCTTGTCAACCATCTTCAGTAGTTGCTCATCATGTGTTTCTAATGTTCTTCATCTTCTATCTTGACTCTGACCATTTCCCTTTGAGAGTCAGGTGTGATCATGGGTTGACTTCTGGGTTTTGGTAGCTTTAGAACAGCAGAGAGTGGCAGACTATCATCTTCATCCTCTTCTTCTTCTTCTTCCATCCTCAGCACCCTTCTCCTCCTTCTAGGTGCATCACTGGATGATGGTTGGGTTGGTAAGGGAATTGGTTTTGAAGAATGAGGATGTTTGGACTTTGGCTTAGAGATTGGTTTGGAGATTTGAGGGGTAGGCTGTGTTTGAGTGGGTGGAAGGGAAGGTTGATCCAGCATCTTTGTAGTAAGTTTCGCCTTTGTGAGTTTAGCCATTTCCAACCTTTTACCAGCCCAGCCTCATCAAGGGCTTCAACAATAATCCCCTTGTGGAATTGCTCAGACAGACAGATTCTGGTGGCTATAGCCAGAATACTGTCCCTGGTCCACGCGCGAATCTCCATTAAAGATCTTCCTAAGTATTTTGCAATGAAGCGGATCATGATCTCCAATCTCTCTTTTCAAGAGCATCATACCCAGCCCATCGGGTTTGAATCTCTTGCACTTCCAACCTTCTGATCTCACTATCCAATGTGGCTGTATCAAACCCTTGCCTGAAGAGTTGTTCAATTATTTATCCATGGATCGGTTGTGTGTAGTGTCAGCTTCTGTTACCAGCTCTTCAAGGATTTGTCTTCAGCAGTAGGTTGATCCTCAGCACTTTTCTTTCGCTTGTAAGTGAGCAGTGGTTGCTTTTCTTTCTCCTCCTCTTGGGCTGCTTCTCTTCCTTCTTCCTCTGTTTTTCCTCTTTTTCTTTCACTACAGTACTCTCCCCCTTTTGGATGCATTGGTGGAGGGGTTTGTACCGCAGAAAGTGTCTTTTGCACAGCAGCATCAATCAAGGGTTGTAAAGTTGAGGAAAGCCTCTCATCAATGGCTTTAGTCACAATATTAGTGATTATGGGTGTGATGAGAGGGAGGGAATTTTGAAGTACAGCACCTATTGCTCAGGAGGGTTCTGTGTCCTGAGAAATAGGGCCTGAAGCAGAGGCAGGTGGTTGAGTTTGGAGTGGCTCAGTGTTTGGGGAACTTCAACTGAAGGTGCCATCTGTGGGTTGGTGGAGGCAGATGGTCTTTCTCCTTGTGAGAGTTGGTCAAGTAGGTTTTGCAGCCTACTGACTTTCTCTTCAAGGATTGTGTTCTGGGCAAGAACATCGTAGAAAAAGCCCAGGTCATCATCAGCTGAAGCTGAATCACCTGACCTCCTGCTTAGAGTAGGATTTACATGCACTGGGGTAGACCAGTTGTTGCATGTGCCCCTTTACTTGGTACTGGGGACTTCCAGCCTCAGGACAATGTCCATCATTAGCTGTTGCCTCTATGAGGTCTTAGCAATGTTACCAGCCTCATTTTGATCATGTGCTGATTCAGAAGAGGTGGCAGCCTCACTAGATATTCTAATCTCCTTATCTACACTAGGAGATAGAGTGGTAAACCCCTGTGCTGTGGGTCTCAATTGCACTGTGTTCATCCCCCTCAATTGTAGAGGTGTTCCCAGTAGTAAGTGGTTTCTGGGGAGGGGGTGAGGAGTGCAGTTGAGTCAGCACTTGTGCAACTATTAAAGTTGGGCTGTGAGGGGCGGTTGTATGGGGTGAAGGGATAGAAGCAGTGTGCACCTGGGGAGGTTGGTGCTCTTCAATGGCAATCCCCTCAAGTGAGGAAGATCCCAGATGTGTAGGTACCCCTTGTGTGGTTGCTGCAGGCTCTTGTTGAGAGGAATCCTGAGCGGCTATGGCTGGAAGAGTCCTTATATCCACTAGGGGGTTTGGACCATGGATATCTCCTGCGTTTGTGTTGCAGGGGCATCCTCAGGGGACTCAATTCCCTGAGTAGCCGTTTTGGGTTCTTTTTGGTGGGTTTGGTGGGGACTTTTGATGTGGAGGTGGTGGCTGTGGGTTCCAGCTGCGTGGGTTTGCGCAGCTTGGCAGCCAATTTGAGTGTTTGGTCAGAGTTGTGCCGGGAGTATACTTCCGGCAGAACAGCCGTAGCAGGGACTCCCAAGCCAACAAGTCCTCAGCATTAAGCTGGTTGTAATGATGGCCATTATGAACCGTGGATATAGTATCCAAAGGTTAGCGGTTAGTTTTTGAGCCATATCCTTGAGCTCCGAAAATATTATTTCTGAAAAGTTTAACGGTGTTGCTCAAGAATAGAATACATTACTGCTGCCACTTTGACGACATTTGATCCCAAGACGAAGTCTTAGGAGCCAAACATACATTCACCATGTGAAAAAATTAGGCGTTCGGCGTCATGGAAGTGTTTCTTCATGATAGTGGAGGTACTGAGATTGCATTGCTTGATATCCATGTTGGGCAAAGGATAGATCTGTGGTGCCCTGGGATATCCAGCAGGAGAAATAGCATCATCCAGATGAAGAATTGGCGGATTATTGCAGGAGTGATGACCACTTCTTGTTGTTGACGACCGACTGGAGAGATGGTGTGTGTTCTCCCCGTGGTAATGGTGACGTTCATCCAAAACTGTTGGAAGATTCGGCATGTAGAATGGGATTCAAAAGAAATGCCGTTTGTATTGGGATGAACCATAAGATCGATAGCAGTATCGAACTTTGCCCAGACAGGCGATTTAGTAAGGTAGGCAACACAGTTGTGTCGCGGTTTAATTTGCATGGACGCCATTGAGAAGAGAGAAGTTTTGGAGAGGAACGTTAGGTTTGAAGAAGATGAAGCATTGAAGGATTAGGTCAGGGATTTATAGGGTACGGGTAAGAAAACGACTGAAGGATGTGGTGTTAGTCATCAGTAGTTTTAAACGACTGTGACATGGTATTATCCTTTCAGACGGTTGAAACAGCTGAAGTCGTGGTGTTAGGCATCAGAAGTTAGAAAACTACTGAAGACCGTGGTTTTGACTTCAGATGATTGAAACAACTGAGGACTTGGTGTTTGTCATCAGTAGTTGTGAAACTACTAAAGACAGTGGTTGTCATCAGCTGTTGTAAACAACTGAAGACTTGGTATTAGTCATCAGTAGTTATAAAACTACTGAAGACATGGTTTTGCTTCAGTTGTTAGAATGAAACAGCAGTTATTGAAACAACTGAAGAGAAAGTTCTCTTCAGTAGTTGTCGTCAATTCATAGTCTTTCAGCTGTTTCATGCTGTCCTCAACACTTACTCATCAGACTTTGCATCTGATTTTCAGGTGTTTCATAGGACATCAGTACTTATCTGTTTATACTGATTTCAGTGTTGTAACTACATCAGTAGTTTTAACTACATCAGTAGTTTGGAACAGATAAAGTACTTCAGTACTTGTGAGGCATTTAGCCATCAGTAGTTATAAAAACTACTGAAGGAAAAAGGACTCATCAGTACTTATATGTGACATGGGTACCAATGATCATCAGTAATTACTACTGAAATCATCAGTAGTTGTCACTTATTCTAGCTGCAGCATACCAAGCCTTAACACGAGGTTTTGGAAAGTAGAACTATCCAAAGGCTTAGTAAAAATATCTGCAAGCTCATCAGCACTAGGCACAAACTTAGGATCAATCAGACCTTTTCAAAACAATCCCGAATAAAATGATGTCTGATCTCTATATGTTTGGTCCTAGAGTGCTGGACTGGATTTTGACAATACACAGAGCTGAAGCACTATCCATTAACAATGGAGTCTTAGTCTGTAATGCCATAATCCAGAAGTTGGTTCTGAAGCCAGAGTACCTGAGAGGTGCAACTTGCAGCAGCAATGTACTCGGCCTCAGCAGTTGATGTAGCAACAGATGTTTGTTTCTTACTTTGCCAAGAAATCAAACAGTTGCTAGGAATTGACAACCACCAGAAGTTGACTTTCTAGTTAACTTGCACCTGCATAGTCACTATCTGAAAAAGCAACTAATTTGCAAGAGTGTCCAGTGGAATACCAAAACCCAGAGATTGTGTACCTTGCAAATATCTAAAGATTCTCTTGACTGCAATCAAATGAGACTCTTTAGGAGCAGCCTGAAATCTGCACAAACACATGTAGCAAACATAATATCTGGTCTAGAAGTGTTAGATACATCAAGGACCCAATCATACATCTGTAAAGCGTTTCATCAACAGCTTTACCTTTCTGATCAGCATCCAGTTGTGTGGTGTTGCACATGGGAGTAGAACAGGGCTTACAGTTTTGTAAATCAAACTTATTCAAAAGATCTTTTGTATATTTTGACTGATGAATAAAGGTTCCATCAGCCTTTTGTTTGATTTGCAAGCCTAGAAAGAACTGTAATTCTCCCATTGCACTCATTTCAAACCTTTTTTTCATTAATGTTGTAAAATCATCACACAACTGGGGATCAGAGGATGCAAAAAATATCATCAACATAAATCTGAACAAGTAGCTTATGCTGATCCACCTTCTTAATAAACAAAGTTTTATCAATGGACCTCTAGTGAAATTATTTCTAAGAAGAAAAGTAGAGAGTGTCTCATACCAGGCCCTAGGAGCTTGTTTCAACCCATAAAGAGCCTTATCAAGTTTGTACACCCATTCAGGATGTTATTATCTCAAAGCCTGGTGGTGACACACATAAACTTCTTCCTTATTTTACCATATAAAAATGCACTTTTAACATCCATTTGAAAAACTTTAAGATTGTGGAATGCAGCATAGGCTAAGAACAATCTGATTGCCTCTAGTCTGGCTACAGGGGCAAAGGTTTCATCATAATCAATACCTTCTTCTTGTGAAAAACCCTGTACAACCAGTCTAGCCTTGTTCTTAACAATAAGCCCATTTTCATCGGTTTATTCCTAAACACCCATTTAGTGCCTATTGCACACTTACTGGGGGAAGAGGAACAAGTTCCCACACTTGTTGTTTCTTGAACTGAAGTAGCTCAAGCTGCATAGCTTCAACCCATCCATGTCTCTCAAAGCAACATGATAGTTCTTTGGATCTAGCTGACTGATGAAGAGAGCATAGAAGCAGAAGTTAGACAATTGACTTCTGGTCGAAACACCAGCATTGATATCACCAATAATCTGAGACATGGGGTGATTCTTCAGTTCTTGATAAACAATGAGATCTGTGCAAGTGTTTGTAGAACCTTCAGCAGCAGCAGATGTTGATGTAGACTCTTGAAACCAAGAATTGATGGTAACTCAAAAGATGTAGAGGAAACAGAGATTCATCAGCATTTGTTTTGGATGGAACTGCTGAAGCTACAGGAACATCAAGTTTAGCAGACACAGGCAGTTGGTCACTAAACTTGAATAGGTGAGTATTGATATTTCATCATCATCATCAATACCACCAGGTGGAAGACATGCTGCAGAAGATGATTGAGCCACAGGATCTGCAACAGCTGGAGGTTGATAAGGAACATATTGCAGTATGTCCAAATCAAACAACTCCACAGGGTTTTGTGGAATCTTGTCAAAGGAGATTCATTAAACTTCACATGCAGAGTCTCTTCAACTATCTTTGTTCTGCAGTTGAAGACTCTGTATGCCTTGCAAGTAGATGAATAACCAACAAAATACCCAGCATCCACCTAGGATCAAATTTATGGAGTTGATCCTTTGTGTTGAGAATAAACAGGGACATCCAAATGCTTTGAAAAATGAAATCAGAGGAGCCCAATGATGGAGAACTTCATATGGAGTCTTCATCAACCTCTGATTTACTAGAACTCTATTCTGCACATAGCAAGCTGTGTTGACAGCTTCAGCCAAAAGGTCAGTGCAACCAAACCAGAGTCAGCCAGCATGGACCTTGCAGCTTCAATGAGGGTCCTGTTCTTTCTCTCCACTACTCCATTTTGTCTGGAGTCCTTGGGATGCTAAACTGCCTTTTGATTCCTTTGAGAGATAGAAGTCATCAAGTGTATGATTCCTGAATTCAGTTCCATTATCACTCCTGATACACTTGACTGGAAGGGAATACTGCTTCTCAATATACAACACAAAGTTAATAACTTTCTGAGCAACCTCATCCTTTGAATGTAGAAAGAAAAGTCCATACAAATCTGGAGTAATCATCCACAATTACCAGACAGTATTTCTTCTTTGCCATGCTCATCACTCTCACAGGACCAAAGATCCATATGCAGTAATTGCAAGCAGGCAGTGGACTTAGGTTCTTCAATAGGAGGGAATGAGACTTTGTGATGTTTTCCTTTAAAACAAGCAGTGCAGGTTTCATCACAGTGGAACTCTTTTTTGGTAAGCCTCTGACTAAACTCTTGTGGATAAGCTGATTCATGTTTTTGAAATTAACATGACCCAGCCTTCTGTGCCACAGTTAGATTCTTGAGAAGAGGCTTTGGAAAATAGGCAAGGAATGCCTTGAGATGTATTTTCTTGGAAAGATCTAAGGCATACACTCTTCCCTGTCCTGTTGGCTCTCAGGAGAGTGTTGATCATCAAACACTTGTCAATCAAGTGCAAAACTTGGATGACAGAATCCTACAGTTCTGACTGGTGAAAAGAGCAACATGGCCTTTATCACACATTTGACTGACACTCAAGAGATTGTACTTGAGATTTTCCCATGATTAACATCATCAAATTTGATTTCTCCATTGGAGACAAAGCCATTACCAATTGTAACCCCTAGCATCATTGCCAAAAGAAACAAATCCCTTCTTTCCTTGAGAGTAGTCATGAAGAAGATAGTTGTTCCCAGTCATGTGCATAGATCCCCCACTGTTACATACCAGATGCTACTTTGGCATGTTGGAGAACCCTGCAAAATAAACAATCAGTTAGTTTTGGAGACCCAACCTTTTTGGTTTTGGGCCTGGTCTCATCAATAGATGGTAAACTAACAGGTTTATTAGAAACAACAGCTGAGAGGAAGAAGATGGTGAAGAAGAGGAATCCTTTGGCTTGGATCTCCTTTTCTGTGATTTCAACATAGGAGCATCTAGTGGTTAACTCTACCCAACAGAGTTGAACCATCATGACCAGCTGTGTCTGATTTTGTGATAAAGCTTTCAGCTCATCAGACACATTGCAGTGGAGTTTGATAAGTTCCTATGTTGCACCTTCTTCTTCTGAGCACTTCAGTTGTCACCTGTTTAACCCCTTCCTTTTTGGATTTCTTTGAGGACTTAAGGGTTACAGGATTTGATGTTGCTAACACAAATGTGGTCTCAAACTCATTTTCATTTTTACCATTTTCTCTTTAATTTCTTCTTTTTTTTGAGTTTGGAACCTCTTTTGTACCAGCAATCATCTGTAAGATGATTGAACAAACCACATACTTCACATGGTTTCTTCTTCATCTTAGGTTGATCATCAACTAAAGAGGGTGAAGCAACTGAAGACTTGCTCTTCGATGCTTTGGAAGCATTGTTTGCTTTCTTGACTGCCTCTTTAGTAGTCTTCAAACTCTTCTACTGACAGTTTTCTTCTCTTCAGTACTGACAGCAGTTGGAGTTTGAACTTCAGGTATTAAACTTGCTCTCTAATCCTTTCAGGACTTTCAGAATAGCTCCTGAGTTGATCAACTCATTGATCATGTGAGTGTCAGCATTTGAACCATCACATCAGTTGATAGGTTCAGAGAGGGCTTGATGCTGACTGCTACTTCTGATTGTGCTGTATCAGAAAGTAGATCACATGATGAGATGGTTGGTATCACTCTCACCATCAGATTCTACCTCTGCTCTTGGAGTAAAATCTGTAGGTGGAGCAGTGTGATTGTAACCAATGCCAAACTTCACATTGGAAGCAGATTGCTTACTAAGAAGCATTTCAAAACCTTTGCATGATTGTACCATCTATCACACTTACCTGGGTAACTGCAAGGGTTTTTTGAGATCTTTATACTTCTCTAGAAGTATCTCTTCCTAGCCTTATCATCAGTTATTTGGCATTTCAGTTTGTAAATCTCATCATTTTTATCATTAAGTGAGACTCAAATTCAGCTTTGTTTTTGGAAATATTTGTTCTAGCTCAATGTTCTTGTTGATTTAAGCTACATTTGCTTCTCTAATAGATGCAAATGCTGCTATACATGTGTCAGAACATAATTTGGCTTTTGCCTCAGAGGATACCTGTGATACCTTTGGTGTAGAGGCATTAGAGGATGAAGTATCAGCAGAATCCAAAGCCATAAGAGCTAGATTTCCCAATGGACTTCACCACCATGTTGACCAGCACCTGAGAACAGTTGTTCATGACCAGACATGTCATCTGGTAAATGCCAGTCAACAATCCGGGGGTAAGAAGCTGTGTTGTGAGGTGAGTTGGTTGTGATGAGTTGGGAAGGCTGTGGTTCAGGCAATGCTTGTGGTTGTTGTGCAATTGGAGCATGAACAGAATTTGGTTGAGGCATAATAGCAGGGATAAGGATATGACATTTGACCTGGGGAACAAAGTATGCAGGAGATCTAGGATGTGAATTATGACCAGAACCAGCAGGATGTTCCCTCTGTTTTGTGGACTAGTATATAGGAAAAGTCACAAAGGGTGCAGAAGAGTTAGATCCAGTTGATCTACACTCTCTTGCAAAGTGTCCTAGCCTTTGGCATTTGTGACACCTCAACTTACTCTTGTCAAAACCAACTTTGGTTTTGCCAGAGAGTCCAGGAAATTTCCTGCCAGTTCTCTGTAGAACTTCTGAGATCTGATATTAATCAGTGCCATTGGCTCAGAATTTCCATCTCTTTAGATCATCATCAGCTATTCCTTTCAGATCATCCATGATGAAGCATAAATGTCACTATTACTGCCAGAATGACTCTCAATACCAACAAATGCATGATCAGACTATTTGAAGAGAATATATATGCTCATCATAATTGCTTTCAAATGCAGCATATTCTGACTCATGACCAACCAGGCAGTATTGCCTGGTACAAAGTCATTAGTGAGCTTTCCTGATGAGGACAGTTTCCTCTTCGCTCTATCTCTCTTTCAAATGTAAGCAGTTTCCCATGAAGTTGGGTGAGAGATAGGCCTTCAAGATTTGCACTGGAGCGTAGGACAATAATGTATGTGTCCCATCTCTCAGACAGTGATCTGAGGAATCTGTTGTTCATTGGCTATTGTGTATTCCTGTTTCACCATTTTCAGCTCAGATATCAAGCAGGAAAAGCGCTCAAACTGTTGAGTCAGTGTCTCACCTTTCTATGAGAGAATGTCTCATATTGTTGGGCAAGGATTCTCTATTGTTTGCTAAGACCTCATCTGTGCCACCGAATTGTCCTTCAGGGCATTCCAGAGATCATTAGCAGTTTCATGATGCATAAGCCTGAATAGATTTCATTAGGCAGTGCCATGGCCAGAATTCCATGGGCTTTAGCATCAATCTCAAATAGTTTCCGTCTTCATCAGAGTATTGTCCTTCTTCTTCGGAACCATTTGATGGTTTCGGATTGTTCACCATAGGCTTATGTGGTCCATGTACCACAGATGTCCAACAACCTGAACTGTTAACAGACAGGTGATGAAGCATTCTTCGTTGCCATATGTTATACTCGGTCCTAACCAGCATCGAGGCTTGGTTGAGGAACCGGTATTGTGAGGATCATTAGAAGAGTCGTCATCTCCGATTCAAACAAATTCGGTTAAACTAAAACAGATTTAGAACACAAACGCAACAACCAATTTGAACCAGAAGATCTCAAAATAAATGAACGAAAGCGGCAGAAATTCAATAATCTATAACCACTTCTTGCAAATGCGCTAATTCAATCAAACACAGAAATCAATTAGCAGTTTCAATGATCAATTGTTAGATCGATCAATGATTAACCATGCTCTGATACCACTTGTTAGGATCAGTGATCTATGTTTGATGGATTGACGAGTATTGCAGCGGAATTCAAACAATGAATTACTCGATTCACAAGAACAAAACAATATTCAATGAAGAACAAAGACGGTTATAGAGAGAGAGAGAATATCTGCAAATATATTTCATTCAATATTCGCTTTTGTGGTAACAGAATGTCACAATTATGATTAGGTCGACACCTCTTATATAAGAGATGTGACGTCTGCTGATGTCACTTGATAGTGACATCTAACAGATTTATTTCAACTGAAACACAACTACTGAAGATGTCAAAACAGCTGACATCTTCTTACAAAATATGCTAAGTGTTATCAGTTGATACAACTACTGAGAAATATAAAACTACTGAAACTACAAATATAAAACTACTGATATCACAACTACTGAAGAAGTACTCTTCAGCAGTTGTGACAAACTACTGACGCTTCAGTACTTGATCTTCAGACTTTGACCTTCAGATGTTTCATCAGCTGATGACTTCAGTAGATATCATCAGCTGATGTCTTCAGTCTTTGTCTTTAGACTTTGTACATCAGTTGTTGATCTTCAGCACTTGTAAACTCTTCAGATGTTGTACTTCAGTACTTTGGTCTTTCAGCTTCAGCACTTGTGTTCTTCAGCTGTTCAGCTTCAGTAATTGTGTTCTTCAGCTGTTCAGCTTCAGTACTTGTGTTCTTCAACTGTTCAGCTTTAGTACTTGTGTTCTTCAGCTGTTGTACTTCAGCACTTTAGTTCTTCAGCTGTTGAAGTCTTCAGCACTTGATCTTCAGCTGTTGAAGTCTTCGCACTTGTCAAACTGCTGATGAAGCTTTCAGCAGTTGTTGTGATACCATGTGGGACTTAGAGGTTTTCTGATCTTGGCTCATTGGTTCTTTTGGTCCAACAGTCAATCAATTGAGATTGGCAGGACCTTTGCAGCGTGTCTTGGGTGATTGGGTTGGCCTTGTACATAGTACACAGAACCCTTTCGAGGGATACAGTTGACCCTTTTGGGGGATATAGTTAACCCTTTTGAGGGATATAGTGACCCTTTCGAGGGATATAGATGGCCCATCATCCGTTTTCCATTGCGCATATAGTTGGGGTATTGCTTTTTGGTCCATACAGAAAGTGAAACATAAGATAAAAGTTTACAGACAAGGCATACAGTAAAAAGAACGAATAGTACATGTTCATATATTTAATGCGTGCTCGCATATACAGTACAGAGTTGTATTTTACAGAAAAGAGTATTTTCATATACAACATATAGAAGGTATTTATTTCTTTAAAAACAAGAGCTCACTCAGCAACGCTGACTTTTATACATTTTCAGTTGGCAGGTAATTATTGCTGAGGATGGCACGAGGGTGAAGCCACTCGCAGGGAAGGAAGACTAACATCCATTCGTATGTTATATTGTTGTTGTTTTGTAATGCAGTAAAACAATTCTTTTGTAATCAGTTAAACGATGATATATTGCTCAATAATAGTGGTTTAAATGAAATGAATGGTTTTTGATAAATTATTTCTGCTGCTTAAGTTTATATAATTATAATGTTTAATGTTTTAATTGTTGTGATTGACCAACTGTGAGATTTCCGGGGACGGGGCCTTACAAAAACATGTAATGCTGGAAGTGTGAGATACTTGTATCTCAAGGTGTTTTGTCTAAGCAATGTATTCATATAAATTATTGATACGTGTGTACCTAGTTTAGGAGCTTAATGTAAAATGACTTTCATATCTTACATATATGTAATGAATGAGTTGAAGGAAATGAAATATGTGATTGATGCTTCTAATTTTTAAATGTGTCATTGTTTATTGTGTAATAACGCTTATTGAACTAACTATATAGGTTTGTGGTTGTTTACATAGTTCTTAGTCAATAATGGTTGAGAAATGTGTTTAAACTTAATCGTATGAAGTCTTCATGCGAATGGACCATACGCTTGAACACTTCATGCTAATGACCATTCTCACGACTGAACCAGGAGACTGGATCAGTCACGATTGAGACATAAGATTGGCTCAGTCGCACGACTGAACCTTCTATCATACGTATGGATCAATCGCATGATTCAGTCGCACGACTGAACCATGCTAATGGTTTAGTCCTACGATTGACAAACCCTAGCCTATAAATACCACCTAATTCATGTAAAAACATAACACTTCAAGAATTTTGACTCACATACGTACCCTAGCCGTCCAGAGACTCCAGAGAACCTGTTCCAACTTCATAGTTCGCAGTTGATCATTTTCTAATCATTCTTAACGTTTCATTAATCTTTAGATTGATCAAAACTGCGTTCTCACTGATTAGATCGTCAATCAAATAGGATTCCGCACTATTTGATTAGGTATACATGCATTATCAGTTAGTACTCCGTACGTACACGGTCCTAAAAAGTGGTATTAGAGCCTTGGCTCTTGATTTTGTGTGTGATTCGATTAGTTTTGGTGCAAAAATCACGTTTTTCATTCAAAAGTGTCACCTTTTTTAGTAAAATAGTGTTTTCAGTGTCTCCAGATCTAAAATTTTACGTTTTTTGGCATACGGCAGATTAGGGTTCTTGAAAACTCATGTTTTTGTGTCAAAGTATCAAAAACCTTCGAATTTTCAAGAACAGCAACCTTCAGTCTCACGATTGGCTCAATCGCATGACTAAACTTAATCTCTCATCCCATACGCACGATTGAACTCAGTTGCCCATCCATTCGTACGACTGAACCACCCCATTCGCATTGTCCATCCGCATTTGTCCAATCGCACAGTTGTTCATCCGCATTTGTCCAATCGCACAATTGACCCCATCCGCATTTGTTCAATCGCACGATTGGCCCATTCGCACCTCTCCATTCGCACAAGTGAATAAGTCTTAGGTTAAAGTTTAAAGTTTATAGAAATGGAAGATCAGTACTTTGTATTTACTACTGGTAGAGACTCTCGTATTCAGAATCTTTTGCTTCTGGAAAATGAAATAGGGAATCACAATAAGCCTCCTAAACTTATAATGTTAGATGATTACCCACAATGGAAGCAAGGTTCGAGATATATCTAAATGGAGTTCATCCCAATCTATGGGAATCATCTAGATAGGTTATAGTATGCCGGTTGGTGCTTATGGTGTCAAACTTACTTTGGGCGGCATGACTGATCGCCAAAAGGTGAAGTACAATGCTGAGAAGAAAATGTATGCTCTGTTGACTCGGTCGATACCTAAGGATATATTCCACATGTTTTATGAGAACAAACAGGCAAAGAAGTTATGGGAGGCTCTAGAAAAACGATACGACAGGAATGCATCGTTGAAAGCTCTAAAGGCAAGGGCTTTGAAGAAGGAGTTGATCACTTCTCTTTGATGGCTAAAGAGAGCTTGGATGATGTCATAGACAGGTTCTACCATTTAATGAGTGAACTGCACACCCATGGGGTCACAACGTTAATGAAAGGTAAGGTCTCAAGCTTTGCCGATGGTCTGCCAAAGAAGTGGGACTCGTTTGTATCTTATTTGAGACAGTACAATTTACTGCCAAAATTAGACATAAATGACTTCATCCTGAAATTGAGGGAGGAGGAACTGTGGATGAAATACAGGTCACAGAGAGGATCCTATGACCAGAATCCTTCACTTTATAAATCCTCTTCCACTTCAACCAGTTCAGGAGCACCTCTTCAAACAGTATTTCTGTCTAGTTCAACTGCTCCTTCTCAACCTACAGCTTTAGGATCTGAAATTTCAGGGTCATCTAGTACCCAATATATCACATCTGAAGCAAATGCTATGAAGTTAAAGACTGAGAATCTCGGGAATATCACTATGGAGGTTGCAAAGGAGCATATGGACCTTTTAGCTGCTGTTGTTCATTCTTATGATGGTCTAGTTGCAGGAAAGATCGGAAATTGCCATCTGGCTGATGAGGATTACGATAGGTGGATGAAAATGAATTAGAAAGAATGGACATTATGTGGGCTTTGGCAAGTTCTGTCAGGTGAGCGAAAATTTTTTTGAAGAAGATAGGACAAAACTTGATAGCCATAAAGGATACAACTTTTGGTTTCGACAAAACCAAAGTTACCTACTTTAACTGTGGACAAAAGGGGCACTTCAAACATGAATGTGTAAAGCCCAAGAATACAAGTAACTGGAATCCTTTCTCATCATTCAACTGTCAAGACAAACCCACGAGTGGAGCTGCCTCATCAAGCAAAGATACAAAGGCTTTGACTGCACAAGACGAAGAAGGTCAAGATTGGACCTTTCATTTTGTATCTCCAGGTGAATAACTACAGGATCGGTGTTTGTCACTTAAACACAAGGTTTTCTCTCAAACTCACCTAGAATCACACTCGGGTAAGAATCAATAAGAGTTGATCACAATATGAAAAGTAACTAATAACACAGAAAGATAATTTCAAGATACTTTTATATATTGATTCTTAACTCAAGATACGAAGACTCTTACAAGCAGATGATTATGTTTATGAGTTACAAGGAGAACCTATATATAATACTATCTACAACCGGATATACTTTGATACCAGCTGGGATCCTTTAGCTAAAGCCTATACTACAACACTATAGTTAAGGTATCTTAGATAAAGTCTTATCTGAGATTTGGTAGTCAGGACATATCCCTGACTTACCTTTTGTTACCAACTAAAGATAGCAACTGTACTATCATGAAAAGGTAAATAGTGGAATAAAGTATGGTCAACAACATGGTTCTTTAGGAAGAAGCCATGTTGTATCAGAAGTCTGTAGCAGAGTGTCAGAGACCATACTTGTGTCCACTGGTTATATTAGAAGTGATCTAGTTTTGGTTGCATTAGCCTTCTTCTTGATCCAACAAACTCCCCCTAGGCTGATGCTACCAAAACTTCACTTACCTCGACTTCTCAAAACTTTCAGCACGAAGGAGAGCAAATATTTATCTGTCTCCTTGTTCTTCCCTGATGTGGTGCAGAGAAGCTTGTACAGATCCTTGGTAGATAGGAAATCTAATCTGTCACCTTGGATAACATGTACCCTTTGTTGTTGCCCTCTGAAAAGAATTAGTTGATGGGAACTGTAATCATATTCCCATCGAACTATAGGTTCCAATTCAGGACCTTCCACCATCTGTTGAAAGGCAACAACTTTGGTGGGAGATCTTTCCTTGTCTTCCTGTCTTCTCAACTTCAGCTCTTCTTCAATCTTTGCTTTTGCAGTTAGCTCAGCCAAATGAAGACTGCTGAGATGATTTCTGATGAGTGCAGCAGTTTCAGAGTTGGAGGGGTTGGAGAATGGTTTCTCTGCTAACTCAGCAATGTCAAATCTGCTGGAGTGTAACAGAGAGGTTGCATTGAGTCTGTTGACTTCACCATTCTCTATTTCCACAAAAAGTTGTCAGAAGTTTCATCGAACCTCCACTGGATTATCTTCCTTCTAGGCACAAGAGGCTGACTAGGGATCTTGTCCTCTTTTCTTGTATCCAGTAGAGTCACCAGTTTCCTTCTGAGCTTCTTTTCTTCCTCATTTAAAGAGTCTGAATTGAGGCCCAAAAGTCTTGCAGCCTGGTCCAAAGTTCCTCTAGGCAAATTTAGGAATCTGTCTCTTATGAGGGAACTTGAAGATCCGTCTACATAGGTAATGTTAACGAAGTCTTCTACACAGGAGACTTCGCTCAAAGTGGTGCAATTAGTGAGCTTCATATTGATTGCCTTAAACTCCTCAAGAGAGAGATGTTGAGAAGGCTGAAGGGATGGTTTGGATAGTAATTGGGTAGGTTTAGGTTCAGAGGTTCTGGCTAGTGTTTTGGGTTGGATGATGGGAAGTTTAGGAGGTTGAGGTGAGGGAGTAGTAGTGGGTAGTGATGTGGCTTCAGGGGTGAAGGGTTCAGGTTTAATGGTGAATGGTAAGGGTGAGGGTTCAAGTTGTGGTTGGGTAGAAGCAGTGAAGGTCATCCCTTTTACCTTTCTATACATCTCTTTCCTTTTCCCCAACCAGATGTCAGCCTTAATTTCACTGAAAATCCGTTGGAGTGTCCTTTCAGACATAGGACCCACCTGCCTACCAGAGAAGCCATGAGCTCGAAGATAGTCCTTCATCCAGGCTTTCTCAGTAAGCTTCTTGGAGGTAGTGACCCTAGCCTCTCCTTCTTTCTTCTTCTTCTCTCTGGCCTTTTCTTTTGCAGCCTTCTTCCTTTCTTTCTCCATTTGATCTTGCTCTTTGTTGTAGAGCTAGAGGATCGTATCATCATTGTGTGGAGAGAGTTCTTGAAGATCAAAGCCTCTGGAGAGTAGGAAGTTTATTCTGTCTCTCCTTAGCTGCAATTCATCCTCCTTCTGTTTCTTTTCTTTTTCCTATAAGGCCAACCTGGCTTCTTCTTCAAGTCTCGGCCTAGTTGCCTTCTCCAGATCCACCAACTCCTCTAATGGTAGCAGGAGTGTTTCTTCTTCATTGGCAGCTCCCATTTCAATGAGCTGGTCAATGATCTGCTCTCTTCTTTTATTGATGACAACCTCCTGATTGGAAGCAGCTGCTTTTGTGCTGGCAGCTAGCAACTTCTCAGTCTCAAGTCTTCCTTTCTTCTTAAGTTTCTCAATCTTCTCCTCTTCTTGAATCTCTTCCGTAGTCATCTTCCTTTTACCTTTATCCTTTGAAGATCCTGACTGTGGTGGTTCTTGAGAGAGGTTTCTGATTGTGAGAGAGTCATAGATGGTGTCTGAGATGGAGGTGCAATTGGAAAGTCTTCGCTGCTCATTTCAGATGCCATTTCCAGGATAGCATCTATGAGGATCAGTTCCTCGGACATTTTAAATAGTCCTTCCGCAGCTTTCATTTCAGCTTCGGAAGATTCAGCTTGTTCTTTCGAGGCTTTAACTTCAGCTTCGGAAGTTAAAGGAGATACAGATTATGTCCCAAGTGTTTCAGTTGCTGGGCCATCGGTTCCCATTTCCCCTTCAAATTGAATCTTAGGTTCCATGAGGACCTTAGGTTGACCAACTTCTTCCACAGTGGTAGAAGGTGCTGTCTTTGAAGTTCTTCTACTCCAAAGTAGATCATTGCAGCATCATGCCTTGGTTGCTCAAAGGAAGATCATAACAAAAACTTGGTGAAGAGTCTGTAGAGATCATTGAGCATCCTTGGATCAATCTGAAGAGTGACTTGAGATGTTTCAGGCACAGAGATGATGGGAGAGGAAGATGTTGAAGTGGAAGGTCGGCTCTGTGGTTCCTTGTGTGTTTGTCTTTGAACATTCTCCCCCTTTTTGGTAGCATCATCTTGAGAGCTAGATGAGCTGGAGGAGGAAGTCAGGGAGACCTGAATAGGTACATGCCCAACAGACCTCTCTGTCTGTTTCTCAGCTAGTTGAGCCTTGAGATTGTCAATCTCAAGTTGCTGAGTGGCAGATCTTGCCTCTAAAGTCCTAACCTGAGATTCCAGGTTTGAGACTTTAGAAAGAAGATCTTGAATGAGGAGTTACATGCTTCCCACATCTTCTTTCGAAGAATCACAGGGAGATGAGGTAACATACCTAGTATGTTCAGCCTCACCACCAGATGTGGTTTCTTGGCACCCTGGTTTCCCATGCTCAATGATGTCTCTTTTAGAGTCATCAAAGGGCTCGGTTGCCGTAGATTCAGTCTGAGAAATGTTACCACTGTCCACAAGGTCCATTGAGGCACCTTTTGTAGTGGCAGCTGAATCTACATGAGTCCCCTCCACATCAGTGGGACTCACCTCAGTTGGTTGCTGATGGGGGCTAGAGATAAGGGATTTCTCCGGGCTCTGTTGATCTTGGAAAGGGTGTTGTAGATCAACTTCATTTCCATGGAAAGATGTTATCTCTTCATCAGTTTTAAATAAAAGGTCAGTGAAAGATAGGATGGGTAAACCTACTGACCCGGGACTTTGGTCAATGTCTACAGGCATTGAGCCTCTGGTGGGGCTGTCCCTTGTTGGCTGCTCTGGAGATTATAAGGACTCATCCTGAGGGCTTTCAGCTTGGGTTGTGGGCTCATGGGTCTGAGACTGAGGAGACTCAAGACCCAAATTGAGGTCAAAAGAGAAGGATGGAGAAACCTCTGACTGAGTGGGAGCCCACTCGAGTCTTTTTGGATTGAACAGGAGGGGCTTGTTTAATCAGAGTAGATTGAACAAGGGTTCGTTTGGGGCGTCTCTAATAAGTGATGGTGATGGGTGGAGAAGGTAGTGTTGGCATAGTGGGGGTAGTTATTGGTGTGGGTTCATCACCTGTGGGGTTAACAGGGATGTCACCAGGAGCCATTGGCTCAATCATACCTGGAAGAAGTGCAGTATCTCTTCCTGTGAAGTTGGTGGACACTCTCTTCAAAGTCTTGAAGATGGTCGGCCTCATCTGAGGAGCAGTTAGAGCAGCTGCACAGACAAGCGTGCTCTGGTCTAGCTCACAGTTGATTATATGCTGGAGAAACCTGGGATACATGAAGAATGTGTCCTTCTAAAGATTCCATGAGGTTAGTCAGCATAAATCTTGAATAGTGAAAGTGGAGGCGTTTTACCAACCCATGAACAAGGCACCCAAGTTCAAATGGGATTTGATCCCATCCTCGGATTTATTCGACAAGCAGTGAAGGACCACGTGTAGCAGGAACTTCCATTTGTACGAGAAGTTAAATTGGTAGACAGTTGACCTGCTAAGTCTCCTCCATATCCCATTTGGAGATAAGAATCTCCAAGTCCGCTTTGGGGAATTCCGTTGGAGCGCCCTCATCATGAAGCTCTAAATGCTCCCTGATGAGCTGTTCAGAAATGACCAACTCCTGGCCACAGATGCTTGATCGAATGACACGAACCCCGTTTAGGTTTTCAATCTGACCATTTGCCTAAAATTCAGACATATGGTTTGAGTAAATTGTGGGGTAACAGTCAGAGCGGTGTAGTAGGAAGATTGGGTTAGAAGGAGATGATATCTGAGAAGTCAGCATCTCTTGATGAATCAAGAAGTGCGACTTGGTTGTGCTGAGGGTTGAAGGCCATTCGAAAGGTGAATGGGAATGATTTGAGCTGGGTAAAGTTGAGTAGAAGAAATTTCTAGGGCTGTAAAGTTTGCAAGTAAGAGAGTGAAAGTGAATAGTCAAGATTATTTAAAAGATGTGGAGAGGCGGTAATGGGGGTTAGGATAAGGTGATGTGATGGTTTAGTGTATGAAATGACAGTGGCGGTAAGGTTAAAATTAGTTAAATAATCCGACATCATTAACAAAATCTTTGCTTTTTACAGTGTGGGGCCCAAGAAATTTATGTTACACAGTGAAATCTCTCTTCCGATTGTAAACATTTCCGAAGGTAACTTGTCTTCCGAAGGTAACTTGTCTTCCGAAGGCAATTCTTACTTCTGAAGCCAAATCTTTGCTTCCGAAGATTAGAGTTGCTTCCGAATAAAGAATTTGTAAGTTTCGGAAGTAGATCTGATGTGCAATCAATCGCTTCTTCCGAGACCAAGAATTCTTCCGAGAAGAAAGTTATCCTTTGAGAAATTATGCTTCGGATGATATATTCCGAAGGTTAATTTCTCTTCGGAAGGAATTTACACTTAAAAATTTTCAGAGAGAATTTCTTGTAACAGGGCTTAAATTGTATTGACAAAGACTCACATATTGAAAAGGTTTTCAAAAGAGATCAGATTAGTCAATGTTTATCATCCCAATAGCTGTTATGAGATACTTAAACCTTTGTTCATCAAAACCTTTGGTAAACAGATCAACATATTGTTCATTTGAATCAACTTTGATTAACTTGATTAGATTTTTCTCATAATGTCTCTATGAAATGATACCTGATGTCAATGTGCTTAGTCTTGGAGTGCTTCACCGGATTTTCAGTAATGGAGATAACATTGTTGTTGTCAATATGGATAGGAGTACTCATAAAGTTGAATCCATAGTCTAACATCTGATTTTGAATCCATAGCAGTTGAGCACAGCAGCTAGCAGCAGCAATGTATTCAGCTTTAGTAGTTGATGTAAAGACACAGGATTGTTTTTTGCATTGCCATGAGATGATCCTTCCACCAAGAAATTGACATCCTCCCGATGTTGATTTCTTGTCAATATTGCAGCCGCCGTAGTCACTGTCAGAGTATCCAAAAAGATTACAATCCTTGTTTTTGGGATACCAGAGACCTAGTTTAGGCGCTCCTTTGAGGTATCTGAGGATTCTCTTAACAGCAGCTAGGTGAGACACCTTAGGAGCAGCCTGATATCTTGCACAAATGCAAGTAGCAAACATGATATCAGGTCTACTTGACGTAAGATACATCAAAGAACCAATAATTGCCCTCTACTGATGTTGATCGGTATCCTCCCCCTCAAGGTCAGGACAAAGATTATGGTTTCTGGGTATGGGTGTCTTGGCAGGCTTGCAATCCTTCATCTCAAATCTTTCTAAGATGTTAGAGACATATTTAGATTGATTAATGAAGAACCCTTCCTTTAGTTGCTTTGCCTGAATTCCAAGGAAAATGTCCATTTTTCCCATGGAGCTCATCTCAAACTTCTTCTTCATAATGCTCTCAAAGTCCTTGCACATTTGGTCATTTGAGGAACCAAATATGATGTCATAGACATAGACTTGTACGAGCAAAATGTCCTTTCCAGACTTTCTAATGAAGAGAGTCTTGTCAATGGTGCCTCTAGTATAGCCATTCTTCAGAAGAAACTGAGACAGAGTCTCATACCACAGCCTAGGTGCTTGGTGCAGCCCATATAGAGCTTTATCCAATTTGCACACATAGTTGGGGTGTTGTGGATCTTCAAATCCTGGAGGTTGACATACATAGACTTCCCTGTCTATATCCCCGCATAGAAAAGTACACTTGACATCAAGTTGTATACTATGAAGTCCTTGGATGCAACATAAGCAAGGAAGATCCTAACTGCCTCAAGTCTTGCAACTGGTGCGAAGACATCAGTATAATCGATTCCTTCCTCTTGAGTGTATCCTTGAACCACAAGTCTTGCCTATTCTTGATGATCAAGCCTCTATCATCTCTCTTGTTTCAGAAAACCCATTTGGTGCCTATGGGTACTTGACCAGATGGTAGCGGACATAGGTTCCATACGTTCTGTCTCTTGAATTGAAGCAGCTCCTCTTGCATCGATTCAATCCAGCTACTATCTTTCAAGGCATCTTCTACCTTCTTGGGTTCCATCTGAGATAGAAAGCATGAGTACAAGCAGACATTCCCTTGATGAGTCTGTCCTCTTGTTCTCACACCCTCAGAGACATTCCCTATGATGTTCTCAGTTGGATGAGTGTTGTGAATCCTAAGACGAGGAATCACTTCCAGTTGCAGAGATAGATCCAGGTTGAACATATTCTGTTTAGGAACTAGAACACTCTGTCCAGCTATTGTTTCAAAGTCATTCAATGAGGACTGATTGAATGAATGAGAAACATCATCGATAGTTGGTTGTGAGGTAGTATTAACAGTTGTCTGTTCCTTCAAAATACTACCTCCTTCTGCCTGGTGTTGTGGTGGATCACCTGATGAGTTTTGAGGCTCAGTAGGTGACTCACTTGTTGAAGCTTCACTATTTCTTGATATAGTTAAACTATCGGATCTATGAATAGTGGAAGCTTGATGTATTGCAGCACTTGGAGAATTTGGTTTAAGCCTGGGAAGCTCAAATAGTTGATCATTAGCAGCAGCATCAGCATCATTTTGAGCACCTATTCCAACTAAAACATTCTCACAAGAGGGTTTAGAATAGTTTGGAAACAATTCTAAGTCAAAGATGTGATCAGGTCCATTCCCCCTAACACAAGGAGTGTGCTCATTAACAACTATATTGGATGACTCCTCAAATTGTTGATTCTTAATGTTGTATACTCTGTAAGCTTTGGAACTAGAAGAGTATCCAACAAAGATAGCATCATCCGACTTTTCTATTTTAAGAATAAAAGATTTTAATGTTTTAACAGTTTCATCTTTAGTTCTTAAAAAGAATACTCATGTGAATCTTGTAAAATCATCAACTATCACAAGGCAATATGATTTCCCTCCAATGCTCATTATACTTGTGGGACCAAAAAGATCCATGTGCAATAAGTGCAATGGAGTAGTGATAGAGTTAACACATTTGGATTTATGAGATGTCTTGTGTTGTTTCCCTTTCAGGCATGCAACACAGTTGTCTTTGCAGAAAAACTACTTTTTAGGCAAACCATGTACCAAGTTATTTTTAGCCAATTTGTTTATTTTCTTAAAATTACATGACACATACGTTTATGCCACAGTGTTGACTCATCACTATCAGCTTTAGAAAGAAAGCATGATACTTCACCCATTGGGGAAGCATTGTTCATATCAAGCTTGTACATATCCCCTTTCCTGGGAGATCTAAGAAGCACCAATTCTGGAGGAATTGTCATCCCTGGTTTGAGGATAATGCACTCATGTTCTATGAAAAGCATTTTGGCGCTTTTTATCACAGAATTGAGAAACACTTAACAGATTGTGTTCAAGCTGTTTGACAAAGTTACTTTGTCAACTGTTAACATACCATTGGATATACTCCCTCTGCTAGAAATATATCCTCCGGCCTCACCTCCAAACTAGACAGGACCTCCGTCATAATGTTGAAATTGTTGAAGGAGATGTATGTTCCCTGTCATGTGCCTGGAGCATCCACTATCTACAATCCATACATTGTTGTTCTTGTCAAATGGATGTTCCAGCACATAAGATGAGATTTCAGTTTTGTTTGGAAACCCAAGCTTTATTGGTCTTGGGTTCTTCCAAAGATAATGACATGAGTGAACCAAATGATATGCATGGGGGTTCAACAGAGGTCTTTGAGGAAGAGGTTTGGGTTGCAGTATCTTCCTTGATCTTCCAGTCCACCCTTTGGCTGATCTTGGAGGATGAGCTTGTTGAAGCTTTTGCAGCATGGTCTTCTTCCGAAGCTTCTTTCTTTTCGGAAGAAGTCCTCACCACCTTTTCCTCCGAAGCAGTCTTCTTCTGGGATGGTTTCAAGGGAGCTTTCTTGTTCTTCCAAACCTTAGTAGCTTTTGCTTCCGAAGCCATTTTCCCTTCGGAAGAAGGAGTTTCTTCCGAAAGCAACTTGGCTTTGGAAACTAGCTTTCCCTTCTTCAACTCTTGAACCATATGGAAGGGTCCAAATGTGAAACCTTCCCTGACTCCTTCTTTTCTAACATTATTTGCATAATGTGTGCTTGCAGGATTGTAGTAACAATCTTTTGCCATGTGATTTTGCAGGCCACACATGATGCATGCGATGTTAGACTTTTGGGAAAGTGAGGGTTGCTGTTTCTTGGTTTTCTTTTCTTCGTTAGTAACTTTTCCCTTTAACTTCTGATCCTTTGGTAGGACAGGAATGCTGGTATTACATTCCTTTCCTGAATCAGAAGTACCTAACACGTGGAAACCAGCTGAAACAAAGACACCCTTCTGTTTGGGGTCAATTTTCAGTTTGGATTCAGCCACTTTCTTAGCAGATCTCCTAGCAGCTTTAGCTCTGCTTCTTCTGTCTTTGGTGGTTAGGATTTGATCATCACAGGAGGAGATGGATCTATCTACCTGTTCCTTCCCTGTGGTGGCCACTATTGGTGCCTCATCCTTTAACTCTAGAATGAAAGGGTCAGCAGTTAGAACCTCTTGCTTTTCAGTACCACATCTAGGTTGTCTGATAGACTCATAGGAATGTGGTGGAGCAATTTCATTGGTTCCCAACCCTTCTTTGTTCTGATAACAGAGTTTGGAATGGCAGGATGATGCAAGAATAGCTTGGAAGTTTTGCTAAGAGATAGCATACTTCCTAGCCTGAGCCTCAGCAGTGACAAGCTGGGCTTGAGCCTCAAACAATTTGGATATCAGATCCTTGATTTGAGTCTTGTAGTTGGTGTGTTCATGTTTCAAAAGAGATATAGTTTTCTCCAACTCATCAATTTTCTTTTGATAGTCAGATTCAGCTCTTTTAAAATCAAATTTTAGAATATTTAAAGACTCAATGTCAGATCTAATTTCCATATTGTAATCCTGATAGCGTTTAACTTTAGCTATACAGGCTGGAGTGCAGAGATGTTCCTATACCTAGGCATCATCTGTTCCGGCCATGAGAGCTTGAGCAAGAGTCACATCATGTACCATGAAGCTCCAGTCAATTTCTTTAGCCATTGCGGCTGCCTCAGTTGACTTCTCAGTGGGCTTTGAGGTTGAGGGATGTGTGGAGGCCTGTGGGGGTTCCCGGATTGGTCTTGGGAGCCTTGCATTCCCTTGCAAAATGACCCAATTGGTTACAGTTGTAACACTTTGCCCTGGTCTTGTCGAACCCGAACTTGCTGGTAGTTGCGTTTTGAGGGAAATGCCTTCCAGTTCTCTTAAAGAACTTCTTTGCTCTGTAAGTTAAGAGAGCCATTTGCTGGACAATGTCCACGTACTCTACGTCATCTGGGCTAAAGCACTCAAGATAAGTGATGTAGGGACTAGGTGAGCAGTATGGCTGCTTATAAGTCAGGAAGTGCTGAGGTTGAGAGGTTAGTGAGCCTTCAGCAACCGTTAAAGCGTTGCTAGCAGGAAGACTCATAGATCTGCTTGTTTGGTGGACCTTCTTACTCTATATCTCTAGATGGTATCCATAAAGGATGCCATAGAGCTCAGTCATGGAAAGAGTGTTCAAGTTTTATGTTCTCTTGATAGAGACACAGTAGAACATCCACTCATTTGGAAGAGCACTCATGAACTTTTTGGTGAGATCTCTAAGTTCAGGAGTGGTCTTTACAGACTGAAGGGACGAGATAAGATCCATGTACCTGAAGTATTGCTGGCTAAGGGTCTCTCCAGCAATATGAGTGAAGTTCTCGAACTGTTGCTTCAATGAGTCCTTCTTTGAGTCGTTGGAGCAAGAATACATCTGAGCAAGTGCATCAAACAATTCTTTGGAAGTCTTGCAATGCTCGAACCCCACCATAATAGAGTTCAGTATTGCAGTCATGAGAATAGTCATAGCATTGCTATCAATGTCCATCTTCTTTCTGACTTCATCAGAATAGTCCTCGGCAGCTTTTTCTATCATGGCACCATTTCCACCAGGTGAAGCCACCTTTGGCTTGTACGGTCCATTGACAATAGAGTTCCACATTTTGCTGTCTTGGTATTTAATGAAGCCTTCCATTCTTTTACTCCAAGACCTGAAGTTTTCAGGGGTGATGATTGGTGCTTTGGTCATTGTCCCCATTTCTACTTCAGATTTGTTGAGGGCCATTTGAGTGAGTGGGTGGTAGGGAGGAGTGAAAACGGGTTGATTTGGATGGTTAGATCATGCAATCAAGAGCCTAGGAAGCTTTAATACCAAT
The DNA here is from genome assembly GCA_025506515.1 of Flaveria trinervia. Classification (NCBI taxonomy): domain Eukaryota; kingdom Viridiplantae; phylum Streptophyta; class Magnoliopsida; order Asterales; family Asteraceae; genus Flaveria; species Flaveria trinervia. The sequence goes on from CM046451.1 coordinate 25,443,864, forward strand.
TGCATGATCGGTGTTTGTCACTTAAACACAAGGTTTTCTCTCAAACTCAACTAGAATCACACTCGGGTAAGAATCAATAAGAGTTGATCACAATATGAAAAGTAACTAAGAACACAGAAATATAATTTCAAGATACTTTTATATATTGATTCTCAACTCAAGCTACGAAGACTCTTACAAGCAGATGATTATGTTTATGAGTTACAAGAAGAACCTATATATAATACTATCTATAGCCGGATATACTTTGATACCAGCTGGGATCCTTTAGCTAAAGCCTATACTACAAGACTATAGTTAAGGTATCTTAGATAGTGTCTTATCTGAGATTTGGTAGTCAGGACATGTCCTTGACTTACCTTTTGTCACCAACTAAAGATGGCAACTGTACTATCATGAAAAGGTAAACAGTGGAATAAAGTATGGTCAACAACATGGTTCTTTAGGAAGAAGCCATGCTGTATCAGAAGTCTGCAGCGGAGTGTCAGAGACCATACTTGTGTCCACTGGTTATAGAAGTGTCTTCCAAAGGTTAAATGGCTTCGGAGAGTAAGTACTTCCGAAGATACTTTATACTTCGGAAGAGGCTGCTTCTTCCAAGACTTGGAGACTTCTTGTGTCATCATACTTCGAAAGTGGTCTTTACTTTATTCATCTAAGTCTTGAACTTCGGAAGTATGCATTTGTCTTCGGAAGTAGAGTTCTGTCTTTGGAAGTTGGAGTTTTCCTTTGTCTTCGGAAGAGCTCTACAACCTTCGGAAGTTCCATGACAAGCTTCAGAAGCCTTTGCATGCAGCACCAAAATAACTTAAGTGATCTAGTTTTGGTTGCATTAGCCTTCTTCTTGATCCAACAATAACATTGCAAATGTTGAGGGTTTGGATGATGACACTGCAAGTGAAGGTAAAATCACAGTTGAACTAGTGATGTCAGATCATGAAGATACTACGAATGTGGTCAATCACCTGATTAAAGAAGATTTCAGAACAACAAGTTCAGAATCTCCAGCATCTGAAGAGTCAAACTCTGCGCTGATGGCAGATCTAACTGAATCTTCACAGGTGAGTACCAAAGACCAACTCTTTGATAATCATGCTTGTAATGAATGTAACAAATTTAGAGAAAGCATAGATTTAAAATTTGCTAGGTTATTAGACCATAATGATAGCTTAGTAAATGACTTACAACTGTCCATAGAAGCTAATCGGATTTTAAAACAAAATGAGCATAGTTATAAAGACAAAATAGAACTTTTAAAGAAACAACTAAGGGAAACCGGAGTTCTTGCTTTTAATGAAGAATATGACATAAAGTTCTACTTAAACTCCCTAGAAGAAACTAAGAAAGAAAAGGCAGTCTTAGAAGTCGAAGTCAACTCACTAAAACAAAAACTGCACAGTTGGACTAGTTTTTCTCACATAGTTCAACACTTAGTGAAAGAACAAAATAACAGGGAGGGGTTGGGTTACAAAGTGGTTCCACCACCACATGAGATAGTGTTAAATTCTAAATGTAGACCAGTAAATAACATTCCTATTAAGGATCATTTGGTGTCCACTCCTCTCGTTAGTGATCCAGATTCCATATGTTAACCAATAGAATCTGTCACTAAACAGAAGGAGGCCACTTTGAAATCTAAAGGTAAGATGCCTATTATGAATTTGGAAGAATAGTTTGAAAAGGTTATTGTAAAGTCAGGGTCAAACATGCCTATTTCTGAACCCAAAAAGACCAAGCTAGTTAACCAACCATGTGCTCCACGTCACAGTCCAAATAAACAAAAGGCTAAAGATATTACAAATGTTCAAACAATGGATTTTGTTAAAGAAATTAAAACATCTAAACAAGAAGTGTACAAACCCAACCAGACCAAAGTCACACAGGTATCACACACTTCCCCACAGAGACTATTTTCCCAACATGTAGAAGGTAGATCCTGCTACACTTGTGGAAAGAGAGGACATATCGCTTCTAATTGTCCTTATTATCAGACACCAAGAAAGAAAGTTGAACTTCATGATACTACACCAAGTTATTCAAAAAGAAGCTCAATTACTCTAGCAAAAGAATCAACGAACCTAAAGTTCAAACCGTAAGCCAATCGTCTGTTTATCACAAACAGGCCTTACACAAAACTGGCATATGGAAAGAAAAGTCAAGTCAAGTGACTGATTATGAGAGCAAGAAGAAGAACGATATGCCCTCACCCTCCAATGGACATTGGGTTGAATTCATGATGTGTGATTCCTCTAGGTCACCCAAGCCAGTTAAGGCTTGGGTCCCAAACCTAAACTAACAATTTCCTCTGAATGTGCAGGGTGTCCGTTATAGTGCTATCACAAACACCTGGATTGTTGATAGTGGGGTGTCTAGGCACATGACCGGGAACCTGTCTTTCCTTTTAAATGTCAAACAAATTAAAGGGGGACATGTCTCAATTGTTGGAAATAATGGAGGATACATCACCGCTCAAGGCGAAATGGGAAATCAGAAAGTCAAGTTTGACAAGGTTAATAACGTTCAACAATTACAAAATAACTTGCTTTTTGTATCCCAGATTTTTGACAAAGGATTCATGGTTGTTTTTGACAACAAGAAGTGCTATGTGTTGAAGGAGTACATTATCCCAGAGGATCAAGTCTTAATGTCAGCTTCAAGATATAACAATTTATATGTCTTGGACCTATCAAAGGCCTCCACAACCGATAATCAAGTACAATGCTTCTTGTCAAAGGCAATAGAGAAAGACTCAATCTCCTGGCATAGGAGAATAGGACACATCAATCCACGGAAGATGAATCACTTGATTCAGAATGATCTAGTACGTGGAGTAAATGTTAAGAACTTTCAACTACCGGATTTTATGTCACGTGTAAGAAAGGGAAATAGACAAAGAAGTGTCACAAGGCAAAGAAGTTCATTCAATTGACTTGCCTCTTGAGCTTCTTCACATGGATCTGTTTGGCACAGTCAGTACAAAGAGCATTGCCGGCGATTGTATTGGTATGTAGTTACGGATGATTACTCAAGATTTTCTTGGGTGATGTTTCTGAAATCCAAATCAGAGACATTTGAATCATTCAAAAAGCTGGTAACTACTTTGGAGTCACTCTACAAGCTGAAGGTAAGGCAAATTCGTTCGGACAACGGTACTGAGTTCAAGAACCAGTGGATGGAGGCATTCTGCAAAGAGAAAGGAATTGTTCACTAGTTCATATCTGCCTACACTCCTCAAATGAACGTAGTTGCTAAAAGAAAGAATAGGAGCTTGATAAAGACAGCACGAACGATGCTAGCTGACTCGAAACTGCCATCCAATTTTGGAATGAGGCAGTTGCCAACGCATGTTACACCCTCAATCGAGTCCTCTTGGTCAAACGTCATGGTAAAACATGTTACGAGTTGCTACAATGACGTAAACCTAATCTAGAGTACCTCGAACCATTTGGCGCACCATGTATGCTATTGAAGAAAAATCAGTCAGGGAAATTCAGTGAAAGGTAAAGAAGGAATTTTTCTAGGATACTGTCACACCCTCAAAATCCACTTGTGGAATTTTACCGCGAGGCATGTGAACAAACCAGGATCACAGTCAATAGTTACTCAGAACGACTCTATATGCCATAATTTAAATAAAATCAACCAAAGTACAAATTTTAAACAGTGCGGAAGCGTTTTAAAAAAAACCCAAAGAAATAAAAGTATAACCATGGCAAAACATGTGCCAACCCAAAAGAGTAATCAATAATCATTAAAATGATAAAATTGTCTTGAAGACCGAGTCTTAGAATGCAGTGAACCATGCAGTGCTCCTATGGCAAGCAAGCTAATGACCTGAGAATAACATACTAAAATGTCAACACAATGGTTGGTGAGTTCAAAAGATATTCAAACATAAACAGTTTAATAATAGAGATATACAAGTAGCGCATTGTAACAGATAGCTAGTCCATTAAGAATAAATATTAATTCATAGTGATTTCGCAATTGAAGCTGACTGTGTTACATTGTTGCCTCCTTCCACGACTTAACAGGTCGTGACAATGTTCATTAGGACAACTTGCACCCGGTTGACCTCGAGTCACACAGGTGGGGCTCATCAGACCCAGTAGTACTACCCAAATTTCCCCGCTATTCAATATTAACAATTCGAAAGTGTGTGGACTTTTCCATGATATCAACACTATATAATATTGTACACAACTTGAATTTATAAAGCGTTCATGATTTACCAGTATGCTATCTCCCCAAAAGAGAGTAAATAAAAAGTGGGGCATGAACTCACCTGATATGCGTATAGATACTTAGAGTTTGACTTGTCAAACAGAATAGACAGACAACCTTCAGAGGTTACCTAGATCATATAAGTACATGAGTACGTGAAATCAAAGAACATGTGAAACCCTAAGTACACTACAACCAAGGACTCAAGATTTCAAACAAAACAGACATGTTTAACCTAGTTGACCCGTTTGACCCGTTGGTGACTTTATGTGTTGTAAACGATTCAAGTAATCATACACATATATCATACATAATTAACATTCAAATAGATCATATGTAAGCTATATCATCCAGGTGTATCATTTAAATCATCATACAACCAAGTATCCTACAAGTCATGCGAATCTAGAACATTAACATATCCACTAGTTATAACACAACCAACATGCCACACAAAGATCAAATCACGCACCACATGCCATGTGAAGCCACTCACGACTTCACATCCTAAACCTTGCCAATCCTACTAAGTAGGGGCCTCAGATTCGCATGCGTGTATGATGATCACAATCATATTCATTACATCCAGCATACACCAAAAATAATCAATTTCCAGTCCCAAACATGATGTCCTACTACTGATCAACATCCAAATCATACATGATCATAAATGTCCATATATCATTCATGATTGCCCCAGCATCACATACAACCAAATTACCGTGTTCTACCACACTAGAATTCATCCATGATCATACTAACATGCTCCTAACATCCAAACATGTTCAAACTATCATCCATCAAACTTTGTGCAAATAAAGTTTCCCTTTTAGGAAAGCACATCCCAAAATCTATTAAACATCCTATGCATTCATGAATTCATCAATAATATACCAATTCAAGTTCATAACAATATCTAGACATGATCAACAATACCTAATCACCATAATCTAACAATCTTCATGAACAAAAGTTTCTACTTTTGGCAAGCTATGAACAACAACATCCATTCAAAGTTTTCTAGCATTCATAACAACAATCTAGCATCTAATCATCATCATGAACACATCATAACATCAATCCATCACTAGATCATCATGACATAAAAATAAAGTTACTATTATTAGTAACCTATGAACACCAACTTCAATTCACAATTTCTTGCAAAATCAAGGTATCCTAACATTCATACAACCTACTAATCATCATACATTCATCAAACAATCATCCATCATGCATAATCTCATCAATTTTCGAATTAGGGTTTGCTTATAATCAAAGTTCATGATCAATCAACTAAAAACATACAATTCATGCATAATCGACGCTAACTAACATGTATTCAATCTAACTAACATACTAACATCATCAAACAACATCAAATTTGACCCCATGAAGACCAATTTCGCAACTAGGGTTCGGCCACCATGAACACCCACAAACTTGTAAAAATCTAACCTTTAAACGTGTGTTAACTTGCAATTGATGATTCCTACGTGTTGTATGCCTTGTAATCGAACCAAATTGATGCTTTGATGCTTGTTCTTGGTCGAATTCGCAATGGTGAGCGGTTGAGAGATGTGTTGCGGCCGAATGGGGGGTGGAATTAGGGTTTGGATGTTTTGTTTAATTTTAATTTCCATATTTACGTTTAAGCCCTTGTAATTTGTATTATAAAAACTAGGCTTTAAACTCTTTGTAAAGTGTTTTTAACTTAATAATATAAAGATACAAACTAATGAAAATCATTATACATCTTATCTTTATAGAAACACAAGACATACGAATAAATAGGCACGTTTCCGCGTTACACGATTAATTTTCTAATTAACATTTTAAAAACATGCAAACACATAAACATAACACAATAATCACATAATCAATTAGATTCTCATTAATTTAACACTATTCATTATTATTAGGTCACCAACGTTAAACGAAAACTAGTGTGTGTTCACGACACGTGTATGCAATACATAACGGAACTAACGGAGTTTGGTAACGGAAATTTACCGGATGTCACATTATCCCCATGTTGAAATAATTTTCATCCCGAAAATTGCGTTACATGGTGAGAGTGTTCCATCACTGGTCTACTGCATTGGCACACAGAAATCAAAATCGAGTGAGTTTTGGATGAGTTGTCGCATCATCCCCATGTTTAAAGAAATTTCGTCCCGAAATTTAAATCAATACCTTCGTCTGCTGGTATCGTCCTTTCGAATAGTTGAGGGTACTTAAGCTTCATTTGATCTTCTCGTTCCCATGTGAATTCTGGTCCACGCCACGAATTCCAACGGATTTTAACAATAGGTATCTTGCTTTACTTAAGTGTTTTCACCTCACGGTCCATCACCTCAACTGGTTCTTCAATAAAACGCAATTGTTCATCCACTTGAATTTCTTCTAGTGGTACGACCATTGTTTCATCAGTTATGCACTTCTTCAGGTTTGACACATGAAATACATCATGGATTCCACTTAGCGAATCAGGTAGGGCTAGTCGATAGGCTACTGGACCTATTCTTTCCACTATTTCAAATGGTCCAACATACCTCGGATTTAGTTTCCCTCATTTGCCAACCGAACTAACTACGCCTTTCCATGGTGAGACTTTCAACAAAACCTTGTCACCAACCTGAAACTCTAAAGGTTTCCGTCTCTTGTCAGCATAACTCTTTTGTCTGTCTCGCGCTGCAGCCATACGATTCCGTATTTGTACAATCTTCTCAGTTGTCTCATGAATTAACTCGGGACCTGTTATCTGACTATCACCAATTTCTGTCCAGCAAACTGGTGATCGACATTTTCTCCCATACAACGCCTCGAAAGGTGCTGCCTGTATACTAGTATGATAACTGTTGTTATAAGAAAACTCCACCAATGGCAGGTGAATTTCCCAGTTATTCCCGAAGTCAATCACACAAGCACGTAGCATATCCTCCAACGTCTGTATGGTACGCTCACTCTGGCCATCCATCTGTGGATGATATGCAGTACTCATATCTAACTGTGTACCCAATGATTTCTGCAATGATTGCCAGAAATGTGATGTGAAACGAGCGTCACGATCGGAAATAATTGAGATCGGTACACCGTGTCTCGAAACGATCTCTTTAAGGTACAGTCGGGTTAATTTATTCATCTTGTCAGTTTCCTTAATTGCAAGGAAGTGAGCAGACTTTGTCAATCGATCCACAATAACCCATATCGTGTCACAACCAGTACTAGTCCGGGGTAGTTTAGTAACAAAATCCATGGAGTTCTGCTCCCATTTCCACATTGGAATCTCAGGTTGTAACAGACTGGATGGTTTTTGATATTCCGCTTTTACTTTCGAGCAGGTCAAACACTTGCTCACATACGTAGCTACATCCACTTTTATGTTAGGCCACTAATAGTGAGCCTTTAGGTCATGATACATCTTGTTGGATCCAGGATGTATAGAATACTTAGATTTGTGTGCCTTGCTCATAACTAAATCTCTCAAATTTCCATAAACAAGCACCCAAAGTCTATCCATGAAATACCGAATTCCATCCTCTTTCACCACTAGCTGTTTATCCATTCCCCTTAATTACTCAGAACCAATATTTTCTGCTTTTAAAGCTTCTATCTGTGCCTCCTTAACTTGTTCGGGCAGTTGGGTACGGATAGTAAGCTGTAAAGCTCGCACCCGTCGTGGTTTAGTTGTTTCCTTCCTGCTTAGGGCATCGGCAACTACATTCGCCTTTCCCGGATGATACTTAATTGCACAATCATAATCATTTAGTAGTTCCACCCAACGTCGCTGCCTCATATTCAACTCTTTTTGCTTGAAGATATGTTGACGACTCTTGTGATCAGTGTAGATAGTGCACTTGGTACCGTACAAGTAATGTCTCCAGATCTTTAAGGCAAAAACTACTGCACCCAATTCTAAGTCATGGGTGGTATAGTTCTTCTCATGAATCTTTAGTTGTCTCGAGGCGTAGGCTATCACCTTATCTCGTTGCATCAAGACACAACCCAATCCTTGAATGGATGCATCGAAATACACCACAAAGTCATCCGTTCCCTCTGGTAATGCTAATATCGGGGCAGTACAGAGTTTTTGTTTTAGTAATTGGAAAGTTGTTTCTTGACTCTCACTCCATTTGTATGTCGTTCCTTTGTGAGTCAAGGCTGTGAGAGGTTGTGCGATCTTAGAAAATCCTTCTATGAATCGGCGGTAATATCCTGCTAATCCTAGAAATTGTCTTATCTCGCTTGGCGTTTTGGGCGTAGTCCAATTCTTTATCGCCTCAATTTTGGCAGGATCGACATGTATCCCCTTCTCATTAACAATATGACCTGGGAATTGCACTTCTCTTATCCAGAAGTCACACTTTGAGAATTTGGCATATAAATGCTCATTTCTCAATAGTTCCAAGATCATTCGTAAGTGCTCTTCATGCTCCTCCTTGGTCCTAGAATATATCAGTATATCATCGATGAACACAATGACAAACTGATCAAGATAGGGTTTGCACACGCGGTTCATGAGGTCCATGAACACAGCAAGTGCATTAGTCAACCCAAAAGGCATGACCAAGAACTCATAATGACCATAACGAGTACGAAACGCAGTCTTGGGAATGTCTTCTTCTCGAACTCTAAGTTGGTGATAACCAGATCTCAAGTCAATCTTCGAATAATAGCTTGATCCTTGGAGCTGATCGAACAAGTCGTCGATACGAGGTAAAGGGTATCGGTTCTTGACTGTTACTTTTTTTAACTCTCTATAATCGATGCACATCCAGAATGTGCCATCCTTCTTCTTAACAAAGAGAACAGGAGCTCCCCAAGGTGATGTGCTAGGTCGAATAAAGCCCTTATCTAAAAGCTCCTGGAGTTGTGATGACAACTCCTGTAGTTCGTTCGGTGCTAATCGATAAGGTGCCCTAGCAATCGCAGCTGTGCCGGGAGTCAACTCAATCTGGAATTCCACTTGGCGGTGAGGTGGTAATCCAGGAAGATCCTCTGGAAACACCTCTGGAAAATCGCGTACTATGGGAATATCCTCCATTCTCCTTTCTTCCGTCTGCTTATCGGCTACAAGTGCTAGGATAGCCACACGACCCTTTCGTAACAACTTTTGGGCTTTCATGAATGAGATGATGCCTATCACAGCACCACTCCTATCACCTCTGATGGTAAGGATTTTATCACCAACCGGATCCGTATGATCTTCTCATGACATATGACTTCCGCTTGCTTGCTAGAGAGCCAATCCACGCCTATCACAACATCAAAACTCCCCAGCGTAACAGGCATGAGATCTATAGCGAAAGTATGACTAGCAAGTTCTATCTTACAGTCTTTAAGGATATGCGTTACATGGATTTGTTTACCGTCGGCTAATCCACAGTTTATTTAGATTCTAAAGTAGAGGGTGTATCACTTAAAAGACTACAGAACTTTAAGGACACAAAACTCCTATCGGCTCCGGTATCAAATAGTACCGTAGCAAAACAACCATTAACAGAGAATCTACCAGTAACAGTTGTGGGATCATTTAGAGCCTCACCTAAGCCAATGACGAAGGCTCTCCCCTTGGCTCCATATTTATTGCCGCCATTACCAGTACCATTTCCACCGTTGTTGTTATTATTACCATTGTTGTTGTTGTTACCGTGGTTGTTGGTATTGTTGTTGTTGTGTTGCCATTACCGTTCATCCTTAGTTGTGGGCAGTTTCGCCTGTAATTCCTTCTTTCCCACATTCAAAACAACCCTTGGGAGTTTGTTCAGGTTGTTGTGGCCTCCTTACCAGTTCACCATGACAATCCTTAGCAGCGTGTCCAATTTTTCCACAACGTTGACACTTGAAACTATCACACCATTGGGTAATTACACCAAGTGCACTTCGGATGCCTACCACCATAACCATTGGGTCCTTGATTATTTGCAGGCGTCTGGTTGGAGTTACGGTTATTGTCAAACCTCCGTTGTTGTTGAACCGGTTGTTGTTGTTGTTGAGGTTGTGGTTGACCACTAGAAGATGATGATGCTTTGGTGTTGTTGGCATTATCCCACTTTCTTTTGTTGTCGGGCACGCTTGTCACAGCGCCCCGTTTGGGTAGACGTCCTTGCTCCACGGCTTGGTCAGTTAGCCTGTGAGCTAGTTGGATGGCTTGCTGAATTGTGGCTGGGTTGGAAGCAGTTACCATACTTTGGATTTCGGGTACCATCCCCGTATGTAATGCTCTATCCTTTTATGCACCCATTCACCATTCCCGGGCACAAAGTTGCTAATTCATAAGTTCTGGTGGTGTAAGCCTCAATTTCCGAGCCCTGCATTTTCAATTGCCAAAACTCCATCTCTAACTTCTGCACTTCGCTGCGAGGACAGTACTCCTCGGTCATCATTGCTTTGAACTCATCCCATGGGAGTCCATTCGCCATCGCTTGTCCAAGCATCTGGACTTGCGTGTTCCACCAAGACAGAGCAGCACCCTCGAAAGTCCCGGTGGCATACTTTACTTGATCCGCTGGTGGACAGTTACATTTGAGAAGACAGACTCAGTCTTCTCGAACCAGCGTACAAGCCCTACAGCACCCTCTGTACCGCTGTAGGTGTGTGGTTTACAGTCCATGAAGGACTTGTAGGTACACACTGGTGGTCCTGTTTTAACAAAACACACATTAATCAGACATCCCCTACAGTTATGAAGGATATCAGATTTATCTTTCTATCATTGTTTACCTGCTGGCTGACCCGCGTGGGCAGCAGCCACTGCCGCCTGAACATGCTCATTAATTAGAGCAGCCAATTCTGCGGGGGTCATGTTAATAGCACCACCAGCCTGTTCTCCGGTGCCACGTCCACGTCCGCGTCCACGACCACGTCCACGTCCATGTCCACGGGTGTCCATTCTTTTCACTTTACATTCACAAATACAATAATGAGTAACATCAAACATATTTAACTCATTGAAGCATAGTAACTGTAAATAAAAGAAATAACGAATCATCACAACCATAACATTCATAACAAAAATAATAACCAAAGTAAATAAATTGTAAATGAGTCACAATGTATTTAGCAATGTCAAAATTGAAGTTTGTCGTTCGTGTGGGGAAACAACCCTTCCCACATAGGTTTCAAAAGAAAACACTACGTATTCTAAGTCATATAAAGAAGTCAATCGACAACATTTGACCCATCACTGTCATTCTTCATCTCCTCCGGTTCCTCCTCCTCGGTCCCTCCTCGGGATCCTCATCCTCAGGATCTGCTACAGGAGCAGGAGCTATAGCAATCTGAAGTGCCGCTAGTTAAGCTTGTAAAATGGCAATCCTATTATCGGCTACAGCGTCCTGCTGTTCACGAGCAGTCACGCACCCTTGGAGTGCCATAAGACCATCTTGCATATGGTAACAACCATTCAGGGTCTTCCCGTGTTGTTCCTCGAGTTCATCCAATTGGTGTCTTAGGTTGTACACCTCTTACTGTTGTGTACAGACATCACCTGTGAGCCGCCTTACTCGATGTTGTTCTGTATCCAGTGCAGCAATCAGTTGCTCGTTGGACTGCACCGTCCGTGAGAGTGAAGGCATTGGTTGGTCGGCATTGTTCCTAATCCTGGGCTTCGGGACAGGTACGCGCTCCCTAAACATGATATGGTAAACAAATCTTGGATAGAAACGCCAGTCTCGCAGAGGGTCACGCTTTATCAATGCAAAGGGTTGATCCCAATCAATCTCCTCCCGAGGATAAGCCAGTCGGGGCCAATCGAATCCATCATCAGGTACAGGTGCGGGAGGTGGGGATTCAGATCGTGAAGGTGATTCAGGTCGTTTACCCGGAGCTCTCGAAGACGATGCCATGTTGCAGAGAGTGTGACGTGTATGCCAACGAGTATACAGTAGATGAGAATAAGGCACAGGTAACTAATTAACTGTGTGCGGTTATAGTCTAGTGTGTATGCAACCTAGTTCCCTATAACCAATGGCTCTGATACCAATCTTTCACACCCTCAAAATCCACTTGCGGAATTTTACCGCGAGGCATGTGACCAAACTAGGATCACAGTCAATAGTTACTCAGAACGACTCTATATGCCATAATTTAAATAAAATCAACCAAAGTACAAATTTTAAACAGTGTGGAAGCGTTTTAAAAAAACCCAAAGAAATAAAAATATAACCATGGCAAAACATGTGCCAACCCAAAAGAGTAATCAATAATCATTAAAATGATAAAATTGTCTTGAAGACCGAGTCTTAGAATGCAGTGAACCATGCAGTGCTCCTATGGCAAGCAAGCTAATGACCTAAGAATAGCATACTAAAATGTCAACACAATGGTTGGTGAGTTCAAGAGATATTCAAACATAAACAGTTTAATAATAGAGATATACAAGTAGCGCATTGTAACAGATAGCTAGTCCATTAACAATAAATATTATTTCATAGTGATTTCGCAATTGAAGCTGATTGTGTTATGTTGTTGCCTCCTGCCACGACTTAACAGGTCATGACAATGTTCATTAGGACAACTTGCACCCGGTTGACCTCGAGTCACACAGGTGGGGCTCGTCAGACCCAGTAGTACTACCCAAATTTCCCTGCCATTCAATATTAACAATTCAAAAGTGTGAGGACTTTTCCATGATATCAACACTATATAATATTGTACACAACTTGAATTATAAAGCGTTTATGATTTACCAGTATGCTATCTCCCCCAAAAGAGAGTAAATAAAAAGTGGGGCATGAACTCACCTGATATGCGTATAGATACTTAGAGTTTGACTTGTCAAACAGAATAGACAGACAACCTTCATAGGTTACCTAGATCATATAAGTACATGAGTACGTGAAATCAAAGAACATGTGAAACCCTAAGTACACTACAACCAAGGACTCAAGATTTCAAACAAAACACATGTTTGACCTAGTTGACCCGTTTGACCCGTTGGTGACTTTATGTGTTGTAAACCATTCAAGTAATCGTACACATATATCATACATAATTAACATTCAAATAGATCATATGTAAGCTATATCATCCAGGTGTATCACTTAAATCATCATACAACCAAGTATCCTACAAGTCATGCGAATCTAGAACATTAACATATCCACTAGTTATAACACAACCAACATGCCACACAAGATCAAATCACGCACCACATGCCATGTGAAGACACTCAAGACTTCACATCCTAAACCTTGCCAATCCTACTAAGTAGGGGCCTCAGATTCGCACGCGTGTATGATGATCACAATCATATTCATTACATCCAGCATACACCAAAATAATCAATTTCCAGTCCCAAACATGATTTCCTACTACTAATCAACATCCAAATCATACATGATCATAAATGTCCATATATCATTCATGATTGCCCCAGCATCACATACAACCAAATTACCATGTTCTGCCACACTAGAATTCATCCATGATCATACTAACATGCTCCTAACATCCCAAACATGTTCAAACTATCATCCATCAAACTTTGTGCAAATAAAGTTTCCCTTTTAGGAAAGCACATCCCAAAATCTATTAAACATCCTATGCATTCATGAATTCATCAATAATATACCAATTCAAGTTCATAACAATATCTAGACATGATCAACAATACCTAATCACCATAATCTAACAATCTTCATGAACAAAAGTTTCTACTTTTGGCAAGCTATGAACAACAACATCCATTCAAAGTTTTCTAGCATTCATAACAACAATCTAGCATCTAATCATCATCATGAACACATCAATAACATCAATCCATCACTAGATCATCATGACATAAAAATAAAGTTACTATTATTAGTAACCTATGAACACCAACTTCAATTCTCCAATTTCTTGCAAAATCAATGTATCCTAACATTCATACAACCTACTAATCATCATACATTTATCAAACAATCATCCATCATGCATAATCTCATCAATTTTCGAATTAGGGTTTGCTTATAATCAAAGTTCATGATCAATCCACTAAAAACATACAATTCATGCATAATCGACATTAACTAACATGTATTCAATCTAACTAACATACTAACATCATCAAACAACATCAAATTCGACCCCATGAAGACCAATTTCGCAACTAGGGTTCGGCCACCATGAACAACCCACAAAACTTGTAAAAATCTAACCTTTAAACGTGTGTTAACTTGCAATTGATGATTCCTACGTGTTGTATGCCTTGTAATCGAACCAAATTGATACTTTGATGTTTGTTCTTGGTTGAATTCGCAATGGTGAGGGGTTGAGAGATGTGTTTGCGGCCGAATGGGGGGTGGGAATTAGGGTTTGGATGTTTTGTTTAATTTTAATTTCCATATTTACCCTTTAAGCCCTTGTAATTTGTATTATATAAAAACTATGCTTTAAACTCTTTGTAAAGTGTTTTTAACTTAATAATATAAAGATACAAACTAATGAAAATCATTATACATCTTATCTTTATAGAAACACAAGACATACGAATAAATAGGCACGTTTCCGCGTTACGCGATAATTTTCCAATTAACATTTTAAAAACATGCAAACACATAAACATAACACAATAATCACCTAATCAATTAGATTCTCATTAATTAACACTATTCATTATTATTAGGTCACCAACATTAAACGACAACTAGTGTGTGTTCACGACACGTGTATGCAATACTTAACGGAACTAACGGAGTTTGGTAACGGAAATTTACCGGATGTCACAGATACAACATACCGAATAAGATAGTTTACAAAAACTCAACGGGTCAAGTAGAAGTGTGGTGCAACGTCGACATTCAGAGATGTACGATTATGATGGATTCTTTAAGTCCTTCAAGATCCTTTTCTCCCCTTCTGATGATGTGTTATCGACCAAGATGATGTACGATGTCTTAAACACACTGTCACTAGACTCGACAACATCAGGTTCACAAGGTGAGTCTTCTAGTCATTCAGGGGAGCACTAGAGGTAAGTGACTCTTCCTCTTATGATGAAGACGTAGCGAATGCTCAAGTCGAACAGCAGGAATAGGTTCCTGCTACTGAAAGTGCACAAGCATCAGATGTTGATGCCTCTAACACTTCGAAGCCTCGCACTCCAACGACTACAGATCCTGAATGAGGAATTCACAATCTGGATTAGGAAGTAGTCGTTCCCACTATTCCCGGATCTCAAGTTAATGTATATCATCCTCTGACAACGTCATAGGGGATGTACAATCGGGAGTACAGACAAGAATCAGCTATACTCAACTGATTATGCCTCAGTCATGGAAAAGGCTATCTTCACGATGGTGCTTACCGATGTTTTGTGTCTCAATTTGAGCCAAAATATTTAAGTGAAGCCTTAAATGATGAGGCATGGGTGAGTGCCATGCAAGAATAACTTCTTCAATTCAAGATGTTAGGTGTATGGACATTGGTGGATAGACCTAAAGGTGCTAAGGTCATTGGAACTAAATGGGTCTTGAAATGCAAGAAAGATGACCAAGGGGTCATAATCAAAAAATAGGCTCGACTTGTAGTTCAAGGATTTCGACAAGTCGAAGGAATTGATTACAATGAAGTGTTTGCACCTGTGGCGAGAATGGAAGCAATCCGTATCTTCCTAGCCTATGCATCTTATATGAAGATTAAAGTTTATCAACTAGATGTGAAGAGTGCATTCCTTCATGATAAAATCCGGGAGACAGTGTATGTCAGTCAACCCGAAGGATTTGAGGATTCGTATCATCAGGATAGAGTTTACAAGTTGGATAAGGCTCTCTACGGGCTCCATCAAGCCCCAAGAGCATGGTATGAGAAGCTCTCGACTCATATTATGAAACATGGCTTTCGTAGAGGAGTGATTGGCAGTACATTGTTCATCAAAGAAAAGGATGGTGACTTAATGCTAGTACAGATTTATGTTGATGACATAATCTTCGGTTCCAAAAACGAAGAATTGTGTAAAGAATTTGAAGTAGTAATGAAAGCTGACTTTGAAATGAGTGCCATGGGAGAGATGAAGTTCTTTCTCGGGTTACAGGTGGATCAGACACCAAAGGGAATATTTCTACATCAGACCAAGTATGTAGGTGATATCATAATCTGATAGGTTGTGTGCCTCTCTGATGTGCGGTGGCACTGACCTGAGGATAAGCATAATCTAAATATTCTAGAATTTATTGTTGTTTGCACCTCTCTACTGTGCGATGGCACTGACCTGAGGCTTGGCATCTCTTTGAAAGCTCTTAGAATAGTTTCTTCTTAAAATATACCCATAGACCGCTCAAAAATCTCCTGAGAAACGTTGATTACTATATAAGCGTGGGATCCATAAATGCTTGTTGAAATAATTAAACCTTAACTAATCACCAATGTGTGTCAAATATCTGTGTATGGATTTAAGAGGACAAGTATACTGACAATCATCGTGAGCTACAGTTCTTGAAAGTCAAAATCATTGTGTGCATCTTGTGGCTCTAGTATGATTTCCTAAAATGCTATTGATTATCAGTGGAAACAAGGATCAAGCATCAAGATTGTTTATTAAAATGTCCCAAGTGATTCTGATTTACCTGTATGATTCCAAAATGAATCGTACCAAAAATGATAAACAAAAATTGATGTTGTGTTGTCCAGGAAGTAAAATCCATTAGAACTACTCTAAAAGGTTTAAAGTCCATCTCTAATCAAAAATACAAAAATATGTCTTAATTGTGTTTTCTTTATTTATTTTCTAATTGCTTTATTTTTTTAATTTTAGACATTTAGTTGGTAAAAGTCGGACTAAGCATCCGAATTCAAACTATGAAACACTCACTTAAAAGGATCACGTCTGAGGTGATCAATAGTTTTGAAACTTAAATGGATCACGTCTGAGGTAATCAATAGTTTTCAAAGTCAAAAGGATCATGTCTGAGATGATCATTGGTTATAACATCTTAATAAATTGATAACAAATTAAGTGTTTGAAAGTGCATAAGGTCAAATTAACAAGTTAGAGTCATTCGCACGACTGGACCATAAGTATGGACTAGTCACACGAATGGAGCATGAGTATGAACCATTCACACGCTTGGATCATCAGAATGAACCAATCACGCGAATGGAGGTGACAGAATGAGTCAGTCGCAAGACTGAAATCTAGTCGCACGACTGAATGTGACCGACTGTGCTAGTCGCACGACTGAGCCCCAGTCACACGACTGAGCCCCAGTCACATGACTAAGCCCCAGTCACATGAATGAAGTGTGTGAATAGATCCAGTCGCCCGACTAAAGATCAAATCAGTATAAATAATGCTAAAGTCGGTCGCATATCCTTATCACCCCTCAATAACCCTCAAATCGCCCGAAAGCACAAAAACTCTGTCAAAATTTGATTGAGTCGATTTCTCACTAATATTGTGTTACTGACGTGTATGCGCATCATCTGCAGGTAATGAACGATCGAATTTGCATAAAATACATGGTGTAAACAAACCCTAAAAGACCATATTTGATTAAAATCAAGAAACAAGTAACAACCATCAAATAGACCAACTAAATGTGCTTAATGGTTAAAATGAAGGACATACAACGATAGTTAGGGTCTTTACGAGTCTAAAGAGTCTAAACACAACATTTAACATCAAGTTTTGACCTAGATTTGGGGTTTGAGTGTCGAACAGAGAGTTATGTGGCTAGACACTCCGAATGAACTTCAATCTCATGATTGAACTGGGTGAATGACTCAATCAGCCAAATGAACAAGGCGTATGAGCACAATCACACGATTGAACTCAGGCGCATACACAATCGCCTGATTGAACGTAGCCGCATGCTCAATCGCCCGATTGAACTCAGCCGCAGGATCAATTGCCCGATTGAACTTAGTCGCATGCTCAATTAACCGACTAAACTCAGTCCTATGGTTCAGTCGCATGATTGAACCAGACTGATTTCAAAACAGATTAAGTTTCAAGTACTTACGTTATCGATAAATCTAATGTTTATGTGTCTTATGTTACAGAAATATGGCAGAAAGGTGGACTGTCAACACCAAGCACAACATATGTGCTCACCTTGATCCTACATCCCGGAACACTGCTGAGTTCTCAGGGATTATAGCCTTTCTGCACAGATCACGGATTTCAAGGCTCTCTCTACTCCGTGCACACCTTACCGATCCATACAGCAGTCATTCTGGGAGAGTGCCAGGGTTGACAGATCAGTTGAGCCTCATTGTATACAGAGCTCAATCTTTGGTTAGGAGATAGTGATCACTGAGGATGACTTGAGACGGGTCTTAGTTCTGGGTGAGGACAGAAACCACCCAACTAAGTTACATCCCCTAACTGTCCGGGGATTATTTATGACGATCAAGTATGTCGATGACTTAAATGCCGGGGTACTGAACAAGAGCAACATGTGCCCTCAATTTAAGTATTTGGCACATGTGAAAAATGCATAGTCTCCAGGCATGGAGGATTTGACGACCTCTCCGACCAAATCCCGAATGCATACGTTGCACTGCACTGAACCATCCATTCAGTTTCTCCCACATGATCTTCTCCTATCTGATCGAGAACCTTGAAGTTAAAGGGAAGGAAGGATTCTGCATGTATCCTTGGTTCTTATAGATGATTATTGACGAGAAGCTTCCTTCATACCCAAGGAGAAAGAAGATGATGTGGTGCTTGAGGTGATGGATGATACCACCTTAGGCAGGATGAAGGTCTACCGGGGCAAGCAGGTGAAGCCCTGGTGAGGAGGTTGTTTAGGCATCTGGTCGGGGAGGATATATGGCGCCAGCTAGGAGGAAGTGGTGCCATGACGGTAGTGATTCTGATGTCAAGCCCATTACACTACCATTCGATGACTTTGATGATGACGACGACCAAGACGCTGGTCCAGGAGGTGATGGTCCGGGTGGACCCGAGCCGGCTCCAATCCACCCTGATTTTTAGATGGATGAGGAGGAGGAGGAGGACGAGGAGCCTCTGGTGTCAACGGTGGGGAGTCGGGTCGTAGCCACTGAAACAAGGATTAGGGCGGTTGGTGGATGCCAGGGTGAGTCTGGGGATGCTGTTACTACTGATGCTGATCCATCTTACACCCTGGACCAGCCTAGTTCTAAGGGCTCTAGGAAGAAGAGGATGGCTCACCCTTATGGCAAAAAAGGTAAGAGGCCAAGATTTACATTGACCACATCCACCACTCCTGCCACAGCCACCACCACTACTGCCACACCCACCACTACTACTACCACCACCACATCTCCCACATCCACCACTCCTGCCACAGCCACCACCACTACTGCCACACCCACCACTACTACTACCACCACCACATCTCCCACATCCACCACAACTACCACCACCACTACCACAACCTTACCACTACTACCACACTCCCAACCACTACTACTATAACCATCCACTCTTATCCCACCACCTATATTCAAGACATCAACCACTACCACCACCAGCCACCAAGCAGGTCTATCAACCCACACCACCTTCACCACGGGATCCTCTCTACCCTCCATTGGGGTAGAGGAACAGCTGGCTGCACTAAACCTCATGGTGCTGAAGCTGTTAGCTGCTGATGAGGAAAGAGCTGCCCAGCTAAGTCAACTTGTGGAGCTAAATGCTGCTCAAGCACAGCAGATTGCCCAGCAAGCACATCAGATCTCCCAACTTCAGGAGCGCAATGACCAATTAGTGAAGATGATTGAGGAGTTAGAGGCCTTAAATAGGATGATCATGCTCAAAACTAAGGGATCAAAAGATGAGCCTCTAAAGATTAGAGAGGGTGATGGTGTGATGATGATGTTGAAGATGATGATGGTGATGATGATGAGAGTGATGAAGAAGATGATAGTGAAGATGAAAGGACAAAGAGAAAGAAAGATGATGATAATGATGAAGAAGGTGATGTAGATGCATCGCCTATGCTCAGGGTCAAGAAAGGAGAACCAAGAGAACACAAGACCAAGGAGCATCATCCTCTACCCCTCCTGCTGAGAAGCCTGCTATTCAAGACAAAAGTAATGATTAGATGTTTGTGTAATTGAAAACTTTTGTACTTGAATCTTGTATTCCAATTTTGTAATTAATGTTTATATATATTTAATGTTTAATTGTCTTAATTAATTACTAATTGTTGATTTGTTACATGTTTAAATCAAGCAGATCAAACATCTCAACACGATGAATATGATGTTGCTCCGCTACAGCAAATCAAGTCTCATTAACAATGATTCTTGATTTGCAAGGGATTGTCAGAAGGTCGGTGAGCTATACTCCCGAAGAAGGAGAAATCATTCACGACCTAACTGACGAGCAACTTGCAGAGATGTTCAGGCTAAACCCATATGAGATTGTCAAGGATGCACCTACTTTTGATGTGACCAGTGACGATGAGCTTAACGACAAAGATAAAATAGAGATTGAAGATATCACAGCCAAGCATTATCCAGAGTACACTGACCGAGAGGGCAATGTGATCCCCAACTTGGGTGACACTCTCGGTAGTGCTACGTTCGACAAACTAGATGAGATGGAAAAAGAGACCGAGAAGAATGAAAGCCAAGCTCAAGCCTCAAACGCTGATGTTGATATCAAGAAGGCTGAATGGGCGGCTTGTTTTGCTGAGATACGAGCCCAACGCACTGCACAAAATCCAAATGCCTACACCAAACTATACAAGGTCAAGAAACATCTAAATGTGTCAGGCAAGATCATTGCATGGGTGTATTTTGAGGATCTTAACGTGTATGCAGTTAAGAGAGAGAAGGGTATAGAGTACTTCAGATTCCCACACGATCTGAAGATTCTCCCTGGTTTTGAGCTCAACCAGCTGGCACGCGTAAATTTGTTATATGCTAATCCAAGTAAAATGTCAGGCTGGTTTGAGGCTGCACTAAGGAAAGAATACCACACCAGGTGGGTAAACTTTAGACCTCAACAACCGAAGAGGTACATCTGAAGGTCTGAAGTGGACCCAATATCTGGAAAGCCAAAGGTGGTGCTGAAGTGGAGTCCTCTACGCAGAATGTCTAAGATTCCCTTACGAGAAATGCCACAGGACTTCACTCCACACTTTAAATGGTGGTATTATGATTGGAGAACAGGCAAAGCGGTCATAGTTCTACAAAAAAGCAAAATGGAAACTATCTGGGTGTTCGACCCTATGTGGCTAACCAACTTGTCAGCAGACGATGTCTATACATTATACAAGTGGCCACTGTTCTATGACTCGCAAGATATAGTACAAGCCCTCCAGTTCCAAAACATTATACGACTCTATTTTGCATTTCAGATACATGTTAGAGTTACTAGAGAGGAAAAGTACAAGAAATTTGAGAAGCTAATGAAGAATGTTAGACACTGATGTAAACTAGGTCCAAGGAGGAGTTTGTAGATACATGTGTGCCTAGTTTAGGAGCTTAATGTAAAATGTCTTTCATGTCTTAGATATATGTAATGAATGAGTTGAATGAAATGCAATATGTGATTGATGCTTATAATGTTTACATGTTTCATTGTTTATTGTGTAATAACGCATATTGAACTAACTATATAGGTTTGTGGTTGTTTACATAGTTCCTAGTTAATAATGGTTGAGAAATATGTTTAAACTTAATCGTATGAAGTCTTCATGCGAATGGACCATGCTAATGGACCATACACTTGAACACTTCATGCTAATGGACCACTCGCACGACTAAACCAGGAGACTAGATTAGTTGCACGATTGAGACATAAGATTGGCTTAGTCACACGACTGAACCTTCAGTCGTGCGTATGGATTAATCGCATGATTCAGTCGTACGACTGAACCATGATAATGGTTCAGTCGTGCGATTGACAAACCCTAACCTATAAATACCACCTAATTCGTGGAAAAACATAACACTTCAAGAATTTCGACTCACATACGTACCCTAGCCATCCAGAGACAACATAGAACCTGTTCCAACTTCATAGTTCATAGTTGATCATTTTCTAATCGTTCTTAATGTTTCATCATACACACTTCGACTCTAGACGTACCCTAGCCATCCCGAGACCTCTAAGATCATACTCCAATTTCATAGATCGCATTATATCGATTCCTAATCGATTCTTAACGTTAGATTCAATCATATAATTGTTTCTACATGCGTTCTCACTGATTGGATCATCAATCAAATAGGATTCCGCACTATTTGATTAGGTATACACGCATTATCAGTTAGTACTTCGTACGTACACGGTCCTAACATAAATCCAAATCAATCGTTGGATCCATTTACCATACATGGGAACCCTTGAGGTGAGTGTCTGCTTATAGGTATGCATGTCTTCGATAAGATTATGGTTGACCTAATACTTTGATAAGGCAACATATTCGCTTTGGTTTGCGAATCGAACGTTACACTTGGAACATCTTGTTGTTATTTTAAATCGTCTTATCATTGATTTTGTTTTCTTGAAACTCATTATCAGTTCTTATAACGATTCTTAATAATCTTTCTGAATGTCTTCCCGTCAAAACCATTCACATTCTAGAAAACCCATGACGATTGATTCTACCATTTCAAACTATATCCTTAATCTTAGCGAACACGATTTCCTATCAACCTTACATCAATGCAACTTGGAAATCTCAATGTCATAGTAAGCATGAACTAGTTATCTAACAACCATCCCGAAGTTATTTGCTTTTAGAAGGTAATCTAGATTTTTCTTTCATCCAAAAGTGTCTTTAATACCCCTCTCATATTCGTCAAGTTGAGTCTTGTATTGATATTGTGCCTTGTGCTTCACTCATGGTAAAAATCTCCTTATCTTCTTGTACAGTTTGAAATGTATCAAATTGATTACCTATCCACTTTGTCAAAAACCCATGAAATCACGAATCATGAATTCGAACAAACTCAAGTGTAATAAAACACCATAGTCAAAACTCATTGAGTTTAAACGTTCCCAAGAGTTAACTTGCGAACGTGAAATGAAATTCAAGAAATTTCCTAAAGTATGGAAGACTATAACATCTGTCAATTTTCAAAGTATAAACCCAACCTGGATCCACTTTGAACTATCATACGATAGAAAAATTCATTTTAAAATTATTTTATTTATTTTAATAAATCAAATGTGTTAAATGTGTATTTAACCAATATTGACAACTGTTTTATTCAATTTCTATTTATTAAATCATTTAAATAATTTATAATTATTTTATAATTTATAAAATAAATTTTAAAAGTTTATTAATATTTACAAGATTTTAAATATTCAATTAAAATAAATAATCAAGTTACAAGTTTTTGTGAGATTTATAAAGTCTATAAAGATTTAATAAAAAAAATAAATTGTTAAATTAAAATTAGAGTCATAAAAAATTTAGAGTTTAAATTGTAATTATTCTTTTATTTATTTTAAATTATTTATTTTATATTTATTTTAAATTCCAATCATAATCCTCGACTTGTAACTCACCATTAACATCACTTATAACCTTCTTCTAACCTCAACTATAAAAGCAAGCTTTAGGTCTTACTTTTCATTTTCTTATTCTTAAAAAATATCACTCATATATCTTTCTTTCATCCATTGGTTTTGATCAATTTCAAGAATTTTCTTTTACAAGAATTTTCAAATACTAAGGTAATCTTATATTGTTTTTATATCATGCATTTCTACATTGTTTCAATCATCCTAACATTTAATTTTTCTCATGAATTTATGTTCTTACTTTTATTGTTTCTTCTACTAAATCTTTTTTAATTTTAATTATTATCATTTGATCATTAACCTTATAATATTCACTAACCTTATAACAATCACTAACATTCTAAATCAAGCTAAGAACACGCTAACATAAACAAAGAATCCCGTTGCATATGTATGGTTATGTCGCCGCATTCGGTTATTCCACAAGATTATTTCTCTAAATGATGGCTATGCCAAAGTCTTGGAATATTTTTATAACTCAAATGAAGTCTAATATATCATATATCAATATAATAAATTTGTTTTAACTCTGTTCATGCTTTAGCATTTTTAAAAGTACACAAAAGTGCCTTACTATATATTTGGCAGAATATAATCTGACTTCAACTAACCATAAATTGGTAATAACAAACTATATTTAAGAAAACTCAGACTCCAATATTAAGTTCATTGAATTATCTTTTTAAACGAAAGTTTATACATCTTCAAACTCAATCGGACGACTCAACAATAGTTTTCACAAGATAAGTGCGTATTTCAGCACCTTCTGTCTTGTGCAACTGTTTTGACCTATTTACGGATCTTTTCATAAAAATGTTTTTGAATGAAAGTTGACCGAAGACTCTAAGCTAGTCAAGTGTAAATTGTTATAATTTGATTAAACCGTTTGCTATTTTTAAAACCTGTTCAAACACGTACCAAACATTTTGTGTAGAATCTAAAATTGGTGCAATAATCATTTTTCAATCTATCTTTCGCTTTTTAGCATTCTCTGCAGGATCGTTTAAGGGTTTGAACACAATTACAACACAGCAATACAATGAGGAGATTATCTAAACTCTAATCAAACAGTAAACTGGGTTAACCAAAAGTGATACAAAGAACACAAGTAAAGCAAGAGACAGAACAAGAGAATATGGTTTTCAAGGATGCAGTATATTGCTTTCTCAAGTTCTTTTACAAGTGTTACAAAGTATATGAAAGATACAAGAAACTTGAAATACTTATACTACAACCTACAGCCGGCTATACTATGAAAGCCAGCTGGATACAATTGACTAGACACTAACAAAATCAATTGTAGAATCAAAAGGCATATCTGCCTTTTGACCTTGTGACCATGACATGCCATAGCTCACATCCTTATACATTACAAAAAGGATAAAGTACATAAAGTGGAAAGTTTCAGACTCAAGACCTCAATGTACAGTTACCAAAAGCATGGACCTTTTCACCAACTCTTGTAAGTTGGTGACTTATCAGAGATGCAACAGAAAAGGTGCTTTATGGAACAGTACATCAGATAAAGCATGTGTACTAAAAGTCTTCGGAAGAAATCTGTCTTCATAGGGTGAAGCTTCGGAAGACTTTGTCTCTTGAAGCTTCGGAAGACTTCATGTTTGGCTTCGGAAGATATTGGTCTTGGCTTCGGAAGATTTTACACTTAGAATGTTTTCTAATGTATTGTGTAAAACTTCCGAAGCATTCTTCACTTCAGTACTTAGTGCATGTTGCTGAGACACTTTGGATGTTTTGGGTTGCATCAGACTTAAGGAATCCTTACATTCTCTAAACTTCCTAACTTCTTGTAATAAATTCCGACATCAAGTTATTGTTTCTGTTTTATTCTTTAGAACATTACCTTTGACTCTTGAACATCTAAGCTTTCTTATGTACTCTACAACCATCATTATACAATGTGAGTTTTTCATAACCCGTTTTCATTTTTATTTCACACCTTTTGAGGTGAAGCATGTTAATCGTATAAATACACACTTGTAAAGTATCTTAATACTTGTAATGCATGTGCAGTTCATCTTATAAATTTTGTCATGGTTATTTGAGATAATGGTGAAAATTATATGATAGTCATCTTGTAAAAGCAATCATTAACTATTGTTAGCCTAGTGACGTCATAAATCTATGGGCTTTAAAAGCCTATTTGGTGCTAAAACCGAGGTTATTGCCGGCTTCTGATGACGTATTATTGTTCATCGTGGGAATCAAGTAGACTTAGCTAATCGTATATGTTATTGTGGTCGTTCTTTTGTCAAGGTTTGATTGTATCATTATGCTATCTATATATTCTTGCATTATTTCTTAACCTACGACTTGAATTGTCTCTTAAAAGTTGTTTAAACAGGTATGTACAAATTCATGGGAACTCACTAACATCATATGTTGACTGTATTTTTAACATGTTTTAGGATGCAGTTTGGATGACTTCTTCATGCTCATATAGGACTTGGACCTAGATTAATATAAGACTTTATTATGTTGTTTGAATCTTTATTGTTATGTAATGAAGTATTTGATTTGACTTATTTAATGAAAATGACATTTAATAATATTTTGACGTATTTATTACCATGAACTATGAGCAATTGATTAACATTCGTCCGCTCTGATGATTCCGTCATTGGTCGGTGTGTGACAACAAGATTATCTTAGCACTATAATTTTTGAAATTATTTGTAAAAAACTGGTCAAACCCAAATGATGAAAAAAAAGTTTGTGAATGAGAATTTTAAAGAATGAGCATAAAGTGAGGCCTAGGGATTGGTTTTATAGTTGAGGTTAGAAATGAAGTTATAAATTATATTTATGATGAGTTACAAGTTTTTTTAATAGTAGGTTATAATTGGATTTTAAAATATATATAAAATTAAAATGAAATATATAAATAAAAAGATATTGATTTTTTAATAACTTCAAGTTTTTATAAAATCTCTATTATACAATTTTATTATTTAATATTGTTTTAGATAAAAGATCTATATTATTTGAAACCAAAAACTTTTTTCAATTAAATAATTAATTAATTTTGACAAATTTTAAATGTTACATAAATAATCCAAACATGTTCTATAAGGATCGGGTCAAATGTCACACAAGATACTCACGAGAGTAAGCAGTGTATAAAATCAATATATCCATATCAAAATTATAAATAGCTGGGGTATATGTTGGTGATATCATGGTAAGTAATTGAAGCATAAAAGACATTATTGACTAAAATGCGAATGAAGCAAGAATTCAAAATGAGTGACTTAGGCAACTCTCTTACTGTCTTAGCATGAATATTTGAGGACCCCAGGTGAGATAACAATCAAATAGGGGGCATATGCAAAACGAATATTGAAAGATACGGTAATGATGGATTATAATCTTGTATGTTGTCATATGAATCCAAAAATTAATCTTTCAAAAGATCAAGAAGAAAGATTAGTCGATCGATAATACTAAGTATACATATTTAATCAGTTGCCTAAGATACATTTTGTTAGGATCTGGTATTTGACTAAACACCAACCGATTAACGTGCTAAACAAAACCAAATAGTGCGGAATCCTTTTTGATTGGCGATCCAATCAATGAGAACACACGTAAAGACAATAACGTATTGAATCTAACGTCAAGAATCGATTAGGAATCAATCTACAGCATTCTTTGAACTTGGAGTACGAACTTAGAGGCTTCTGGACGGCTAGGGTACATCTGGAGTCTAAGTGGATTGAATGCTTACGTTTTTCCACGAATTGGGTGGTATTTATAGGTTAGGTTGCTCATTCGTGCGACTGAACCATTAGCATGGTTCATTCGTGCGATTGAGCCATGAGGTTGATCCATTCGCACAACTGAGTGTTCAGTCGTGCGACTGAGTCAGACGCATGAAGTTGTTCAGGCGTATGAACTATTTAGGTGCATGGACACTCAGTCGCATGGCCATTCAGACGCATGACCACTGTAGGCCGCATGGTCCAGTCGAACGCATGATAACTTCATTTCACCAAGTTTGAATGTATTCAATATTATAACATTATGCATAACACTTCAAACAATTACAAAGCTATATAATCAAGTCAATATGCGTTAAACAACTCATTAATGAAATATTAAACATTATAGACACAACCATACATTTTGTATTTCATTAACTACCCAATAATTACATAAGTGTAAGACATATTACATTCAGATCAGGATCTAGGTACATATATGTACCAACAAACTCCCCTTTGGACCTAGATCTATCTATTGTCTAACATCTTTCATGAATTCCCCAAACTTCTTGTACTTAGCTTCTTTAGCGACTCCTGTGTTTATCTCAAAAGCAAAACAGAGTCTTATCACTTTCTGGAACTATAAAGCTTGTACAATATCCTGTGGGTCGTAGAACAGTGGCCACTTGTATAAAGTATAAACATCTCGTGCTGACAAGTTGGTGAGCCACATCGGGTCAAACACCCTTATGGTTTCCATTGTGCCATTCCTGTTCAAGACTATTACGGCCTCTCCTGTTCTCCAATCGTAGTACCACCATTTGAAGTGTGGAGTGAAGTCCTGTGGCATCTCACGTAGTGGGATCTTTGACATTGTACGTGATGGACTCTACTTCAGCACTACTCTAGGTTTGCCAGTTATGGCATCAACCTCAGATCTTCTGATGTACCTCGTTAGTTGTTGAGGTTTGAAGTTGACCCATCTGGTACGGTACTCCCTCTTTAGAGCAGCTTCAAACCAGCCTGACATCTTACGAGGGTCAGCATATAGCAACTTTAACTTTGCTAACTGGTTGAGCTCAAAACCTGGAAGAGTTTTCAGATCATATGGAAATCTCAAGTACTCTATTCCCTTCTCACGTTTAACCGCGTAAACGTTGAGGTCTGCAAAATGTGCCCACGCTATGATTCTTCCTGCCACCTTTTGATGTTTCTTAACCTTATATAGTTTGGTGTAGACAGTTGGCGTTGTAGCCTTACGTTAGGCTCTGACTTCTTCAAAACATGTTGTCCCTTCAGCCTGTTTGATGTTGACTTCGGCATCTGAGGCTTGGGCCTTCTCTTTATCCTTTTCTGACTCTTGCTCCACTTTATCCAGAGTCTCAAAAGTGTCACTGACAAGAGTTTCTCCCAGATTTGGAATGGCATTTCCCTTATTGTCAGTGTACACTGGATAGTGTTGTGCAGTGACATCTTCAATCTCGATTTCATCGACATCTTGAAGCTCATCGTCACTCCCCTTTTTCACAGTTGGAGCATCTTTCACAATCTCATCGGGATTGAGTCGGAACATTTCAGCCAGTTGCTCATCGGTGAGATCATGAATTATTTCTCCTTCTTCAGGAGTGTAATTCATCGATCTCCTGATAGTCCCCTGCAGATCAAGAATCATTGTGAGTTGAGTCTTGATCTGTTGGAGGGTAGCAACATCATATTCATCTTCTTGAAGATGTGGATTCTTGTCTTGAATAGCTGGTGTGTCAGTAGGATCAGCAGAAGATGATGGGGCTCTTTGGTCTTGATTTTTCTTTGAGCACCTCTCTTGACCTTGAGCTGATGTAGATGCAGCTGCATCTCCTTCATCATCATCATCATCATGATCAACATTATCACCTGCATCAGTGTCATCCCCTTGATCATCACAGTCATCATCATCACCATCATCATTGTCATCGTCATCACCATCATCTCCATCTCCTTCTCGGATCTTTGGGGGCTCATCTTTAGAGCCCTTCAGTCTCAGCATAAGCTTCTTGTTCTGGGCCTCTAATCTTGTATCCTCTGTACTTAGGATGTATGCATCTCTCTCAGCTCTGTGATCTCTTGGCTCTGGGCCTCTATCCTTTAGGCTTGGGATGCATTAAGCTCCATCAGCTGATTAAGCTGAGAGGCTCGCTGTTCATCCATCGCCAGTAGCTTCAGCACTAACCGGTTAAGGTTAGACAACTGCTCCTCCAACCCAACAGATGGTAAGTGGATCCAAAAACAGGTGGGACCTATGAGGAGGTCCCAACTCCATGGGTTGTGGTGGTGGTAGTGGATGTAGAGAAGATTGGGGTTGGTATCGATATGGATGGCCATGGATGGCCGTGGATGAGCTGTAGTGGTGGTGGATGGAAGTGTGTATCTGGTGGAGTAGGTATGGAAGTGGTGTATGAGCTGGTGGTAGTGGTGGGTGGAATGGTGGTAGTGGTGGTAGTGGATGTAGTGGTAGTGGTGGTAGGTGGAATGGTGGTAGCTGTGGTGGTGGCTGTGGTGGTGATAAAGGTGATTCTGCATTTCTTCCTTTTCAAGCCATGGGGCTGAGCCATCCTCTTCTTCCTCGATCCATTCGAGGAGGATGCTCCCCCTAGAGCACGGCCTGGTAGATTAGGAGTATAAGTAGGATCATCAGTAGTCTCTCCCAATCCGCCTGGGCGTTCACCAACCGACCGGAGCCCTCGTACTGTGGGAACGACTTTACTTTCCACAGTCCGAGTCAAAGGCTCCTCATCTGACTCTTCCTCTTCCTCACCAGGCATGAAATCCTGGTGGAACCCAGCAGTCTCCGCTCCATCTCCAGTGGGGGCAGATGCTAGAGATGGAATATCAGCAGTGGGGCCCCTTTGTTGAGTGGGTCCTTCATCTCCAGCATCCCCGCTATCATCATCGGAGTCATCATCAGGGAGCTGTAGTTGCTCTTCTTCAGAGTCACTATCAACGTGATGCTATTTACGCCTAGCCGGCGCCATGTAGTCCTCCCGGGCCAGATGCCCAAATAATCTCCTCACAGGGGGCTTTACCTGCTTCCCCCTGTAGACCTTCATCCTGCCCAAGGTGGTATCATCCATCACCTCAAGTACCACCGCGTCCTCCTTCTCCTTCGGCAAGGAAGGGAGCTTCTCGTTGATAATCATCTGCATAAAGCGAGGGTACATGCAGAAGCCCTCCTTCCCTTTCCCCTCAATGTTCTCCACCAAGTAGGTGAAGATCATCCTGGAGAAGCTAAACGGATGGTTCAGCACCAATGCAGCATATACGTTCTGGATCTGATCGGACAGCTCATCAAAACCTCCCTTCCGAGATGCTATACACTTAAGCAGAACGTGCGCAAGGTACTTGAACTGGGGGCACAGGTTGCTCTTGTTGAGCACCCCTGCATTGATGTCCCCAGCGTACTTGGCCCGCAGGAAATAGCCTCGGACAGTAAGGGGTGTAGTCGTGTGGGGAATTCAGCATCGTCCCCAAGCTGCAGCACTGCCCTGAGATCATCCTCAGAGATCTCAATGGCCTCTCCAAATATCAAACTACGATTCGATGAGGCTCTGAGGTTCTATCAACTACAGCGCCTTCCCAGAAGGCCTACTGAATAGAACGGTACGGTGTACATGGAGTTGAGATTGCGTGAGAGATCCTTGATCGCCTAAGAAACGAGATGATTCCAGCAAAGTCAGGAGCATGTCTGGATGACTGATCCAGATGAGCACATATATTATGCTTAGTGCTCATTGTCCACCAACTCGCCATCTGTAAAAAATGAATGTTAGTATCCATTGATTAAGAATATCTAGAACACTTGGACTTGAAAATATTCCCCTTTTTTGGTCGTGCGAATGAGACTGTGCGACTGAGATCTAGTTGTGCGAATGAGTAGTGCAACTTAGATCTAGTCATGCGAATTATTCCATACGTACGACTGGTCATGCGGCTGAGCTCACCCGTATGTATACTCAGTCGTGTATATCAGTCGGGTGCCTGGACTCACATGCATGATTCAGTCGTGCGACTTAGCTGTACATACTACTCAGTCGTGCGACTGAAGTTCATCAGCCTGTCCATTCGCATGACAGACTGCTATTCAATTCAAATTCAAGTTTTGACCAATTCTTATGATTAGACGTTGTGTTTTGATTCATTGGACTCGCAATCATTATACTTAACACCTAATAACATTAATTTCAGTTGATTGCTTGGTTTAATTGGTTATTTAGTCGAACAAGTCTCGGTTCTTGGTTTGGACCGAGCTTGTCGATTTTGGAGTCAAATTGAATGAAGTAAGATTGGATTGAACTGCATTATACCTGTAGAGTCAGTGAAAAACGTCAGTGCACAACAATCAGTGGTATATAAGGATCGAATGAAAATTTTGGCAGAGTAACGATAGTCCGTGCGTCTCGGGGCGATTTTGGGGTTGGTGGGTGACTGCGACCGACTAACCCACTATTTATACTAGGGTTTCCTTCAGTCGTGCGTCTGAGCCCAGTCGCACAAGTTATTAGTGCGACTGAAGGTCAGTCATGCGACTTGCATAGTCGGTCACCTTCAGTCGTCCGACTACAGTTGAGTCGTGCGACTTGGTCATTCGCCTACTCTCATGTGGCCGAATGGCTCATTCGTATCAGCCATTCGGTTGCATGGTCCATACTCATGTCCATTTGGCTATAAAAGGTATGAGTATGATCCATTTGTACGGTTGGTCCATACTCATGGTCCAGTCGTGCGAATGGGTCATACTCTTGAAATTTTTCTGACTTTATGACGATTTGACATTTAAACCCTTTTAAACTGTTGAATTAACACTATGATCATTTGATCATCTCAGACATGATCATTTTAACTTGAAAAACTTTTGATCACCTCAGACGTGATCCTTTTAAGCAGTTTGTCACCTCAGATGTGACCCAATTGTTGTTTGAAGGCCCTTGTGGTCACCTCAGACATGACCTTTTAGATGATAAGGTCCCTTATCAACTTCCATGACATAGTCCGATACTAACATACTGAATTTTACAAACTTTATACAGAAATAAAAGAAATAATACTGAAAACTTAAAAAAATAAGACATGTTTTTGTGAGAGTTAATTCCTAAGATGTAGTTCTAAGGAATAATTATTCTGAGAGAGCAGCCTCAATCATTTAAACCATACATGGATCAATTCAAGTTGGAATCATACAGGATATTCAAATCATTCAGGACAAGTTATTAAAAACAACTTTGATGCACTTTCCTTGTTTTTCATCTGAAGTCATTTAGCAAATTTAGGAAATCATACTAGTACTCTTAGGTCCCCACACTGATTTGAACTTTCAAGAATTGTAGCCACAGTGATTGTCAGTATACTTGTCCTCTTAAATCCATACACAGACTTTCAACACAGTTTGGTGATCATTTTAAGGTTTGTTTATTTCAACAAGCATTTGTGGATCCCACACTCATATGGTAATCAACATTCCTCAGGAGATTTTTGAGCGGTCTTAGGGTAGTGTTCAAGAAGTGACTGTTCATAGAATTTTCAAAGAGAAGCCAATCCTCAGGTCAGTGCCATCGCACAGCAGTGAGGCAGCAAACAACAATGAGTTCTAGAATATATAGGTTATGCTTATCCTCAGGTCAGTGCCACCGCACAGCAGAGAGGCACATAATTTATCTTCTTGTTTGAGCAATTTTTCTTCTTTTAGCACAAATCTCACCAATAACCTAGGTTATCAGTTTGATTGTATTTTCATTTTTCATGTGATTTTGCTCATGCTATGGTCTTACGCACAATTTTGTGGCGTTTATTTTGCTCGTCACCCCTTATTGGAATCTTGTTGATTGTGTTAACCAGGAATAAGATGTTACCCACAGCTAGTCAAACATTTTAGTTTAATCTTGAGATCACCAAAAGGTCTAGTCATCTATTGTGTTGAATCTACCAACATATCAGCTGTGGTCTAGCAACCTCTAGGTCTACTTTCTTTGTGTTACCTTAGTAGTAGCTAGCTTAACTATCATATTTGCTTTTATATTGCTCAGACTACATAAACTTATACTTGAACTTTGCATCTTTTTCAATTTTGATTTTTAAAGTCCCAAATGGTTTGTACATGTGTACTATCATATTCCATACATTAAATTGGTATCACACATACGATCTTATTTATTATCGGCTTGCCTCCCCTTTTCCCTCGTTTTTTTTATTTTTTATTTTCATACCTATTCTCCCCTTAAAATACTAAAACCTCTAAGGAATTGCATTTTAGGATTTTAATGAGCAAGAAAAGACACTAAGTGTAATTAACGGACTAACATTTAACAAAAACAAGAGAATTAAACTTAAAT
The DNA here is from genome assembly GCA_025506515.1 of Flaveria trinervia. Taxonomy (NCBI): domain Eukaryota; kingdom Viridiplantae; phylum Streptophyta; class Magnoliopsida; order Asterales; family Asteraceae; genus Flaveria; species Flaveria trinervia. The sequence continues at coordinate 25,477,631 of CM046451.1, forward strand.
ATCACTAAAGTTTAAAAGATAAAATAACCTAGACACGATGCATCGGACTATACATGGTCATCTTCAAGAATGACCTCACTTTTCTTTTTAACGCCATTGACCTCTAACAGGTATAGAAAACGTGGTTTGTCAAAAGCCTTTGTATAGAGGTCAGCGCGTTGAAACTCAGTGTTTATTTTTATCACATCGATTAAATTCTTTTCAAAACAGTCACGTATGAAGTGATATTTGATTCTGATGTGCTTGGTCTTAGGATGTTGAACCGGGTTCTTAGTGACTGCAATTGCAGCAGAGTTATCAACAAATATAGGGGTGGAAGTGAAATGCAAACCATAATCCCGCATTTGCTGTTGAATCCATATGATTTGGGAACAGCAGCTTGCAGCAGCAATGTATTCGACTTCACAGGTTGACAAAGCAACCGAGGTCTGCTTCTTACACTACCAGGTTACTAATCTTCTCCCCAAGAACTGACACCCTGCTGATGTAGACTTGTAGTTCATCTTGCAACCGCCGTAATCCGAGTCACTATACGATGTAAGTTCAAAGTCATCATCATGAGGATACCACAACCCAAGTATGGGTGTGCCCTTCAGATAACAAAATATCCTTTTGACCCCAATTAGATGATTCACCTTAGGCTTTGCCTGATATCGTGAGCATAAATATGTAGCATACATGATATCTGGTCTTGAAGCAGTGATATACATGAGAGATCCAATCATCCCTCAGTACATAGTGGCATCTACCAGATCACCATTCTCATCGGGTGCTACATCATGGTTTGTAGCCAGTGGAGTGCCAGCTATGGAGGCATTCTCCATGTCAAACCGATTGAGAATATCCCCTACATACTTGGTCTGATGTAAGAAGATTCCATTTGGTGTCTGATCCACCTGTAACCCGAGAAAGAACTTCATCTCCCCCATGGCACTAATCTCAAACTCCGCCTTCATAACTACTTCAAATTCTTTGCATAATTCTTCGTTCTTTGAACCGAAGATTATGTCATCTACATAGATCTGTACTAGCAGTAAGTCTCCATCTTTTTCTTTGATAAACAGTGTGCAGTCAATGACTCCCCTGCGAAATCCATGTTTCACAAGATGAGTTGAAAGTTTCTCATACCAAGCCCTTGGAGCTTGATGAAGCCCGTAGAGAGCCTTGTCGAGTTTGTAGACTCTATCCCGATGATATGGATCCTCAAATCCCTCGGGTTGACTGACATACACTGTTTCTCTGATCTCACCATGAAGGAATGCACTCTTCACATCAAGTTGATAAACTTTGATTTTCATATAAGATGCATAGGCAAGAAAGATGCGGATGGATTCCATCCTTGCCACTGGTGCAAATACTTCATTCTAGTCAATACCTTCAACTTGTCGAAAACCCTGAACAACAAGCCGAGCCTTGTTTCTGATGATCACCCTTGATCATCTTTCTTGCATTTCAAGACCCATTTGGTGCCAATGACTTTAGCACCTTTAGGTCTATCGACTAATGTCCATACACCTAACTTCTTAAACTGAAGAAGTTCTTCTTGCATGGCACTAACCCAAGCCTCCTCATTTAGTGCTTCACTAACATACTTTGGCTCAAACTGAGACACAAAGCAGCGGTATGCCCCGTCGTGAATGTATCCTTTTTCCATCACGGAGGCATAATCAGCTGAGTATAGCTGATTTCTAGTCTGAACCCCTAATCTCATATCTCCTATAATGTTATCCAATGGATGATAGACGTTTAGACGTGATCCAGGAGTTGTTGGAACCTCAGAGTCAAGATTATGAGCATTTGGTTCTAGGTTGGAGGCAGTAGGAGTCTGAGGTTTTGATGATTCTGAAGTATCACTTGCCGATGCAGGTGAACTTGTTTACATAAGAACTTGTACATCCTGGTTGATCTGATCATTTTCTTTATTGTCTTCATCAGAGGAAGACTCACTCGCATCAGCTGCTCCCCCTAAGTTGGTAGTATCATAACTTGTTGAATCTTGAGATGGTGTGTTCAATACATCATACATCATCTTGTTTGCCAACTCATCTTCTGAAGCGAGAACAGGTATGTGGAAGGTCTTGAAGAATCCATCATAGTCGAAGAAGTAGGCAGGCCCTTTTCCAGCAAGTGGTGTGATATATCTCTAAACATCAACACTACACCACACCTCTACTTGGCCTGTTGAGTTGTTGTATACTCTCTTGTTTGGTATGTTGTATCCTAGAAAGATCCCTTCATCAACCTCCTCACTGAATTTTCCCTCCTGAGTCTTCTTTAGCAGGGTGCACGGATCGCCAAACGGCTCGAGATATTCCAAATTAGGTTTACGTCGCTGTAATAACTCGTAGCATTTTTTCCATGGCGTTTTACTACCAGAACTCGATTAAGAGTATAACATGCATTTGCCACTACTTCATTCCAAATTGGATAGGCAGTTTCGAGTCTGCCAACATTGTCTGTGCTGTCTCTATCAAGCTGCGGTTCTTTCGTTCAGCAACGCCGTTCATCTGAGGGGTATAAGCTAAGGTAAATTGATGCGCAATTCCCTTTTCCTTGCAATAGGCCTCCATCCTCTGATTCTTAAACTCGGTTCCATTGTCTGAGCGCACCTGTCGTACCTTCAGATTGTATAGGGATTCCAGTGTAGTTACTAATTCCTTGAAGGTTTTGAATGTTTCTGATTTGGATCTCAAAAACATTACCCAAGAGAACCTTGAGTAGTCATTAGTAACTACATAGCAATACAAGTCACCAGCGATGCTTCTTGTACTGACTGGACCAAACAGATCCATGTGAAGACGCTCAAGAGGAAGGTCTATAGAATGAACTTTCTTTTCCTTATGAGACTTCTTCGTCTGTTTACCCTTTTTGCATGCAACACAGAATTCCGGGAGTTGGAAGTTTTTGACATTTACTCCCCTCACAAGATCATTATGGATCAAGTGATTCATTTTTCTTAGATTTATGTGTCCCATTCTCCTATGCCAGGAGATGGAGTCCTTTTCAGTAGCTTTGGACAAGAAACATTGGACTTCACTATCCGTTGCGGATGCCTTTGAGAGATCCAAGACATAAAGATCATTATATCTTGAAGCTGACATTAGGATCTGGTCCTCCGGGATCAGTATTCCTTCTTTAGAACGTAACACTTATGGTTGTCAAAAACGACCTTAAATCCTTTATCACAGATTTGAGAGACAGAAAGCAAGTTATTTTGTAATTTTTGGACAAAGTTTACCTTATCAAACTTAACCTTCTCATTTCCCACTTCTCCTTGGGTTGTGATATACCCACCTTTGTTTCCAGCAAATGAAACATGCCCTCCTTTAATTTGTCTGACATTTGATAAGAGAGATTTGTTCCCTGTCATGTGCCTAGATGCTCCGCTATCAACAATCCACGTGTTAGTCTCGGAACTATAGCGAACACCCTGCACATTAAATAAAAGCATTAGTTCATGTTAGGAACCCAAGCCTTAACTGGCTTGGGTTTCCCTAAGGCATCACATATCACAAACTCAACCCACCGACCCTTTGAGGTTAAGGATTGATCAGAATTCTGTTTGTTCTTATTTTCAGGCACTAAGGAGGTTTTTTCTTTCCATAATCCAAATTTGTGTAAGGCTTGTTTGTGATAAACAGACGACTGGCTGATGGGTTGAACTTTGGGTTCACAATCCCTTTTAGGAGGCGTCACTGAGTTTCTCTTAAAAGATCTAGATGTAGATGCAGAAAGTTCAAATTTCTTCCTCGGTGTCTAGTAATAAGGACAGTGAGATGCTATGTGATCATACTCTCCACAATTATAGCAGGATCTACTTTCAACTTTACGGTTTATTTGTTTTGGTGGAGATGTACTTGTCACACGGTCAACCTTATTGTGTTTGGACTGAGACACTACTTTGTTAGATGTATGAGTTGGTTTTGCAAACTTAATTGCTTTACCTGGTTTTACATCGCTAATCTATTGTTTCCCTAGACTATGACATGATGCACATGATTGATTAGTTTTTATAGTCATTTTAGGTTCTTGTTTGACTTTGATTGACCCTGACTTTAAACTAACTTTTCCAAATTCTTTTTCCAGGTTAACACATGGCATCTTTCCTTTTGCCTTTGAAGTGTCCTCTTGTTGTTTAGAATCGGATTCACTTGATTTACTTATTGAATCTGGATCATTTACAAGAGGCGTAGACACCACGTGATCATTGATGGGGTTATTGTTAAGTGGTTTACTTTTGGTGTTCATCAAGGTTTTAGGTGGTGGTGGAACCACTTTGTATCGCAGTCCCTCCCCATTATTTCTCTCTCTCACTAAGTGTTGGACAATGTGTGATGAGCTTGTCCAACTATGCAGTTTTTGTTTTAATGAATTGACTTCTACTTCTAACATTGCTTTTTGCTTCTTAGTGTCCTCAAGAGAGTTCAGATGGTACCTAATGTCATTTGCTTGGTTAAAGGCAACTACCTCAGTTTCTCTAAGCTGTTTATTTAATAGGTCTATCTTTTCCTTGTAACAGTGCTCGTTTTGTTTTAACACTCTATTCGCTTCTGTGCACAGTTCCAGATCCTTCACTAAGCTATTATTATGATCTAATAGCCTCGCAAATTTTGAATCTATAACTTCTCTGAATTTATTACATTCTAAGAAAGCATGATTATTAACAGTTGGTCAGTAGTACTTACCTGGGATGTTGAAGAAGAATCAGCCATGAGTGCTGACTCGGTTGTCTCTGGTTCTGGTGATTCAGATGATGATACAGATTTTTCTTCTTCAGGTAGGTAGTCGACCACATTTGCAGTATCTTCAGAATTTGACATCGCGAGCTCTACTGCTATATCTCCTTCACTTGCAGAATCGTCATCAATATCCTCACTTGCAGTCCTGTCCTTCATCTTCATTAGCAGTTAAGGCTTTTGGATCCTTACTTGATGAGTCAGAATTACTAGCTATGGCCTTGTCTTGACGGTTAAATGACGAGAAAGGATTTCCATTACCTGTCTTCTTTGGTTTTATACACTCCCTCTTGAAGTGTCCCTTCTCATCGTAGTTGAAACATGTAACCTTTGACTTATCAAACCCAAAGGTTGTGTCTTTTGTTGCAACCAGGTTCTGTCCGGTCTTTTTGACAAACTTTTTAGCTCGTCGCACAGCACTTGCCAGAGCCCACATTATGTCCATACATTCCAACTCCATTTCATCCACCTGCTCATAATCTTCATCTGCCAGGTGGCAGTTACCTATCTTTCCAGCAATTAATCCATCATAGGATTGAACCACCACAGCCAAAAGGTCCATATGTTCTCTGGCCACCTCCACAGTTACATTCCCGAGGTTGTCGGTTTTAAGATTTGCTGCATTAGCTTCAGGTATCATATATTGGGTGCTCGACAACCCTGACGGTTCGGATCCTGAAGTTGAGGGTTGTGCTAGAACAACTGCGCTTGAGATGAAGGCATTTTGCAGTGGTGCTCCAGATGTCTTGACTGAAGGAGTAGCAGTGTAGAGTGTAGGATTCTGATCGTAGTTTGCCTTTTGGGATCGATACTTCATCCTAAGCTCCTCTTCTCTTAGTATCAGAATGAAGTCATTTATATCTAACTTCGATAGCATTCCATTCTGTCTGAGATTTGAAACAAATGAAGCCCATTTTTCTGGTAACCCATCAGCAAAGTTGGATACCTTATCTTCCATCGAAGTAACCACTCCATGATTGTGCATCTCACTCATCAAGTGGTAGAATCTATCGATCACATCATATAGGCCTTCTTTTCCCATTGAAGAGAAGTTGTCAAACTCCTTCTTCAAGGCTTTTCCCTTGATAGCCTTCAGAGAGGCATTTCCGTCATACCTCTTCTCCAACGCATCCCAAAGTTTCTTGGCTTGAGTATACTCCAAATACTGATGGAAAATATCCTTCGGAATAGACTGAGTAAGCAAGGCGTGACTTTCTTCTCAGTGTTGTGTTTTACCTTCTATGCATCTTCGTCAGCTCCAACTGGCATGTTGTACCCCGACTCTATTGCCTCCCACAAATTTGTATCCACTCCATTTAAGTAGATTTCGAAACATTGCTTCCATTGTGGGTAGTCGTCTAACGTGATAAGCTTCGGGGGTTTATTGTGAATCCCCACTTCGTTCTCTAAAAGTAGTAGATTCTAAATACGTGTATCTCTACTTGCTATGTATGCTAAAAACTGATCCTCCATTTCACTTAACTTTACTATTCAACAAACTGGTGATGAATGCGAATGAAGGTATGCGATTGGGCTTATTCGGGCAATTGAACAAGTGCGGATGGTTTAATCGTGCGACTAAACAAATGCGGATGAGTCAGTCGTCCGAATATACTAATGCGGTTAAGCAGTCCGAATGAAGATCTCAGTCGTGCGAATGAGGGTACAAATGAGTTCAATCGTGCGGTTGAAGAATGCGAATGAACTCAGTTGTGCGATTGAGCCAATCGTGCGACTGAACCTGTTGAAGTTTGTTAATTCGTAGGTTAAACTTGTTTTGGCCGTAAAAACTCGAATTTTACCAAACCCTAATAGCCGTATGCCGGAAAAACTACACTTTTCGATCATGAAACGTCTAAGACTCCGTTAGACACAAAAAGATTGCGTTTTTGATGCAAAAACACAATTTTGTATCAAAACTATTGAATCAACACGTAATCAAGAGCCAAAGCTCTAATACCACTTGTTAGGATTTGGTATTTGACTAAACACCAACCGATTAACGTGCTAAACCAAACCAAATAGTGCGGAATCCTATTTGATTGGCAATCCAATCAGTGAGAACGCATGTAGAGATAATAATGTATTTAATCTAACGTCAAGAATCGATAGGAATCGATCTATAGCGTTCTATGAACTTGGAGTACGAACTTAGAGGCTTCTGGACGGCTAAGGTACGTCTGGAGTCGAAATGGATTGAATGCTTACGTTTTTCCATGAATTAGGTGGTATTTATAGGTTAGGGTTGCTCATTCGTGCGACTGAACCATTAGCATGGTTTATTCGTGCGATTGAGCCATGCGGTTGATCCATTCGCACAACTGAGTGTTCAGTCGTGTGACTGAGTCAGACGCATGAAGTTGTTCAGGCGTATGAACTATTTAGGCGCATGGACACTCAGTCGCATGGCCATTCGGACGCATGACCACTGTAGGGGCGCATGGTCCAGTCGGACGCATGAGAACATCAATTCACCAAGCTTGAATGTATTCAATATTATAACATTATGCATAACACTTCAAACAATCACAAACCTATATAATCAAGTCAATATGCGTTAAACAACTCATTAATGAAATATTAAAGATTATAAACACAACCAAACATTTTGTATTTCATTAAGTACCCAATAATTATATAAGTGTAAGACATATTACATTCAGATCAGGATCTAGGTACATATATGTATTAACACATTTTACATACGAGGCCTGATATAAGTTTTGCAATAGTAATTAATTACAAGCTAATACATACAAACCCCTATGAATCTCATATGTGGGTTGTAAAACATCTCATGTAATACATCAAAGGTACTATAACTCATGATAATAAATACAAAGTTATTAAAAATCATGTTCACTATGAATATAGTGATAGTAGTCATGCAGTCGACCAGATGAGGTTCAGTGTTTATTATAATGGCACACTGGTCACTTGGTGTACACAATAAGTAATCTACTATAGTATTATCCTTTTGTGAAGCTAAGTTCATGACCGCCATGATGACAACCTACTAAGATATTTGGTTATGTGACTTACTAAATGAGATCACATATTAGAAAGCAAAACAATCACTTTAAAGGTCGATAACAAATCGACAATAGAGTCATCCAAGAATTAGGTGTTTCATAGACGTAGTAAACACATTGATACAAGGTTCCACTTCATATGTGATTGCGTGAAACAAGAACAAGTGAAGACAAAGTTTGTTATTAACAAAAATGCTACCAACTATGAAGTGCAAAGAGATGAAGACATTGTTTGAGGTTGAAGATGCTCCTAATTCTAGATTGAAATTAGAGAGATGATTATTGCATATTCTATAATTCCAGTTGGGCTCACGAGAAAATATGGCCAACAAACCATGGAACTGTAACACCTGGTTATTTTAAAGTCAAGGAAGAGAAGAATAAAGTGAAAGAAAAGAAGGAAAATAAATAAAACCCAAGCCTAGGGGTAAAAAGTGTCCAAAAGGACAAAATGTTTGAAAAGTGGGTGTAAAAGGTGGTATGGCCCCATATGTCACATAAACCTCTAATTTTCGGGTTTTAGAGAGAGAAAGAGCAGCAAGTTCTCGGTTTTGAAGGAAGAACAAGAAAGAGTTCGAATTCAAGGTAAGAATTCATGCTTTTATGGTGTTCTTAACTGGACTTATCATCGGGTTTATGCTTATGCATGTTTGTATGTGTTCGGGTATGTTTTAGTGGATTTCTAAGCGGTTGAATTAAATTTGCAAATGAGTTTGGAGGAAGCCATACTCAAAAGCTGCAAAGGTGAGTTCTAGGACCCCTCTTTTACTGGTTTTTAACTGATTTTGGGGCTGGAAATGCATGAATGTATGTTTTTATATAGCTGGGTTTCGGACCCGTGTGCCTGAATGTGTGTATGATGATGTTATGATGTGATGTGTGACTATGTTCATGCTTGATGATGTATGATTGTGTTTCTAAGGCTTAGAGGGTAAGAATTAAGCTTAGAACATGATGAATTGTGTACGGAAATTGAAAATGATGTTTTAGATCCACTTGATAAGTTTCTAAATATGTCTAAGTGTGTGGAAGTCAATGCGGATAAGCATTTGACTATGTATGGAAATGCGGATGAGCATTGGCTAAGTGTAGGAAATGCGGATGAGCATTTGACCGCGTGTGGAAATGCGGATGAGCAAGTAAGTCAATGCGGATGAAGTGGGTCAATGCGGATGAGCATTTGACTAAGTATGGAAATGCGGATGAGCAAGTAAGTCAATGCGGATGAAGTGAGTCAATGCGGATGAGTATTTGACTAAGTATGGAAATGCGGATGAGCAAGTAAGTCAATGCGGATGAAATAAGTCAATGCGGGTGAGCATTTGACTAAGTATGGAAATGCGGATAAGCAAGTAAGTCAATGCGGATGAAGTGAGTCAATGCAGGTGAGCATTTGACTAAGTATGGAAATGCGGAAGAAGTAAATCAAATACGGATGAACTATACTAAATGCGGATGAACTATAGAAACTACGGATGACTATAGGAAATGCGGATGAACACTTAGAAAATTTTGACTTTTTGGGGAAAAAAGGTAATGTAGGCTTTGACCTAGGAGATTCCTAGGGGTTATGTAAGTTGACTTTTGAAGTCATAGATGGTAAGATGGGCATGTAATGATATGTGTTGATGTTTATGCATGATGATGATGATGTTGCATGGTTATGCATGATGTATGTTATGCATGTATGATGCCCTGCATGATGATGTATGAATGATAAGTTTATGTTCCTTGTGACGATGTATGATTATCTTTCCTATGGCTTTACGTGTTATGATAATGAAGGAACGAAGTATTATGTAATGTAAAGTGAAAGATAATGAAAGAGGAACATGATAATGAATGCATGCATTAATGAATGAATGTGAGAAAGTCTTGCAAGCACTGTATGTCGGGACACACCATTAAAAGGTGTTAGCCCAACGGTGTGCGGGTTCGCTACCCCGAGAGGATGCACATCGGGGTCTTTCTTTGTGATTGACCATATGGATGAACCATTGTCATGTGTCTTAGGTACTGTGACCACCTGGTGTTGGGCACCACCGATGAAGGTCTTTTAAAGGCTTAAATCCAGTATCACGAGCATGAAGGGCATTGCATATGACATGGTATACCTGAACTTTACCTTAGGTACTGTGACCACTTAGTGCTTGGCACCACCAATGAAGGTCTTTTATAGGCTTAGGCACAGTATCACGAGCATGAAGGGTAAAGTTCATGGTAATAATGAAAGTAATGAAAGAAATGATGAATGAATGAAAGTATGAACGAAAGAATGACGAAGATAATAATGATATTATCTGTATGTACGTATGATGTATGATCACATACACTTGACATGAAGGGTTTTAATGAAAGAAAAGTATGTCTTGCTATAAAACTAGAACTCACTCAGCAACGCTGACTTTTATGCATTTTCCAGATGGCAGGTAGGGTTGCTGAGGATGGCACAAGACAGCTGCTCAGCTCTTTTGGATGGCATCCATTTATTTAAAGCTTTTGTGATGTAATACAACAATAAAATTTTGTAACCGACAAACGATGCATTATTTTGCAAAATTTTTTATGATGAAATGAAATGCCATTTGTTTATGTTTCTGCTGCAGTGTATTAATGATTAAATGTAAAATATATGTTTTATGTGCGATGGTTGACCAGCTGTAAGCGTCCCGGGAACGGGGCCTTACAAGTTGGTATCAGAGCCAAACTTTAAGTGAAATGGGTAAATTTTCAAAATAAACCTTACCTAAACTGAGAATGGAACAGAAAGGAACGGGATGCCAATCTGAGTAGCTGTGTGTCATCAGGTAATTTCGTAAAGTTAACCGGTATTATGTGCGCATGGTATGTGGCTAATAGTTGTATGTAGATTTAAATACTGATGTAGTCAGGACAAGTAATGCTTGGGGTATGAAAAGTAAAGTAAGTGGCTAATCACAACTGGCCACTGTAATTTCGGACTTGCTATACTTGCCATAAACTGAGCCGTTTCCTTGAATGACCATATTAGTGTTTAAATCTTTCAGTGTCAGTTAGAGGATGGCCGATGGTAGATCATCTAAAGCGTTACGTGGTGGCGGACGTGGTGCTGAACCACGGGTTACGAGAGAAAGGCCTAGGGCCAAAAAGGTGGTTCATGAAGAACCGGAAACCCCTCATCCGGAGGGTGGAGATGAGAGTGCTAACCTGAGAGCCTCAGTGAAGGAGGCAGTTGTGGAAGAAGTGCATCAAGTCATGCAGACTATCCTACCGTCTGTGGTGACCGAAGTGATAAAGGCAGTTAGAGAAGGGGAGAGAAGGGAAAGGAGTAGACTATGGGCGAAAGAGACAGCCAGAGACTGAGATGGTTCCGTCTAATGACGAAGAAGAAGAAGAAGAAGAAGAAGCAGAGCCTGTGCAGGAGACGGTACGAGGCTGTAACTACGGGGTGTTTATGAGATGCAAGCCCCCTACTTTTTATGGTAACGGCACTGCAGCTGCTGCTCACTGGTGGGTGAGGGAAATGGAGGCTGTACTTGATATCAGCGAGTGCCGAGAAGACCAGAAAGTTAAGTTCGCTACCTACTCTTTTGTGGACTCGGCTCTGTGCTGGTGAGACAATATAGTCCAAGCCGAGGGTAGTCGGGCGATCGGGAGAATGAGATGGTTCGAGTTGAAGAAGTTAGTGATCGAGGAGTTTTGTCCTCACCAGGAAATTGATAAGGTTGAGAGAGACTTTCTGCGACTAGAAGCGGGAACGATGACACACCAACAGTACACCACCAAGTTTAACGAAATGGCACGAATGGTGCTGGATCAGGTGACACCTCTATCTCGGAATATCAAGAGGTATATTCAGGGTTTGCCAGCGGACATTCACAGGCACATGATTGCCGCCCGACCAAGCACGTTTAGGTCGGCGGTGGATTTGGCAGGGAGGGTATATGAAGAAAGGGGTGTGGTGGTGGTGACTGAAGGTAGTCGGAAGGGTGGAAGTGATAGAAACTGGAATGGGAAGAGGTTTGGTCGGGGTGATGCCTCGACGGGTAAAAAGAAGGCAAGGGTGGATGGCCGTTGTGTGGTCACGTCAGGTGCGAGTACAAAGAAGTGTGGTAGGTGTAGGAGAGATCATAGTGGGGAATGTAGGTTTGGGTCAAACTTGTGCTTTGAATGTGGGAAGGCGAGGCGCATGGCCAGGGACTGTCGTACAGCCTGATGCTTTAACTGTGGTGAAGAGGGTCATATGAGTAGGGATTGTAAGAAGCCAAGGGCCGAGGGTTCCAGGGCGAAGAAAACTGGAGGTGAAGGACCAAGGGCGAGCGCCAGAGCATTCACGATGACATAGGAGGAGGCTAGGACGGACCCTGATGTCGTGTCCGATACGTTTCTGGTGAACCAAACTTTAGCTTCTGTGTTATTTGATTCGGGTTCCAGTAAAAGTTTTATCTCTACTGCTTTTTATGCTAAGCTGCTTGTTAGTAGACGAGTTGATGCGCCCTTTGATGTAGAAACTACCATAGGTAAGTCTACCAGGATTTCTGAGATGTTGGAGGGCTGTGATGTGGAGCTAGAAGGTCATAAGTTTCCTGTTAGACCGTTTGTAATGACCTTAGGTGGTTTCGATTTGGTTCTTGGGATGGATTGGTTAGCAGACTTCAAGGCGAACATTGTGTGCCGTAAGAAGATGATTCGTTTGACAACGCCTGATGGTAGTTCGGTGACGGTCTATGGTGATCGGGTGACTACGATTCCAAGGTAATTTCAATGGCGGTGGCGGGAAAGTGTATGAGGCGTTGATGTAGTGCCTACTTGGCCTATATAAAGGATGTGGATACGCCAACACCACAACTATCTGATGTACCCGTTGTGTGTGATTTTCCAGACGTATTCCCAGAAGGCTTATCGGGAGTGCCACCTGACCGTGAGATCGAGTTCCAGATTGATCTGATAGCGGGAGCCAACCTGTTGCCAAGGCACCGTACCGTTTGGCTCCGACAGAGATGAAAGAATTGATGGAGTAGTTGCAAGAGCTGCTTGATAAGGGGTTCATCAGATCGAGTATCTCTCCTTGGGGTGCTCCGGTCTTGTTTGTGAAGAAGGACGGTAGTATGAGGATGTGTATTGATTAGCCTGAGCTGAATAAGTTGACAGTGAAGAACCGCTACCCCTTATCGAGAATAGATGATTTGTTCGATCAACTTCAGGGTGCCAGTTGGTTTTCAAAGATAGACCTTCGATCTGGTTATCATCAGCTTAAAGTGAAGGAGTCGGATATCCCTAAAACAACTTTTTGCACGCGCTATGGTCACTACGAGTTTCTTGTCATGTCCTTCGGTTTGACAATGCGCCAGCTGCTTTTATGGATCTGATGAATCGGGTGTGGCCGATGCTGGATAAATCCGTGATTGTGTTCATTGATGATATCCTGATTTATTCGAAGAGCGAGATTGAGCATGCCGGTCACATTCGGGAGGTTCTGGAGATGTTGAGAAAGGAAAAGCTGTACGCCAAATTCTCCAAGTGCGCATTTTGGTTGCGTGAGGTTCAATTCTTGGGTCATGTGGTGAATCCTGATGGGATTATGGTGGACCCGGAAAAGGTGGAGGCGGTTATGCAATGGAAGTCACCGAAGACGCCATCCGAGATTCGTAGCTTCTTGGGTTTGGTGGGCTACTATAGGAAATTCATTCAAGACTTTTCCAAGATCGCTTCTCCACTAACTAAGTTGACCCGAAAAGATGTGAAGTTCGTATGGGGTCAAGCTCAAGAGAAGGCATTCGAAGAATTGAATGCGAGATTGACTCAAGCTCCTATTCTGTCATTACCTGATGGGAGTGAAGATCTGGTGGTTTATTCTGATGCTTCCTACTCGGGTTTGGGGTGCGTGTTAATGCAGAGAGGGAAGGTTATAGCCTATGCGTCCCGACAGTTGAAGGTTCATGAGGTCAATTATCCTACTCATGACTTGGAGCTAGCAGCCGTGGTCTTTGCACTAAAGATTTAGAGGCACTATCTTTACGGTACGAAGTGCACCATTTTCACCAACCACAAGAGCTTGAAGTACTTCTTCGAGCAGAAGGATCTGAACATGAGGCAGAGACGGTGGTTGGAACTTATAAAGGATTATGATTGCGAGATCCATTACCATCCTGGCAAAGCCAACGTGGTGGCTGATGCTCTTAGCCGGAAAGAGAGGCCCGAGCCGATTCGGGTGAAAGCATACCAACTAATCATGACCCCTGATGTAATGAAGCAAGTCAAAGAGTTTCAAGATGAGGCACTGAAAGAAGATCATCTTAACTCTGAAAGAATGAGAGGTCTGGTTGGGGAATTGGGTGAAAACACGCTCGGTATTAGAACCCGATTCGGTCGTGTGTGGATTCCTCGTTTTGGGGATCTACGGTGAAGATAATGGATGAAGCTCACAAGACTCGATACTCCATTCATCCTGGTGCCACAAAGATGTATCAAGACATGAAGAAAGATTATTGGTGGCCGGGTATGAAGCGTGACGTGGTGGAGTATGTGAGCAAGTACCTTACTTGTTTGCAAGTGAAGGCGGAACATCAAAAACCATATGGGAAAATTCAATCTTTGGATATACCGGAATGGAAGTGGGAGCACATCACCATGGATTTCATTACGAAGCTGCTACATATTTCGAAAGGGTACGATGCCATATGGGTGATCGTGGACCGTCTGACGAAGAGTGCTCACTTCCTACGATCCATGAGACATATTCATCCGAGAGGTTGGTTGACCTGTTCATCAAGGAGATTGTAACTCATCATGGTGTGCCGGTGTCTATTGTGTCGATCGTGACACCCGGTTTACATCTAAATTCTGAAAGAAATTCCACGACGCTATGGGGACGAGGTTACATATCAGTACGGCTTATCATCCCCAAACTGATGGTCAGTCAGAGAGGACCATTCAGACGTTGGAAGAAATGCTTCGGGCGTGTGTGATCGATTTTAGAGGAAGTTGGGATGACCACTTACCGTTAGCTGAATTCTCATACAACAATAGCTATCATGCCAGCATTGGCATGCCACCATACGAGATGCTATACGGTAGGAGATGCAGAACACCCGTTTGTTGGGTGACATTGGTCAGAAAGAGTTGGGAAGCATCGAGGTAATCGAGGCTACAACTGAGAAGCTTGAGAAGATCAAAGCCTTCATGAAGACAGCCAAAGATAGACAGAAGTTGTATGCCGATAAATGACGCAAACCGATTGAGTTCCAGGTGGGTGACCGGGTTATGTTGAAGGTCTCACCTTGGAAGGGTATTATTCGTTTCCGAAAGCGGGGCAAGTTGAGCCCAAGATACATAGGCCCTTTCCGAATCATTGCTCGGGTAGGAGAGGTGGCCTATAGATTAGAGTTGCCCGATGAGTTAAGTGGAATTCATCCGATGTTCCATGTATCTCATCTAAGAAAGTGCTTAGCAGATGAAGGCATGATTGTTCCACTGGAGGATATCGAGGTAGACGAACGGCTCAATTATGTGGAGCAACCAGTGGCAATCATTGATCGAAAGGAAAAGAGCCTATGGAATAAAGTGGTTCCCCTTGTGCGTGTACAGTGGAAGCACAGGAAGGGATCTGAGTCTACGTGGAAGACTGAAGAAGAGATGAGGCAGCATTACCCATAATTCTTTGAGGAATAACAGGTTTCGGGGATGAAACCTATATAAGGGGGGTGGACTTGTAACACCCGGTTATTTTAAAGTCAAGGAAGAAAAGAATAAAGTGAAAGAAAAAAAGGAAAATAAATAAAATCCAAGTCTAGGGGTAAAAAGCGTCCAAAAGGACAAAATGTTTAAAAAGTGGGTGTAAAAGGTGGTATGGCTGCCCATATGTCACATACACCTCTGATTTTCGGGTTTTAAAGAGAGAAAGAGCAGCAAGTTCTCAGTTTTGAAGGAAGAACAAGAAAGAGTTCGAATTCAAGGTAAGAATTCATGCTTTTATGGTGTTCTTAACTGGTCTTATCATCAGGTTTATGCTTATGCGTGTTTGTATGTGTTCGGGTATGTTTTAGTGGGTTTCTAAGCGGTTGAATTCAATTTGAAAACGAGTTTGGAGGAAGCCATACTCAAAAGCTGCAAAGGTGAGTTCTAGGACCCCTCTTTTACTAGTTTTTAACTGATTTTGGAGCTGGAAATGCATGAATGTATGTTTTTATATAGCTGGGTTTCGGACCCGTGTGCCTGAATGTGTGTATGATGATGTTATGATGTGATGTGTGACTATGTTCATGCTTGATGATGTATGATTGTGTTTCTAAGGCTTAGAGGGTAAGAATTAAGCTTAGAACATGATGAATGGTGTATGGAAATTGAAAATGATGTTTTAGATCCACTTGATAAGTTTCTAAATATGTCTAAGTGTGTGGAAGTCAATGTGGATAAGCATTTGACTATGTATGGAAATGCGGATGAGCATTGGCTAAGTGCAGGAAATGCGGATGAGCATTTGATTGTGTGTGGAAATGCGGATGAGCAAGTAAGTCAATGCGGATGAAGTGGGTCAATGCGGATGAGCATTTGACTAAGTATGGAAATGCGGATGAGCATTTGACTAAGTATGGAAATGCGGATGAGCAAGTAAATCAATGCGGATGAAATAAGTCAATGCGGGTGAGCATTTGACTAAGTATGGAAATGTGGATAAGCAAGTAAGTCAATGCGGATGAAGTGAGTCAATGCAGGTGAGCATTTGACTAAGTATGGAAATGCGGAAGAAGTAAATCAAATGCGGAAGAAGTAAATCAATGCGGATGAACTATACTAAATGCGGATGAACTATAGCAACTACGGATGACTATAGGAAATGCGGATGAACATTTAGAAAATTTTGACTTTTTGGGGAAAAAGAGGTAATGTAGGCTTTGACCTAGGAGATTCCTAGGGGTTATGTAAGTTGACTTTTGAAGTCATAGATGGTAAGATAGGCATGTAATGATATGTGTTTGATGTTTATGCATGATGATGATGATGTTGCATGGTTATGCATGATGTATGTTATGCATGTATGATGCCCTGCATGATGATGTATGAATGATAAGTTTATGTTCCTTGTGATGATGTATGATTATCTTTCCTATGGCTTTACGTGTTATGATAATGAAGGAACGAAGTATTATGTAACGTAAAGTGAAAGATAATGAAAGAGGAACATGATAATGAATGCATGCATTAATGAATGAATGTGAGAAAGTCTTGCAAGCACTGTATGTCGGGACACACCATTAAAAGGTGTTAGCCCAACGGTGTGCGGGTTCGCTACCCCGAGAGGATGCACATCGGGGTCTTTCTTTGTGATTGACCATATGGATGAACCATTGTCGCGTGTCTTAGGTACTGTGACCACCTAGTGTTGGGCACCACCGATGAAGGTCTTTTAAAGGCTTAAATCCAGTATCACGAGCACGAAGGGCATTGCATATGACATGGTATACCTGAACTTTACCTTAGGTACTGTGACCACTTGGTGCTGGGCACCACCGATGAAGGTCTTTTATAGGCTTAGGCACAGTATCACGAGCATGAAGGGTAAAGTTCATGGTAATAATGAAAGTAATGAAAGAAATGATGAATGAATGAAAGTATGAACAAAAGAATGACGAAGATAATAATGATATTATCTGTATGTACGTATGATGTATGATCACATACACTTGACATGAAGGGTTTTAATGAAAGAAAAGTATGTTTTGCTATAAAACTAGAACTCACCCAGCAACGCTGACTTTTATGCATTTTCCAGATGGCAGGTAGGGTTGCTGAGGATGGCACGAGACAGCTGCTCAGCTCTTTTGGATGACATCCATTTATTTAAAGTTTTTGTGATGTAATACAACAATAAAATTTTGTAACCGACAAACGATGCATTATTTTGCAAAAGTTTGTATGATGAAATGAAATGTCATTGTTTATGTTTCTGCTACAGTGTATTAATGATTAAATGTAAAGTATATGTTTTATGTGCGATGGTTGACCAGCTGTAAGCGTCCCGGGAACGGGGCCTTACAGGAACACAAGTCTTGGTGATCACGAGTCCATCATCAGCATAAACGTAAACTCCATGCACAGGTCGGTGTATATATGAAGTTGTTTTAGATAAAGATGTTTATAGATAAAGACTAATCTTAGTATTTGTTTGTGATAAGAGTCCAGTTTAGTGTTTTGATATGAGTTATTATAATCAATTTTGAGTTAATTTTCCGATATGATAAAGAGTATTTCTGTTGGATATTTTTTTGTTTTTATTATTGATTCTTGACTTGAATTTAAATATGATGTAAAAGATGACTTGTAATCACCTCATATGCTTTGTCGCTAGTAATAATGATGGGAAACTTTAGTTCGGTCAATAATCAGTTTTCTTAAAGTGATTATTATGACACTAAACATGTTAGTAAACCATCTTAGTTTTGATTATTTTGATATATTGCAGCCTCTACTCAAAAGATGCAAATTAAACACTTGCATTTTCACATTATTTTTCTTGTTCTTTGAGCTTCTATCCCTTTCATTTTTCCCTTATCAGGCTTGTTATTTTTGTCTCTTCAAAAAGATAAACAAATCATGAGACTTATGTACAAAAACTCATGGGGTTTATTTAGAATAAAAATTCTCAAATGGTGTTCTAAGCAATCGACAAATAGTCTAGCATTACAATTTGATGGAGTTTAGAGCACCACCAACAACATAAATCATATGATTCAGCGATTACTTCTAAAATGTTGAAATATACAACCCTTGACTAACATATGATTTAGTGATTACTTGTCAAATGTTAAAACATCCTTCAATATCAAGAGAACTAAAGAAATTCATGTACGTTAATCAATATCACCAACTTCTTAAATCATAAAAAGTTGTAATTTCCAACGTAACCTTAACGATTTGCACCTAGCTAGGTAGTGAAAAACAAAATAAAATCTGGTGCAATCAATTAGCTGTATATCTTGGATCATACAAGAAGTTCGAGCTCACAAATCACAACCCAAATCTCATGATAAATATCAACAGAGAAATCAAACACAACTAGACAAACAATAATCAACCTTCTTAAACCCTCAAACCGATTTGATTTCTGCCACTTGTTCTTGATTCAGAATCATTTCTTCCTTCATGTCTGATCTATGATTTGCAGTTTTTTTATCGATTGCTCTCAATTCATATTTCTTTCTTTAAGTTGATTTGTGATTTTTTCGATGAAACGTCTTTTGCAATTTGATTTCAAGTTGTTTAGTGTTAGATTCACCAAAATCGGCATCTTTTCTTCATGAATATAGCAGCAATCCATTGATCGAGTGATCATGTTAATTAAAAGACTCTAGGTTTCTTCATCTCTTCCTTTTCTTCCTCCCAAAGAGAGGGTTTCTACATAGAGACGTTTGTCTTGTGTAGTTTTGGAAGAAAACTACGGGTATTCATAATATTATAATCCTTGTTAAAATACGGGATCTCTTTCATGCCTATAGTCATAGATACTTTCACATTATTATAGCTTATTGTATACACATACTAATTTTTTTTTACCCTATGTCATCCCTTTAATATCTTATTATCTATTGGCCAACAACTCCCACCAAATCCATTTCATAGCATTTAATTTAATTTAATAACTAATAACATGTCAGATTATTGCATTTTTACACTCACAAATCCATATATATAAACACTATACGTTTCATATCAGTGGTTGTCCGCAACACTCCTAAATTTTACTCATTTTTAACGCCATCATCTACTCTACTCGTAAGTTGTGTATGTGGACACAAAACGTATAAGAAGGTGAAGTTAGTTATAAAGGTGGATATCTCAATATTAATACCCTCACCATCCGGATAAAGCTACTCTCACCCTAGAAACGGACAAAACTGCAAGAATACACTGTATAACACAGGTCACGTGCATATCACATGACTAACGTCGAAAGATCTAGACGCAAACAGACAAATATCACCAAACACGTGCTGCAACGAGCGCGACAAATGCTCCTCATTTAACCATGACTTTTTCGCCACATACAAACCACCGATCTTCTCATCCCAATTTCATTAAATCTTTTAAACAATCAAAACTAAAATCATAAAATACACAGATCAATTCGATCATAGTTCATACGAATTCACTTCAAATTAAAAATAATAACAGTTTCCATCACATAAACATAACCAAAATCATACGTTACGATCAACGATCAAAGAAGACAACGAGAGTTATTCACTAATTCTAATCTTATTTCATACTGAATCACTTACTACTAGTTAATCTCATCGACAAAAGCAGATGATGAAATCAACAAACCACAGATCATAACCTCACACAAACAAAACCCTAACAAACCCTAAACAACCAACAATAACACCACCGATACGATTAACGACGAACTATAACCAAAACATCGATAATCAAAGGGATTACGATTCAGATCTAAGACAATTGACCGCAATCAGCAATAACCACAGGCTTCGAAGTCGCACCACTACCAGATCCGACCTTCTCGATGGCCTTAACAACATCCATACCTTCAACAACTTTGCCAAACACCACGTGTTTGCCATCGAGCCACTCGGTCTTCGCGGTGCAGATGAAGAACTGCGAGCCGTTGGTGTTGGGGCCGGCGTTGGCCATGGAGAGGATGCCCGGACCGGTGTGCTTCTTGACGAAATTCTCATCGGCGAACTTGTTGCCGTAGATGGACTCACCGCCGGTGCCGTTGCCCCTGGTGAAATCGCCGCCCTGGCACATGAAATTGGGGATCACGCGGTGGAACGACGAGCCTTTGTAGTGCAAGGGCTTGCCGGAGCTGCCGACGCCTTTCTCGCCGGTGCAGAGGGCTCGGAAGTTCTCGGCGGTGCGCGGTGTGGTGTCGGCGAAGAGCTCCATCACGATCCGTCCGGCCGGAGCTCCGCCGACGGTCATGTCGAAGAAGACCTTAGGGTTTGCCATTGCGTTTACAGTTGCAGATTGAATGATCTTTTGTGACGGTTTGATGCTGCTGGGGTTGGTGATGGGTCTTTTATAGCGGCGGGAGACGGTGGGGTGTTTACGGGAGATGATCTCGGCCGTTGATAGTGCTACTGGTGGCATCTTGTGGTTCTCTCGATGTTACTAGAGTTGGGTTGATGTTAACTGTGGTTGTGAGCTTGTGATGGTGGGTTAAATGTCACGAGCGTGTCACGTGATGAGGGATATTCCATATAGGGTCATCCTTCATTTTCCTTTAATCCTTTATTATATAACGAAAAGTAGAAACAAATTATTGGGATAAAGTACATAAATAAGATATTGTATCAGTTTGATTGGACACCAGTTTTTTTTATTGTAGAGTCCAAATCTTGGAATTGATTATTTGAAATAGTATTGTCACTCGAATGCAATCAAGTGATTGCGAATAAACAAATTTGTTAGTTTCTGGTTTCCTTTAGAAAAAAAATTTAAAATGATAAAAAGAATAAACAAAACCAATTCATCTAGTTGAAACTTGAGATCGTGATTGTGCTCGAGTTAACTCGTAAAATAAATCATAAACAAAATTGATTAGTAACAACCAAAGACAAGAATAGGAAGAAACTAAGTATCCATCGAAAAAAGTAATACATAAAGTTAAAGATGATGACTTTAGACCTTGTGAGTGAATTGATCGGGAGTGTTGAGAAAACGGAGAAGGCAACGATTGTGAACAATTAGTGTCACCTGGAATTCAATTGCGAATAAACTCTTGTCATTTCCTTGGTGAATGAAAAGACACATGTAGAACACAAGACAAATTTTGGTCATTTAATTTAAAACTTTCATGAAGATCAAATATACAACATAACGAACAATGAGAGAGTGGAGAGCTCGGAATGTAACAACTAAAATTAAGGCTTAGTTCAACCTAGGCTAAAGTAACTTGAAAAGAAAGAAAACAATGAAGTATATAATGCTTTTGTACTTTTCAATTTATGTGGGTAATTTGCGTATGGGTGTTCTCATATAAATGTAAATTCTAAACCAATTATATAGTTCAAAAGTTTCATTCAAAGTAAAGTTACAGGTACGCAGATGTTACTACTGAAGCTCAGTTGCAACCGATGATAAAGTTGCACTCAAAGCCATTGCTATTGAAGACATAAAAAATCAAAAGAAATTAATAAATCTTCTGCAATGAATAAGTTGCATCTCAAGCCATATACTTTTACATGCCGCAACTTATTAAAGTTGTTATTAGTTTTAATCCGAAATTGACTTTTCTACTACAAAGTAAAAAAGCATTGTTTTGTTTGTTTTAACCGAAGCCCATAGTAACTTATCATTATAATGATGAGTTGTAGCCGAAGCTTGTTATTTTGCCAAGTTGATGATAAATTGAATGTCATTGATGTTGCCATCAAAGCATTCATAGAATGGTATATGTCACTATCATGTTATGTCATTAGCATCTTTGTTTTTGAGCGAGTTAAAATGTATTGTTTCTTTCAGGGTTTGATCAAGAGTGTGTGAAATTAAGTGATAGAATAGTCTCATTAATTAATTATAGTTTGAGGAGGTAAACTTTTGGCTCTAGAGCTTGTCATTGCTTGGGACCCTATTGCCTTGGTGTGGCTCTATTTTTTTTTAAACCCAACTTTCCGTAAAATTAAAAGAGCATCTAGATTTATTTTAGTAGAAAAACATAATAAATCAGTATGCCTTTTAGTATGATACACATGATATAATCTAGAGTAAAATCGAATACGAATACATATAGTTTTCCTTTTTAACAAAATATGAGAATATTTTTTGGCTTAAAATACATGATTGTATAATGTTTTAAGGTGATATAAGTATTTCTATCTACTACGTTTTGTCAGAATAGTACATTTTCATTATTTACAAATTGATCATAAAAATTTATACATTAAACACCACAAAGTTTTTTTTTTAATTTTGAATACATATTATTAAGGTGTGAAGGTCTTTAGGCTTTTGAATAGAGTTATGGGCCTTGAACCACTAGAAGTCTTGTGTTCTTATTGCTTCCGTGTGTGTGAGATGTGTAGATACCTAACAAGTGGTATCAGAGCTAAGGCTCGAGTATTGTAAACATCAACGCTACCATTTTCGCTACTATCTAGGGTTCATGCCGTTGTTGCCGCCGCCACCTAGGGTTATCGCCGCTACCTCGGCTTCTACCGCCATCGCCTAGGGTTCTGCCACTGCCTACGGTTCTGTCTTTGTTGTTGCCACCATTTAGGGTTTTGGCTGGAAGTAACAGAACTGGTTTCTTCATCCATTTTTTACTAGTCATCAACTGTTCAGTGTGCTAGTTTTTGTTTTGTAATTATGGCTAAAAAGGGGAAGACTTTGATTAAAAATATTAATGGTACTAATTTTGGTTGGTGAAAAATGAAAATAAAATTATTATTGTGTCAATAGGAATTAGATATGGTACTAGAAAAGAAACCGGGGAGGATGGAGAAAGCTAAAGAAGCGGTTTGGGATTCCAATGACAAGAAAGCTAGATCGGCTTTTATATTATCTTTGATGAAGAACGTTGCTTTTAACATTATGAAAGAAACCATCTCAAATTGTATGAAGTTTGATCTGCCAATTATGTATGAAAAGTTGTCTGCAGCTAACTAGGTGTTCTTGATAAGGGAACTTTTCATTATGAGAATGAAAAAGGGAAGCTCATTCACCTTTCACATTAATAATCTGAATTCTATTATATCTATATTAGAATCTATGGGAATAAAATTTGATGATGAGACTCGAGTTGTGGTGTTGCTATCTTCACTACTTGATAGTTGGTTCAGGACAGTGGCTGTTGTTACAAGTTTTGTTGTAGCTATCTGATAAGATACTAGATATTATGCTAGGTGAAGACATACGTTTGAGAAATACAAATGATGGATCACCGTATGAGATGCTACATGTTGGCATGGGAAGGGAAAATAGTCGAGGTAGTAGGAGTCAGGGAAAAAGTTCAATTCGGACTCGTAAAAATGTGAGGTACTAGATCTGCAACGAGGATGGACATGTTAAGAGTTAGTATCCATTAGAAAGGTTGAACACTACTATTAGGGACATCAATAATGGTGACATGTTAATTCTTGAGGCTGAAAATACTGTGGACTCTTAGACCATGGATTTTTTATCTTCATTTCACGTCGTACACAACGTTGAAATGATAGTGAATCTGAAAACATGTGACTTTGGGAAAGTATGCCTTGTTGATGATAGAATGCTTGATGTAACGAACATGGGTGATATTAATTTGATGACTCCATTGGGAACTATTGGAACCTAAAGAATGTCAGGGTGATTTATGGCTTGAAGAAGAAATGAATATATGTTAGTAAAGTGGATGAAAAAGGATTGAAGTAAAGTTTGGTGGTGGTAAATGGAGGGTGATCAATTTGAACCGTGTGATTGATTATGGTGATGTAACATCTGCCCATTTTGAAAATATGGACCCAAACTCATTTGTCAATTATATAAATCAAAAACATTAATCGAACTACTTCATTCATTTTTGGTGATTTAAAACCTTGAATGTGTTAATTTTGTGATTTAAATTCACATTTATTTGACCATTTAATTCATTCATAAGTTTATGAGATTTTATCTATCATTTATGTTTTTAAAATAAAAATAAAAATAATTAGACGTTATATTTTTTATAAGATTTATAAAAATATATACAGGTATAACCAATTACAAGATTTTATGTATCTACAAACAAATGTGTAACAAGATTTATACTTTTATAATGTTTTATAAATAAAAAAAATGAATAATTATCCTAACTTGGTTTTACAAATTTAAGGTTTATTTGGTAAATTTTAAAACTTGAACTAAAAGATTTTTAACATGAAATAATAAGGTTTCAAAACTTCAGGGTTTTTTTGTTGAATTTGAAACTTTAAATACAAAAAGTTTGTACATAAATCGTCAAAATGCAAACCACAGGGACAAAGGTGTAATTAACTAAACCCAACCCCCCCACCCACATTCTTTCTCCATGATCTTCCGGCCGCCGGCAGGCGAAGCTCCGGTGCGCGCCGACGAGGCCAAAACCCACTAAATAGCGCAAAAACGAACCCTAAACACTCCAAAACAGTTCGTGAAAACGATTCGAACCCCATTATCAACCTTAAACGCGTTTAAACAACAGTTATTAACTTGTATGAACCAGTAACCGTCATTTTAAATCCTGGAGCCGTTCCACCATTAAAGATTAATAATAACCCAATTAAGCGAACCTAACGATCGTCTATCTATCTCTAAACGATGATCACATTCAATTTCACCTGAAAAACACAATTTCATCGCAATTGATTCTCTCGTCATCGTGAACCTGCAACATACTCAAAACCATCTCTCGAACGATTTAAACCAAAATCAACATAGGGCTTTCCATCAAGAACATCATTCGAAGCTATCCACGAGATTAATTTGATTATCATCAACGTTTGAATCTCGAACCAACTCTACCTTGGTCGCGGCTATCCTTATTACCATCTTCATCGAATCCAAACTCAAACACGTAAGTTTCACACATGTTTATACTCGATTTCACTTGGGGATTAAAAGCCCTAAGTTGGATTTCGTTATCAGCCTCGAATTAACGATCAATTTGATTCGGTGAAACTAGGGTTCTTGAGTAATTTGGAGAATTTAGTAATTTATGTTTTGAATATTTAAGTTGAGTTTTTATCAAGATTGGGCTTAGCCCGACCGGTAACCAGTAGTGTTTATGATCAAGAGGTCCCGCGTTCGAACCGGGCCTCCATCATATTTTGTTTAATTAGTTTTCTTAACATTTTGTAATTCAGAAAACTTGTATTATCTTGTTAAATCATAATAAAAATTATTTTGTTAATTAATTATTTCAGAAAATATCAAGTTAATTTTAAAGGTTTTAACACTTATAATTCTTAGATTTAATTAATTTTTTAAGAATAAAAAGTTCTAAAAATATTACTTAGTTATTTATTTTATAAATATATTGTAGTTTAATGATTATTTAAATAATTAATTATGCAAATGATTATTTAGATGATTATTTAAATAATTAATTATCCAATGATTTATTAACCATGTTAAATCGTAAATAGTTAATAAATTTATTCGTTAATTTTTATTTAATTCTTGAAATTTGTAAAACAATAATTTACTTTTCTTATTTTTTTTGTGTTTTGTATGATAATACAATTATTTAAATAATTTTAATGTCATTAATAAGTATTTAATTATTTCTCTTTATCAAGTTTTAAATAATTAATTATTAAATTAATTACTTCTTTTCATATATTATACCTAATTTTATTAAATCAATAACTTAAATTGTTGAGACGTTTTTAATTAATCGTAAACTTAATTGATTTATATTAAATTGATTTATATTGTCTTTATTAAACCAAAAACGATTCATTATTTTACTTAATTATTTAAGCCCCCAAATTCCAATTGAAACCCTAGTCCACGTTTCATTGTTAATCTTATTATCGAACTTAATCTTGGAATCTATACGTTTAGGCAACGTGTAAAAGAAATCGTTGGAACCTCGTCTAAATTCTTATCGTCACCTTATATAGATCATGTGAGTTCTCTATGCCCCTTTTTATTTCATTTCACACTTTTTGGGGTGAAACATGTTAACTTTATCAACTTACACTTGTAAACATCTTGATACTTATAAATTCACATGTAATTCATCTTTACATTTTTGTCATGGTTATTTGTGTTATTGTAAGTCTTATATGAGAGACACATTTTGTTTACAATCATTAACAATTGCTAGCCTGACGACTTCTTAGATCTTTGGCCTGACAAGCCTATGTTCATTAAGATTGGTATCAGAGCCATGGTTATAGGGATTTAAGTTATTAGAAATGGAATGACCTAGACTATAACTAATTACCCTTACACATGAGTCCTCTCATGTATTTTATATGCTTGGATAGGATTTTATGTGCCTTATGTGTTTATACTTGATTATGTGATTATATGCTTTATGTGCTTATTTTTATACTTTGAATCTTATCTATGCACACACAAACCTTAAATCATATTCTAAGGCATTATGTGCCTAAATCAAAAGGTTTTCAAAATAAACTTTGAATCGTTATTCATGGTTTTCAAGTCTCGTTGAAGTTTGTGTCCTACAACTTGAAACATGTAATGTTGGAAGAGTGGGATGCATGTATCTCGAGGTGTTCTGTCTAAGCAATGTATTCATATAAATCCAAATCAACCGATGGATCCGTTTACCTTACCTGGGAACCCTTGGGGTGAGTGTCCGCTTATAGATACGCATGTCTTCATTAAGGTTGTAGTTGACATAATACTTTGATAAGTCAACGTAATGTTTTGGTTTGTAAACCAAACGTTACACTCGAAACATCTTGTTATTTTGAATTGTTCCATCTTTGATTTTGTCCTCCTGAATCTTAAAACTCATTATTCCATTTCTATTAATAACCTTAATAATCTTTTTGAATGTCTTCCCCTCAAAACCACACTTATCCTGAAAACCTATTATAATGATGCCCCCATTCTGAATTGAATCCTTAATTATAACAAACACGAATCTCGTATCAACGTTTAGCTAATAAAACTTTGAAATCTCAAAGACATAAGTAAACATGAATCGATCATCTAGTAACCCTGTTAAAGTCATTTGCTGGGAAGTTCTTATGAGTCCCATATCCCGTTCAAAAGTATCTTGAACTTACACCCCTTGTTCGTTAAGCCGAGTCTCGTATCAATCCAAAATTTGGTGCTTCACTCATGGCAAAACCTTCTTAATCGCCTCGAACCATCTGAAATACAAAAGCTTATCAATTAAAACTCTAAATTAATGATCTTGTACCTTTGCCAAGAAACACATGAAATTATGAATCATGAAATTGAACAAACTTAAACATAGCGAAACATTATAATTAAACTTGTTGAATTTAAACGTTTCCAAGAGTTCACGTGCAAACGTGAAATTGAATCCAAGTCTCCTCATGCCCTTGAAATTGGTCCCCTCGTGATTAGATTTCGGGGCGAAATCTTTTAAGTAGGGGAGACTGTAACATCTGCCCATTTTGAAAATATGGACCCAAACTCGTTTGTCAATTATATAAATAAAAAACATTAATCAAACTACTTCATTCATTTTTGGTGATTTAAAAACCTTGAATGTGTTAATTTTGCTATTTAAATTCACATTTATTTTACCATTTAATTCATTCATAAGTTTATGAGATTTTATCTATCATTTATGAGTTTTAATTTAAAAATAATAATAATTAGACTTTATAATTTTTATAAGATTTATAAAAATATGTATAGGGTATAACCAATTACAAGATTTTATGTATCTTAAAAAAATGTGTAACAAGATTCATAATTTTTATAATGTTTTTATAGATAAAAAAATTGAATAATTATTCTAACTTGGTTTTACAAATTTAGGGTTTATTTGATAAATCTTAAAACTTGAACTAAATTTTTTTTAACATGAAATAATAAGGTTTCAAAACTTCAGGGGTTTATTTGTTGAATTTGAAACTTTAAACACAAAAAAGTTTGTACATAAATTGTCAAAATGCAAACCACAAGGACCAAAGGTGTAATTAACTAAAACCCAACCCTCCACCCACATTCTCTCTCCCCGATCTTTCGGCCGCCGGCCGGCAAAGCTCCGGTGTGGCGCCGACGAGGTCAAAACGCACTAAATAGTGCCACATTGAACCCTTAACACTCCAAAACAGTTCGTGGAAACGATTCGAACCCCATTATCAACCTTAAACGCGTTTAAACAACAGTTATTAACTTGTATGAACCAAGTAACCGTCATTTTAAATCCTGGAGCCGTTCCACCATTAAAGATTAATAATAACCCAATTAAGCGAACCTAAACGATCGTCTATCTATCTCTAAACGATGATCACATTCAATTTCACCTGAAAAACACAATTTCATCGCAATTGATTCTCTCGTCATCGTGAACCTGCAACATACTCAAAACCCATCTCTCGAACGATTTAAACCAAAATCAACATAGGGCTTTCCATCAAGAACATCATTCGAAGCTATCCACGAGATTAATTTGATTATCATCAACGTTTGAATCTCGAACCAACTCTACCTTGGTCGCGGCTATCCTTATTACCATCTTCATCGAATCCAAACTCAAACACGTAATTTTCACCAATGTTTATACTCGATTTCACTTGGGGATTAAAAGCCCTAAGTTGGATTTCGTTATCAGTCTCGAATTAACGATCAATTTGATTCGATTGAATCTAGGGTTCTTGAGTAATTTGGGGAATTAGTAATTTATGTTTTGAATATTTAAGTTGAGTTTTTAACAGGATTGGGCTGTAGCCCGACTGGTAACCAGTAGTGTTTATGACCAAGAGGTCCCGGGTTCGAACCGGGCCTCCATCATATTTTGTTTTAATTAGTTTTCTTAACATTTTTGTAATTCAGAAAACTTGTATTATCTTGTTAAATCATAATAAAGATTATTTTGTTAATTAATTATTTCAGAAAATATCAAGTTAATTTTTAAAGGTTTTAACACTTATAATTCTTAGATTTAATTAATTTTTTTAAGAATAAAAAGTTCTAAAAATATTACTTAGTTATTTATTTTATAAATATATTGTAGTTTAATGATTATTTAAATAATTAATTATGCAAATGATTATTTAGATGATTATTTAAATAATTAATTATTCAATGATTTTTTTAACCATGTTAAATCGTAAATAGTTAATAAATTTATTCGTTAATTTTTATTTAAATTCTTGAAATTTGTAAAACAATATAATTTACTTTATTCTTATTTTTTTGGGTTTTGTATGATAATACCTTTATGATAAATCATTTTAAAAGCCCAAAACTTTATAAAATTATTTTAAATAATTTTAATGTCATTTAAATAAGTATTTAATTATTTCTCTTTATCAAGTTTTAAATAATTAATTATTAAATTAATTACTTCTTTTCATATATTATACCTAATTTTTATTAAATCAATAACTTAAATTGTTGAGACGTTTTTAATTAATCTTAAACTTAATTGATTTATATTATCTTTATTAAACAAAAAACGATTCATTATTTTACTTAATTATATAAACCCCCAAAATCCAATTGAAACCTTAGTCCACGTTTCATTGATAATCTTATTATCGAACTTAATCTTGGAATCTATACGTTTAGGCAACGTGTAAAAGAAATCGTTGGAACCTCATCTAAATTCTTATCATCACCTTATATAGATGATGTGAGTTCTCTATGCCCCTTTTTACTTTATTTAACACATTTTGGGGTGAAACATGTTAACTTTATCAACTTACACTTGTAAACATCTTGATACTTATGAATGCCCATGCAATTCGTCTTTACCTTTTTTTTCATGGTTATTTGTGTTATTGTAAATCTTATATGAGATACATATTTTGTTTATAATCATTAACTATTGCTAGCCTAACGACGTCTTAGATCTTTGTGCCTGACAAACCTATTGGTGCTAAAGTCGATGTATTGCCGGCTCCTGATGACATATGCTTGTTTACCTTGAGAACCAAGTACACTTAGCCAATCATATATATTTGTAATCAAGTCGAGGTTTGGTTGTAACTTATGTGTTCTATAAGCTTGCTAACTCGTAACCATTGACATGAATTGCTACTTGTAAACCTCTATATATATGTATATATATATATGTATATATATATATATAATATATATATTTATGTGTGTGTTTAAACCATGGGAACTCACCAACTTTATAGTTTACTCTTTTATTTTTAACATGTTTCAGGTTTGATACTTGAAGATCTTCTTGTGCACATATAGGACTTGGACCTAGATTAATTGAAAATCTTATGTTATTGGTTGTATCTTGATTTCGTTGTAATGATTTATTTGTCTTGTAAAGTTCAATGATTAATGAAATTTAATATTTTATAATCTTGTTCCTTTAAGCTTAATAGAAAATAACTAGTTGCACCGAGTGAACATAGGTTATCTTAACCGAACCACTATAATTCTCGTGTTCTAACTACTTTCGTGTGTGTGTGTGTGATTATGCGTGTTTCCATTGTGTAGATACCTAACACATATACCCTTCAACTTTAAATTATATACATTTTATCAACTTAGAGCATTCACAATAGGTTCCTTATTTTTATGTGAGTGTATGTCTTATATTTTGGGGATGATTATTAGTGGTTGTGAGTGAAGAAGGGGAAATTTTTATGGGGTTTGTACTATGATTCCCCATATTTGGGAAAATATGGAGAATCACGGTACAACCTCATAAATTTTTAATATTTTTAAAAATGGTTGTGAATGAATGAGAGAGAAAAGATAAAAAAGTAATGTTTTTAGAGTAAATATGAGGATGGGTTTAGAGAAGTTAATGTGAATGCTCTTATTATTATTTTTAATTGATAAACTTTTGTACTTTAGTGTTTGGTCAAGAAGTGTTTTTGCCCCCTTAAACTTAACTAAACATACAATATAGGGACATTTTTAACCTATGTGAATGTTTTAACCGCTCTTGTTATATGATTTTACGTAAATTTGATTGATTTTTAACCACTCTTATCACAACTTTTAACATAACCACATATAGTTAATAGAAGCACAAATCATAACTATTTCCCGGTTTGCATAAAATGGTGTGCTTTATCCTTCGTATTTAATTCATTTCAAATTTTTCTTTTTATATTCATGTTAATTTAAATTTATTCTTAACCGAGCTTTTCACCACCACCATCACAAATAGGTTTACGTCTACCAGTTACATTACATGTATTCTATTTTTATAAAATCAATAATATTTCAATCTCATTTACGAGTAGTCAAGAATTCTTACCAAAATAAAATGTCAGTTTCCATTATTGAATTTAGATCTAACACCTCAAAAAAATGTGGCCTCACATAAAAGCTATAAAATGTATTAGTGGTAATAATTTTTATTTGTATGTATTTGTAACCGTAAGACTTATAAAAAGGATGATGCATCCAAAACAACCTAAATGCTTCCTTTATACATGCACTTAATACTAAGTAGAAGTTGCTTCTGAAGTTTCATACTCTACACAAGAAAATAATCTAAATATAAAATCTTCCGAAGCTAAGACCAATACCTTCTGAAACCAAAAGTGGAGTCTTTCGAAGCTTCAAATACAAAGTCTTTCGAAGCCAATGAAGTGAAGATAGATTTCTTCCGAAGACTTTGAAGAACATCCTTTCTCTTATGTAATTTTCATAAAACTGACCAACTTTTCATTACAACTCTGATGACTCACCAACTTATACAAGTTGGTGAATGATCCATGCTTTTTGTAATTGTATATTAAGGTCTTGAGTCTGTAACTTTTTATTTTATGTAATTTTATCTTTCTTGTAATATATTAAGATATGAGCTATGACATGTCATAATCACTAGTCAAAAGACAAATCTGTCTTTTGGCTTTACATTGAACTTGTTGTTGTCTAGATTAGTGTTTCCAGCTAGGCTTTAAAGTATGGCCGGTTGTAGGATGTAGTATAAAATATCTCAAGTCATTGTATCTTATTCTTATGCATTGTAACACTTGTAAAAGAACTTGAGAAGCAATATACTACAATCTTGAAAACCTTTATGTTGGATCAAGAAGAAGGCTAGTGCAACCAAAACCAAATCACTTACATAAATTTTGGTGCTTTGTAAGTCTGCTAAAGAATTGTAATTCTGCCAAAACCAAAACCTTTATGGACGTTGACAACAATGCAATGACCACTCTAATGCAATACCCAACTCCATCATGGTGGGGTTTGAGCATTGTAAGTCTGCTAAAGAATTGTTTGATGCACTTGCTCTGATGTATTCAAGCTCCAACGACTCCAAGAAGAACTCACTGAAGCAGCAGTTCGAGAACTTCACTTATATCGCTGGAGAGACCCTCAACCAGCAGTACTTCAGGTACATGAATCTTATTTCTTCTCTCCAGTCTGTAAAGATCACTCCTGAACTTAGAGATCTCACATGAAAGTTCATGAGTGCTCTTCCAAATGAGTGGACATTCTACTGTGTCTCTATCAAGAGGACAGAGAACTTGAACACTCTTACTATGACTGAACTCTATGGCATCCTTGATAGATACCGGTTAGAGATGGAGAGTAAGAAGGGCCACCAAACAAGCAGACCTCTGAGCCTTCCTGCTAGCAACGCTCTAATGGTTGCTGAAGGCTCAACACCCCCACAACCTTAGCAATACCTGACATACAACCAACAACCATCCTGCTTTTCTGGACTGTACATCACTTTCCTTGAGACTCCAAGGTCTCAACAGGCTCAGCATAATTCCTTTGAGGACAGCTATGCCTTTATCTCAGGAAATGGACACTTTGGTGACTTTCAATACTGTTTCGATGATCTAGAGTGTTTCAGGCCAGACGATGTAGAGTATGTGGACATCAACCAACAGATGGCTCTTTTAAACTATAGAGCGAAGAAGTTCTTTAAGAGAACTGGAAGGCAAGTCCCTCAAAACCCAACTACCAGCAAGTTTGGGTTTGACAAGACCAAGGCCAAATGTTACAACTGTAACCAATTTGATCACTTTGCAAGGGAATGCAAGGCTCCCAAATCAAACCCAGGAACCCCACAGGCCTCCACACATCCCTCTACATCAAAGCCCACTGGAAAGTCGACTGAAACAACTACAATGGCTCAAGAAGTCGACTGGAGCTTTATGGTTCAGGATTTGACTCTTGCTCAAGTTCTCATAGCCGAAACAGATGATAACCAGGTATATGAACATCTTTATACTCCTGCCTGTATAACTAAGGTTAAATTATATCAGGACTACAATAGGGAAATTAAATCTGATA
Organism: Flaveria trinervia; assembly: GCA_025506515.1. Taxonomy (NCBI): domain Eukaryota; kingdom Viridiplantae; phylum Streptophyta; class Magnoliopsida; order Asterales; family Asteraceae; genus Flaveria; species Flaveria trinervia. The sequence continues at coordinate 25,511,253 of CM046451.1, forward strand.
TTGAGTCTTTAAATGTTTTAAAATCTGATTTTAAAAGGGCTGAATCTGACTACTAAAAGAAAATTAAAGAGTTAGAGAAAACTATTTCCCTATTAAAACATGAACACACCAATTACAAGACTCAAATAAAGGATTTAATATCCAAATTGTCTGAGGCTCAAGCCCAGCTTATCACTGCTGAGGCTCAAGCCAGGAAGTATGCTATTTCTTAGCAGAACTTCCAAGCTATTATTGCATCATCCTCCCACTCCAAAATCTGTTATCAGAATAAAGGGTTGTTGACCAATGAAATTGCTCCACCACATTCTTATGAGTCCATAAGACAACCAAGATATGATACTAAAGAGCAAGAGGTCCCATTTGTTGACCCACCTTCACATGAGTTGAAGAATGATACAACAATAGTGGCCACCATAGGGAAAGAACAGGTAAATCAACTCACCTCTCCTAGTGAAGATCAAACCCTAACCACCAAAGCCAGAGGAAGCAGAGCTAAAGCTGCTAAAAGAATTGCTAAGAAAGTGGCTGAGTCTAAGCTGATGATTGATCCAAAACAAAAGGGTGTCTTTATCTCAGCTGGATTCCAGGTGATAGGTACTTCTGATTCAGGAAAAGAGTGTAGTACCAGCACTCCTGACCTACCAAAGGATCAGAAGTTGAAGGGAAATGTTGCTGACAAAGAGAAAAAGAGTAAGAAACCGCAACCTACAAGCTCCAAAAGACTAACATTACATGCATAATGTGTGGTCTTAAAAACCACATCGCTAAAGATTGTTACTACAATCCTGCTAGCACACATTACACAAATAATGTTAGAAAAGAAGGAGTCAGGAAAGGGTTCTCATTTGGACCTTATCAAGTAGTCCAAGAGATGAAAAAGGGAAAGCTAGTCTCTGAAGCTAGGTTGTCTTCAGAAGAAAATCCTTCTTCCGAAGGGAAAATGGCTTCGGAAGCAAAAGCTGTTAAAAATCTGAAGAACAAGAAAGTTCCCTTGAAACCATCCCAGAAGAAGACTGCTTCGGAAGAAAAGGTGGTGAAGGCTTCTTTTGAAAAGAAAGAAGCTTCAGAAGAATGCCATGCTACAAAAGCTTCTACAAGCACATCTTCCATGATCAACAACGAATGGATTGGAAGATCAAGAAAGATGTTGTAGCCCAAACATCTTCTTCAAAGGCATCCATTGAACCCCCATGCTTAACGTTTGGTTCAATTATGTCACTATCTTTGGAAGAACCCAAGACCAACAAGGCTTGGGTCTCCAATGAAAACTAATAATCTCATCTTGTTGTAGATACATATGTATCTAGTTTATGAGCTTAATGTAAAATGTCTTTCATGTCTTACATATATGTAATAGAATGGGTTTGAATGAAATACAATGTGTGGTTTATGCTTATAATTTTTAATATTTCATTGATTATTGTGTGTTAACGCTTATTGAACTAACTATATAGGTTTGTGGTTGTTTACATAGTTCTTAGTCAATAATGATTTAGAAACGTGCTTAAACTTAATCGTGTGAAGTTCTCATGCGAATGGACCATGCTAATAGACCATACGCATGAACAACTTCATGCTAATGAACCAGCCGCACGACTAAACTAGGAGACTAGATCAGTCACACGATTGTGACATGAGATTGACTCAATCGCACGACTGAATCTTCAGTCGTGTGGATGGATCAACCGCATGCTTCAATCGCACGACTGAACCATGCGAATGGCTCAGTCACACGAATGGAAAACCCTAACCTATAAATACCACTTAATTTGTGGAAAAACATAACAATTCGAATACCTATGCACTAAATCGTATCCTAGCCGTCCAGAGACCCTAGAACACATGTTCCAACTTCATAGATTGCAGTAAATCGTCCTACTATCATATTAACGTTTAGTTTCATTCATGGATTGATTTTGAGTGCGTTCTCACTAATTGGATCGCCAATAAAATAGGATTTCGCACTATTTGAGTTGGTATACATGTAAATCAGTTAGTACTCTGTACCGAAAATGGTCCTAACAAGTGGTATCAGAGCCTTGGCTCTTGATTTACGTGTGATTCAATCGATTTTGATATAAAAATCGTGTTTTTCACTCAAAAACGCAATCTTTTTTTGTCAAACAGTGTTTTAGACGTCTCCAAGTCAAAAAGTTAACATTTTCCGGCATACGGCGAGAAATTCGTGTTTTTGCGTCAAAATACCTTAAACCTTTGAATTCCAAAATTCAGCAGCTTCAGTCGCATGATTACTCAATCACACACGACTGAATCCATCCGCGTCCCTCATACGCACGATTGGACTCAGACGTTCATCCTTCCGTACGACTGAACTGCCTATTCGCCGTGTTCATCCGCACCTGCTCATTCGGACGATTGAGCCATCTGCACTAGTTCATTCGCACGTCTGGGCCAACCGCATTGTTCAATCGCACGAAGTGTTCAATCGCATTCCTTCAGTCGCACAAGTAAAACAGTTTGTTCTAAAGTTCAAAGTCAATAGTAATGGAGGATCAATATTCAACGTTCACTGCAGGGAGGGATTCAAGGATCCAGAATCTATTGCTTCTGGAAAATGAAGTGAGGAATCACAATAAACCCCCTAAGCTCATAACGTTAAATGATTACCAAAATGGAAGCAAAGATTCGAGATCTACTTAAATGGAGTAGATCCCAATCTGTGGGAGTTGATAGAGACAGAGTATAGCATGCCTATAGGTGCAGATGGAGTCAAACTTACCTTAGGTGGCATGACTGATGGCTAAAAGGTAAAGTACAATGCTGAGAAGAAAGTATATGCATTGCTAACTTAGTCAATTCCTAAGAACATCTTCCATCAATTTTCTCAGAACAAGCAAGCAAAGAAGCTGTGGGATGCATTGGAAAAATGGTATGACGGGAATGTGTCATTAAAAGCTCTAAAGGCTAAAGCATTGAAGAAAGAGTTCGACAACTTCTCGTCAATGGGTAAGGAGAGCTTGGATGATGTCATCAATCAGTTTAGCATTTGATGAGTGAGCTGCACACTCATGGAGTTACAATGTCTATGGAAGACAAGGTGTCGAACTTTGCAGATGGGTTGCGAGAGAAGTGGGTTTCCTTTGTATCCAACCTCAGACATAATGATATGCTGGCAAAGTTAGATATCAATGATTTCATTTGAAGCTGAGAGAGGAAGAGTTGGGGATGAAGTACAGGGCCCAAAAGTCTTCATATGATCAGAATCCGTCACTGTACAACTCAACTTCACAAGCCAAAACGCCTGGAGCACCACTTCAAACAACATTTGTGTCGAGTTCAGCTGCTCCATCTCAAGCTACTACTTCAGGATTTGACACGTCAGGGTCGTCTTGTACCCAATACATAGCACCTGAAGCCAATGCTATAAAACTGAAGACCTAGAATCTCGGGAATGTGACAGTAGAGGTAGCAAAGGAGCATATGGATCTCTTAGTAGCTGTCGTTCACTCCTATGATGGACTAGTTGCTTGGAAAATTGGGAACTGTCATCTGGCAGATGAGGACTACGAGCAGGTAGACGAGACAGAGCTGGAGAGAATGGACATCATGTGGGCCTTAGAAAGTGCTGTCCGGAGAGCCAAGAAGTTTGTCAAGAAGACTGGACAGAACTTGATTTCCATGAAGGACAACTTTTGGTTTTGACAAGACCAAAGTTACCTGCTTCAACCCTGGGGAAAAGGGGCACTTCAAACGTGAATGTGTGAAGCCCAAGAAGACAGGAAATGGGAATCCATTCTCATATTTCAATCGTCAGATAAACCCACAAGTAGTCCTACTTCGTCAAGCAAGGATCCTAAGGCCTTGACCGCTCAGGATGACGAAGGACAAGATTGGAGCTTTTGGTTTGTATCTCCGGGAGAATCCAACATTGCTAGTGTTGAGGATTTAGATGACGACTCAGCAAACGAAGGTGATATTGCAGTGGAACTCGCATTGTCAAATAATGAATAAACTGCAAATGTGGTCGATCACCTGCATAAAGAAGGGACAAGTGCAAATGTTCTGAATCACCAGCACTAGAAAAGTCAAACTCTGCTTTGATTGCTGATTCAACCACACCCTCTCAGGTAAGTACCAAAGACAAATTATTTGATAGTCATGCATGCATTGAATGTAATAAATTTAGGGAAAGCATAGACTTAAAATTTGCTAGGTTATTAGATCACAATGATATCTTAGTAAATGATTTACAACTGTGCATAGAAGCAAATAGAATTTTAAAACAAAATGAGCATAGTTATAAAGAAAAGATAGAACTTTTGAATAAACAACTTAGGGAAACCAAAGTTGTAGCTTTTAACCAAGCAAATGACATCAAGTTCTATTTATACTTCCTAGAAGACACTAAGAAACAAAAAGTAGTTTTGGAAGTCGAAGTAAATTCATAAAAACAAAAACTGCATAGTTGGACAAGTTCTTCTCACATTGTCCAACACTTAAGGAGAGAACGCAACAATGGGGAGGGATTGGGTTATAAAGTGGTTCACCACCACATGAGACCTTGTTGAATGCCAAAAGCAAACCAATAAATAACAACCCAATCAAGGATCATGTGGTGTCCACTCCTCTTGTAAGTGATCCAGATTCCACATGTCAAACTATTGTATCTAGCACTAAACAAAAGGAGACCACTTCAAAATCAAAAGGTAAAATGCCTATTGTTAATCTAGATGAACAAATTGAGAATGTTAAGGTAAAGTCTGGTTCAAATACTTCTACTTCAGAACCCAAAAAGACTAAACAAGTTAACCAACACGTGGTCATGTATAAGTCCAGATAACAAAAGAGTAAAGATGTTAATAATGTTTAAATAATTAATTTTGTTAAACAAGTTAAAACATCTAAACAAGAAGTGTCAAAAATCAACCAAGTCAAAGTCACTCGAGTGTCACACACTTCTCCATAGAAATAGCCATACCAGCATGTCGAAAGTAGATCTTGCTACAACTATGGAAAGTATGGACACATCGCGTCTAACTGTCCTTACTATGAGACACCTAGGAAGAAAGTTGAACTTCATGATCCTAAACCCAGTTCTTCTAAAAGGAGCTCCATGATTCCACCAAAAAGAGTTAGTGAACATAAAGTTCAAGTGATAATCCAATCGTCTGCTTATCACAAACAGACCTTACACAGAACTAGCTTATGGAAAGAAAAGTCTAGCTCAATGTCTGGTAATGAGAACAAAAAGACGAATGATCTTCCCTCACCCTCTAATGGACAATGGGTGGAGTTTATGATGTGTGATGCCTCTAGGACACTAAGCGCTTAAGGCTTGGGTCCCTAACCTTAACTAATGTTTTCAATTGAATGTGCAGGGTGTTTGCTATAGTGCTGAAACAAACACTTAGATTGTAGATAGCGGAGCATCCAGGCACATGACTGGGAACCGGGCACTCCTGTCAAATGTCAAACAAATAAAATGAGGTCATGTTTCATTTGCTGGAAACGAAGGAGGTTATATCATAGCTCAAGGAGAAGTGGGGAATCAGAAAGTGAAGTTTGACAAGGTAAACTATGTTCAACAACTTCAAAATAATTTGCTTTCTGTCTCCAAATCTGTGACAAAGGATTTAAAGTTTTATACGACAACAAGAAATGTTATGTTTTGAAAAAGGACTACGTGGATCTCGGAGGACCAAGTCTTAATGTCAGCCTCAAGATATAATGACCTTTACGTCTTGGATCTATCAAAGGCCTCCACAATAGATCATCAAGTTTAGTGCTTCTTGTCAAAAGCTACTGAGAAAGATTCTATCTCCTGGCATAGGAGAATGGGGCACATCAATCCACGAAAGATGAATCACCTGATCCAGAATGATCTAGTGTGAGGAGTAAACGTCAAAAACTTCCAACTCCTGGATTTTTGTGTCGCCTGCAAGAAAGGCAAACAGACAAAGAAGTCTCATAAGGAAAAGAAAGTCCATTCCATAGAACTACCTTTTGAGCTTCTTCACATGGATCTGTTTGGTCCAGTTAGTACAAGGAGCATCGCATGCGACTTGTACTACTATGTAGTTACAGATGACTACTCAAGATTCGCTTGGGTGATGTTTCTGAAATCAAAATCAGAAACGGTTGAGTCATTCAAAGAGTTAGTAACTACAATGGAATCTCTCTACAAGATAAAGGTAAGACAAGTCCGCTCAGACAACGAAACAGAGTTCAAGAATCAATGGATGGAGAAAAAAAGGGAACTGTACATCAGTTCACACCTGCCTACACTTCATAGATGAATGGGGTTGCTGAAAAGAAGAACAAAAGCTTAATAGAGACTGCCAGGATGATCCTAGCAGACTCGAAACTGCCTATCAAATTCTGGAACGAGGCAGTGGCAAATGCATGTTACACTTTGAATCGAGTTTTGGTGGTTAAACGACATGGAAAACGTGTTACGAGTTGCTATAATGACGTAAACCTAATCTGGAGTACCTCGAACCGTTTGGAGCACCATGTACATTGCTGAAGAAAACTCAGGAAGGCAAGTTTAGCGAGAAGACTGAAAAGGGAATCTTGATAGGATACAACATACCGAATAAGAGAGTTTACAAAAACTCAACGGGTCAAGTATAAGTGTGGTGTAACGTGGACGTTTAGAGATACACCACCCCTCCTGCTGGAAAAGGACCCGCATTCTTTTCGACTATGATGGATTCTTCAAGTCCTTTAACATTCCTCTTTCCACTTCTGACGATGAGTTAGCAACCAAAATGATGTATGATGTCTTAAACACACCAACACAAGACCCTACAACATCTGGTTCACAAGGTGAGTTGCCTAGTCAATCAGTGGGAGCACTCGATGTAAGTGACTCCTCCTTTGACGATGAAGCCATAGAGAATGATTAGAATGATCAGGAGGAACATGTTCCTACTGCTGCAAGCCCACAAGCATATGACGTTGATGCCTCTGGGTCTTCGGAACCTCACACTCCTACTGCCTCAGATACAGAACCAAACGTTCATAATCTTGATTCTGAGATAGTTGTTCCCACCACTCCTAGATCATGCCTTAATGTCTATCATCCTCTGGACAATGTCATTAGGGATGTCAGATCAGGAGTTCAGACAAGAAATCAGCTATATTTAGCTGATTATGCCTCGGTAATGGAAAAGGGATACCTTCACGATGGTGCATATCGTTGTTTTGTGTCTAAGTTTGAGCCAAAATATGTCAGTGAAGCCCTAAATGATAAGGCATGGGTAAGTGCCATGCAAGAAGAACTTCTTCAGTTTAAGAAGTTAGGTGTATGGACACTGGTGGATAGATCTAAAGGTGCTAAGGTCATTGGCACCAAATAGGTCTTGAAATGCAAGAAAGATGACTAAGGGGTCATAATCAGGAACAAGCTCGACTTGTAGTTCAAGGATTTCGACAAGTCAAGGGAATTGATTACAATGAAGTATTTGCACCAGTGGCGAGAATGGAAGCCATCCGTATCTTCCTAGCCTATGCCACTTACATTAAAACTAAAGTCTATCAACTGGATGTAAAGAGTCCATTTCTTCATGGTGAAATCCGGGAAATAGTGTATGTCAGTCAACCTGAAGGATTTGAGGATCCATATCATCGGGACAGAGTTTACAAACTGGATAAGGCTCTTTACGGGCTTCACCAAGCCCCGAGAGCATGGTATGAAAAACTCTCAACTCATCTTGTGAAACACGGATTTGTGAAACACGGATTTCGCAGAGGCGTAATTGACTGTACATTATTCATCAAAGAAAAGGATGGTGATCTACTACTTGTTCAGATTTATCTTGATGACATAATCTTCAGTTCCAAGAACGAAGACTTATGTAAAGAATTTGAAGCAGTAATGAAGGCAGAATTTGAAATGAGTGCCATGGGAGAGATGAAGTTCTTTCCTGGTTTACAGGTGGATCAAACACCAAAGGGGATATTTCTACATCAGACCAAGTATGTAGAGGATATTCTCAGTCGGTTGACATGGAGAATGCTTTCGCAGCTGGGACTCCACTTGCTACAAACCATGATGTAGCACCCGACAAGAATGGTGATCTAGTTGATGCCACCATGTACCGAGGAAATATTGGATCCCTCATGTACCTCACTGCCAAGACCTGATATCATGTATGCGACGTGTCTTTGTTCAAGATATAAGGCGAAACCAAAAGTTAACCATCTTATAGGGGTCAAGAGGATATCTTGTTATCTGAAGGGTACACCAACACTTGGGTTGTGGTATCCTCATAACGATAACTTCGAGGTTACAGTGTATACTGACTCAGATTACGGCGGTTGTAAAATGAACTACAAGTCCACATCAGCAGGATGACCATTCTTTGGAAGGAGATCAGTAACCTGGCAGTGTAAGAAGCAGACCTCGGTTGCTCTATCAACCTGTGAAGCTGAATATGTTGCTGCTGCAAGTTGTTGTTCACAAATCATTTGGATTCAACAGCAAATGCGGGACTACGGTTTGCAATTCTCTAATACTCCTATATTTGTTGATAATTCTGCTGCAATAGCCGTAACTAAAAATCCCGTCCAACATCCTAAAACCAAACACATCAGGATTAAATATCATTTTATACGTGATTGCTTTGAAAAACATTTAATCAATATGGTTAAAATTAATACAGATTTTTAACGCGCAGACCTCTACACAAAAACCTTTGATAAACCACGTTTTCTATATCTGTTAGACGTCAACGACATTAAAAAGAAAAGTGATGTCATTCCAGAACATGAACATGTTTAGTCCGATGCGTCGAGTCCATTTTTCCTTTATTTTATTTTATTTTATTTTATTAATTTTAGTGTTTTTATTTGTTCGCCTATTAAAATCCTAAAAAGCAAAACCAGTTTCGGTTTTAGAATTTTAGGGGAAGAATAGGTTAAGTTATTATTTAATTTAAAAAAAAAGAGGGAGGAGGACAGACAAGCTAAAAGAAATGAGATCTTATCTGTGATATCGATTCAATGACTATGGAAAGTGCTAGTACACAGGAACAAAGAATTTGTGACTTTAAAAGATTTAAATTGAATTAGATGTGAAATTCAAAGTATAAGTCTGAGAAGTCTGAGCAATATAACAGGAAAAATGATAGTAAAACTGGCTACTAATAAGGTAACACAAAGAAAGTAGATCTAGAGGTTGTTAGACCACTACATGATGTGTCAGTAGATTCAACACAATAGATGATTAGACCGTATTGATGACTTCAATTCAAACTAAGTTGTTCAACAAGCTGTGGGTTATCATCTTATCCCTGGTTAACACAATCAACAGAGTTCTAATAAGGGGTGACGAGCAAAATAAACACCACAAATATGTGCGGGTGACCATAATATGAGCAAAGCACATGATGAAAAATGAAAAAGCAATCAAGCTAATAACCTATGTTGTTGGTGCGATCTGTGCAAAAAAAATAAAATTGCTCAAACAAGAAGATAGGTTGTGTGCCACTCTGCTGTGCGGTGGCACTGACCTGAGGATAAGCATAACCTAGATATTCTAGAATTCATTATTGTTTGCACCCTCTATGCTGTGTGGTGGTACTGACTTGAGGCTTAGCTTCTCTTTGAAATCTCTAAGAATAGTTTCTTCTTGTCAAAATACCCGTAGACCGCTCAAAAATCTTCTGAGGAATGTTGATTACCATATAAGCGTGGGATCCACAAATGCTTGTTGAAATAATTTAACCTAATGTATCACCAATCTGTGTCAAAAGTCTGTGTATGGATTTAAGTGGACAAGTATACTGATAATCATCGTGGCGGCAATTCTTGAAAGTCCAATCAATGTGTGTATCTTATAGTACTAGTATGATTTCCTAAATTTGCTAATGACTCTCGATGAAAACAAGAATCTAGCATCAAAAGATTTGGTAACACGTCCTGAATGATTTGATTACTTGTATGATTCCATAATGAGTCGTTCCAGTTATGGTCAAAATAACTTGAAGCTGACGGTTCTAGAAATAAATCTATTAGATATCTAGCTTAGGGTTTCCACCTCTCACAAAACCTATAAAAATATGTTTTATTTCTATTTTTCAGTTCTAGTAGTTTCATTTGTTTAATTTTGTCAGCTTAGTTGTTAAAAGTCAGACTACATATCGAATTCTGTCTGGGATCTAATCACTAAAAGGATCACGTCTGAGGTGACCAAACTTGTTTTCAAATTTTAAATGGGTCACGTCTGATGTGACAAAATGTTTTACTGTTAAAAGGATCACGTTGAGGTGATCAAGGGCTTCCAAAGTTAAAAATGATCATGTCTGAGATGATCAAATGCTTGTAATATTTTACCAAGGGTAAAGTGTCAAATGGTCATAAAGTTACACTCATAAGTATGAGTCAGTTGCACGACTGGACCATAAGTATGGACCAGCTGTACGATTGAACTAGACAAATGAGCCCAATCGCACGACTGAGCCACACGTATGGCCTAGACATGCGATTGGACCATCAACATGGGTCAATCCAGACAATTGGATCATCAGAATGAACCAATCGCATGAAGGAGAGTGACCGAATGACTCAGTCGCATGACTGACTTCTAGTCGCACGACTGATGATGACCGATTGAGTCAGTCGCTCGACTGAGTCTCAATCATACGAACCAGCTGTGCGATTAGGTCTAGTCGCACGACTGAAGGAAACTCTAGTATAAATAGAGGGGAAGTTGGTCGCAAACCCTATTCACCCCCAATCGCTCATTTCTTCGCACGACTTACCGATACTCTGCCCAAATTTCATCTGATTGTTCATGGACTGTAGTTATTACGTTCTAACAATTTCCAGTGACTCTACAGGTAATGTGCAACGATTTCCAGTCAAATGTTCAATTGATTCATCCTCAAAAGATCAAAATTATGCCCTAAAACTTAACCGAGACTAGTATGACTAATAACCTGATAAAACTAAGTAAAATGTTAAAATAAAAGTTATTACGTGCTATGTTAGGTGTTTGCGAGACTAATGTCCATAACACGAAGTCTAACACTACGAAATGCGCAAAATTTGAATTTGAATGAACCAACAGCCCGTCATGCAAATGGGTGCTCTGATGAACTTTAATCGCACGACTGAGCCGGGCGAATGGCTTAGTCGCATGACTGAGTTGGGCGAATGGCACAATCGCACAACTGAAACATGCAAATAAGGTCAGTTGCATGACTTGTTCAACCGCTTGGTAGAGAATACGACTGAGCACAGTCGCATGACTCAGGCGTACGTATGAGCTCAATCGCATGACTAAACCTCAGTCGCACAGTTCATTCGCACAACAGAACAAAAAAATTCAGGTTAAGAAATTCAAATGGTTACTCTTTTACTCACACTAACGTTTATCCATTTTGTGTAACAGATGGCGAGTCGCTGGATCATGAGCACGAAGCATAACATATGTGCTCACCTAGATTTGACTTCCAGGAATGCTGCAGACTTTTCGGGCATCATTACATTTCTACGACGATCTAGGATATTCCGTGCCATCTCCACACCGTGCACACTATACCGATTCCTTCAGCAGGCCTTCTGGGAAGGCGCGGTTATCGATAGGACTGCAGAGCCCCATTGCATGAGGAGCTCTATCTTCGTTCATGCCATAGAGATCATAGAGGAGGATCTCAGGATAGTATTAGAGTTTGGAGATGATGCTGATTGCCCGACCCGCTTGCACCCACTGACAGTGCGCGACTGCTTTCTACAAGCCAAGTACTCGGGGGACATCACCGCAGGTGTGCTCAACAGGAGCAACCTGTGCCCCCAATTCAAGTACTTGGCACAGGTGCTGCTAAAGTGCATTGCCTCCAGGAACAGATTCTTCAATGAGCTATCAGACCAGATACAGAACGCCTACGTGGCGTTGGTGCTGAACCACCCGTTCAGTTTCTCCCGGATGATCTTCACCTACTTGGTGGAGAACATCGAGGCGAAGGGGAATGAGGGATTCTGTATGTATCCTCGCTTCATGCAGATGATCATTGATCAGAAGCTCCCTCAGCTACCTAAGGAGAAGGAGGACGCTGTAGTACTTGAGGTGATGGATGACACCACATTGGGCCGGATGAAGGTGTATAGGGGGAAGCAGGTTAATCCCCCTGTGAGGAGATTGTTCGGGCACCTAGCCCAGGAGGATTACATGGTGCCTTCTAGGAGGAAGTGGTGCCACGAGGATAGTGATTCGGACTCAGGGGATGATGACAGTGGCGATGGTGGAGACACAGGCCCCACTCCATCTAGAGCCACCACTACAGATGTTGCACCTCCACCACCTACTCATGGAGAAGCTGACATAGCTGGTTTTCATCAGGATTTCAGGCCTGATGAGGAGGAGGAGAGTGATGATGAGCCGTTGACTAGAATGGTGGGCAGCAGGGTGGTTGCCACCGAACATGGGATAGAGGCGGTTGGAGGACGCCAAGCTGCGTCTGAGGAGACTACTAAAGATCCTACTTATACCCCAGACCAGCTCAGCATCCCAGGGGGAGCATCCTCCTTGAGGGGATCGAGGAAGAAGAGGATGGCTCAGCCCCATGGGATGAAGCCGAAAAGATGGAGGTTCATGCTGATTCCTACCTCCACCACTTCTGCCACCAGATCTACCACCACCACTCACCCACCCACTACCACAGCTACCATCACCACTACTACCACCTCACCCACCTTCACTACCACAGCCACTCCACCACCCATCTACACTACTTCCACCACCACTACAGCCTACCCATCACCACCCACACATATACCACCACCCCAATTCACCACAACCACCACCACTACCACTAGCCACCAGCCCGGACCATCGTCCCACCAACCATTCTCTATAGGATCCTCCCTACCTTCTGTTGGTGTAGAGGATCAGCTGGTAGCACTTAACAGGATGGTGCTGAAGCTGTGGGCTGCTAATGAGGAAAGAGCTGCATAGATAAGACAGCTTGTGGAGCAGAACGCTGCCAAGCATGGCAGATTGCTCAGCAGGCCCAGCTAATAGAGGATCAGGCTTAGCAAATGGCTGTTCAAAGTCAAGAGATTGTCCAACTCCAAGAGCATAAAGTTCTATCCGCTAAGAAGATTGGGGAATTGGAGGATGCCAAAAGACCATCATGCTCAAACTCAAAGGCACAAAGGATGAACCTCTGAAGATACGAGAGGGTGATGATAATGATGATGATGATGATGATGATGATGATGATGAGGATGATGAAGAGGATGATGAAGAGGATGATGAAGAGGATGAGGAAGAGGATGAGACCGAAGGAGGAGATGATGAGGATGCAGGAGATAATGAAGATGGTGGGGATGCATTTGCATCGAGTGCCACACAAGCAAGAGAGAGGCGGACCAAGAAAAATCAAGATCAGGTGCCTCAACATTAGCCCTAACTGTAGAAGAGCATATGATTCAAGACAAATGTAATGATTAGATGTTTATGTAATTTAAATCATGTGTAATTGAATCATGTATTAAACTTGTGTACATAATGTTTATATTTATTTAATGTTTACTGTCTTGATTATTGACTAATGGTTGAAGCTTACTCAGCTAGCCAAATTGAAGCTGATATATGTTGACCCTCGAAAGATGTCAGGCTGGTTTGAAGCTGCTTTGAAAAGAGAGTACCACACCAGGTGGGTCAACTTCAAACCTCAACAACCAACGAGGTATATCAGAAGATCTGAAGTTGATGCCATTACTGGAAAGCCAAAGATTGTGCTGAAATGGAGTCCTCCACGCATAATGTCAAGAATCCCTCTAAGGGAAATGCTTCAGGACTTCACTCCACACTTTAAATGGTGGTACTATGACTGGAGAATAGTGAGGCGGTCATAGTTCTGAACAGAAATGGAAATATGGAAACTATCAGGATATTTGACCTGATGTGGCTAACTTGTCTTCTATCGAGAATACAAGTGGCCACTGTTCTATGACGCGTAAGACATTGTACAAGCCCTCCAGTTCCAAAAAGTGAGAAGACTCTGCTTTGTATTCAAAATACATGCGAGAGTTACAAGGGAGGAGAAGCACGAGAAATATGAAGAGCTGATGAAGAATGTTAGACAATAGAGTAAACTAGGTCCAAGAGGGAGTTTGTAGATACATATGTACCTAGTTTATAAGCTTAATGCAAAATGTCTTTCATGTCTTACATATATGTAACAGAATGGGTTTGAATGAAATACAATGTGTGGTTTATGCTTATAATGTTTAATATTTCATTGATTATTGTGTGTTAACGCTTATTGAACTAACTATATAGGTTTGTGGTTGTTTACATAGTTCTTAATCAATAATTATTGAGAAACGTACTTAAACTTAATCGTGTGAAGTTCTCATGCGAATGGACCATGCTAATGGACCATACGCATGAACAACTTCATGCTAATGAACCAGTCGCATGACTGAACTAGGAGACTAGATCAGTCGCATGAATGAGATTGACTCAGTCGCACGACTGAATCTTCAGTCGTGCGGATGGATCAACCGCATGCTTCAATCGCACGACTGAACCATGCGAATGGCTCAGTCACACGAATGGAAAACCCTAACCTATAAATATCACTTAATTCATGGAAAAACATAACAATTCGAATACCTACGCACTAAATCGTACCCTAGCCGTCCAGAGAACCTAGAACACCTGTTCGAACTTCATAGATCGTAGTAAATCGTCCTACTATTGTTATTAACATTTAGTTTCATTCTTGGATTAAATTGCGTGCGTTCTCACTGATTGGATCGCCAATCAAATAGGATTCCGCACTATTTGAGTTGGTATACACATAAATCAGTTAGTACTCTGTACCGAAAACGGTCCTAACACTTGTGTGCATGGACATCCATATGACAAGAACAAAAATGTCTGGATTGTGGACAGTGGATGCTCCAGGTACATAACAGGGAACAGATCTCTCATTCAATAGTTTCAACACTATGATGGAGGTCCTGTTTAATTTGGAGGTGAGGCCGGAGGATATATTTCTGGCAGAGGGAGTATATCCAACGGTAAATTAAAAGTTAACTTTGTCAAATAGCTTGAACACAATCTATTAAGTGTTTCTCACTTTTGTGATAAAAAGCATCAAATGCTTTTCACAAAACATGAGTGCATTATCCTCAAACCATGGATGACAATTCCTCCGGAATTGGTGCTTCTTAGATCTCCCAGGAAAGGGGATATGTACAAGCTAGATGTGAACAATGCTTCCCCAATGGTGAAGTATCATGATTTTTTTCCAAAGCTGATAGTGACAAGTCAACACTTTGGCATAAACGTATGTGTCATGTAAATTTTAAGACAATGAACAAATTGCCTAAAAATAACTTGGTACACGGTTTGCCTAAAAAGGAATTTTTCTGCAAAGACAACTGTGTTGCATGCCTGAAAAGGAAGCAACACAGGGCCTCTCATAAATCCAAAAGTGTTAACTCCATCACTACTCCATACACTTATTGCATATGGATCTTTTTGGTCCCAAATGTATAATAAGCATTGGAAGGAAATCATATTGCCTTGTGATAGTTGATGATTTTACAAGATTTACATGGGTATTCTTTTTAAGAACTAAAGATGAAACTGCTAAAACATTAAAATCTTTTATTCTTAAAATAGAAGATCAAATTGATCACAAGGTTAAGATTATTAGAAGTGATCAAGGGACTGAGTATAAGAACTTCGTTCTTGACTCATTCTGTAACTTAAAAGGGATTATCAGACAATATAGTGCTCCCAGAACTCCTCAACAAAATGGTGTTGCTGAGAGGAGGAACAAGACACTTATTGTGGATGCTCGAACTATGTTAGATTCCAAACAACCTCTAATATTCTGGGCAGAGGCAGTCAGCACTGCATGCTATGTGTATAACAGAGTTCTTGTAGTTAAGCCACATGGAAAAACACCTTTTGAGCTATGGAACAAGATGCCACCGTTCATTGGCTTTCTAAGGTCCTTTGGCAGCAGGTGTACCATACTTAACATAAAGGACAATTTGGTAAAATTTGTTGAAAAGTCGGATGATGCTATCTTTGTTGGATACTCTTCTAGCTCCAAAGCTTATAGAGCATTCAACATTAAGAATCAACAATTTGAGGAGTCATCCAATATAGTTGTTAATAAGCACACTCCTTGTGTTAGGGGGAATGACCCTGATCATATCTTTGATTTAGAATTGTTTCCAACTATTCTAAACCTTCTTATGAGAATGTTTCAGTTGGAACAGGTGCTTAAAATGATGCTGATGTTGATATGATGTTGATCAACTGTTTGAGCTACCCAGACCTCTTCCAGTTTTCCAAAAGTTGCAACAAATCAAGCTCCCACTATTCAAAGATCTAACAGTATAGCTATATTAAGGAATAGTGAAGCTTCAACCAGTGACTCACCTGCTGATCCTCATACTCATCAGGTGATCCAACATAACACCAAGCTGAGGGAAGTAGCATTTTGAAGGAACATGCAACTGTTAATGCTACTTCACAGCCAATAATTGATGATGTTTCTCATTCATTCAATCAGTCCACATTGAATGAGTTTGAAACAATAGCTGGACAAAGTGTTCCTGTTCTTGAGCAAAATATGTCTAATCTGGACTTATCCTTGCAAGTGGAAGTGATTCCTCGCTTAAGGATTCACAACACTCATCCAGTTGAGAACATCATTGGGGATGTCTCTGAAGGTGTGAGAACAAGAGGGCAGATTCATCATGGGAATGTCTGCTTGTACTCATGCTTCTTATCCTAGATGGAATCAAAGAAGGTGGAAGATGCCTTGAAAGATAGTAGCTGGGTTGAATCGATGCAAGAGGAGCTGCTTCAATTCAAAAGACAGAAGGTTTGGAACCTATGTCTGCTATCATTTGGTCAAGTACCAATAGGCACTAAATGGGTTTTCAGGAACAAAAGAGATGATAGAGGCTTGATTATCAAGAACAAGGCAAGACTGGTAGTTCAAGGATACACTCAAAAGGAAGGAATTAATTATACTGATGTCTTTGCACCTATTGCAAGACTTGAGGCAGTTAGGATCTTCCTTGCTTATGCTGCGTCCAAGAACTAGACGGTCTACCTGCTTGATGTCAAGTGTGCCTTTCTATATAAGGGTATAGATAGGGAAGTGTATGTATGCCAGCCTCCAGGATTTGAAGACTCACAACATCCTCACTATGTGTGCAAATTGTATAGAGCTCTATATGGGCTGCACCAAGCTCCTAGGTTGTGGTATGAGACTCTGTCTCAGTTTCTCCTGAAGAATACACCAGAGGAACCATTGACAAGACTTTATTTATAAGGAAATATGGTAAGGACATTTTGCTTGTTCAAGTCTATGTTGATGACATCATATTTGGTTCTTCAAATGACCAATGTGTAAGGACTTTGAAAGTATTATGAAGAAGAACTTGAGATGAGCTCCATGGGAAAAATGGACTTTTTCCTTGGAATTCAGGTGAAGCAATTGAAGGAAGGGTTTTTCATCAATCAATCTAAGTATGTTAATGACATCTTAGAAAGATTTGAGATGAAAGATTGTAAGCCAGCCAAGACACCATACCCAGAAACCATAATCTTTGTCCTGACCTTGAGGGGGAGGATACTGATCAACATCAGTATAGGGCGATTATTAGTTCTCTGATGTATCTCACAACCAGTAGACCTGATATATGTTTGCAACTTGCATCTGTGCAAGATATCAGGTTGCTCCAAAGGTGTATCACCTAGTTGCTGCCAAGAGAATCCTCAGATACCTCAAAGGAGCACCTAAACTAGGTCTCTGGTATCCTAGGAACAATGATTTTAATCTCTATGGATACTCTGACAGTGACTACGGTGACTATAACATTGACAAGAAATCAACATCAGGAGGATGTCAATTTCTTGGTGGAAGGATCATTTTATGGCAATGAAATAAACAATCATGTGTCTCTACATCAACTGCTGAAGCTGAATACATTGCTACTGCTAGTTGCTGTGCTCAGCTGTTGTGGATTAGAATTAGATGTTGGATTATGGATTCAACTTTAAGAGTACCCCTATCCATATTGACAACAACAGTGCTATTTCCATCACTGAAAATCTAGTGAAGCACTCCAAGACAAAGCATATTGATATCAGGTACCATATCATTACAGATATTCATGAGAAAAATCTGATTAAACTAATCAAAGTTAATTCAAATGAACAATATGCTGATTTGTTCACCAAAGCTTTTGATAAACAAAGATTTAAGTATTTCATTACTGCTATTGGGATGATAAACATTGATTAGCTTAACTCTTTTGAAAACTTTTTAATATGTAATGTCTTATGTCAATACATTCTAAGCCCTGTTACAAAAGATCTCTTTGAAATTTTCTGAGTATAAATTTCTTTCGAAGAGAATTAACCCTCGGAAGACATTTTACATATCTTCCAAAGCAAAATTTCCCAAGGATAATTTTTCTTCTCGGAAGAAGCAATTGATTTCATATCAGATCTACTTCCAAAGCTTACAAAAACTCTCCACTCAGAAAGCAATCTTTACTCTCGGAAGTAACTTTTACCTTTGGAAGTAGGAATTGCCTTCGGAAGACAAATTACCTTCGGAAATGTTTTATATTCGAAAGAGAGATTTTACTGTGTATCAGAAATCTCTTGGGCCCCACACTGTATAAGTAAAGATTTTGTTAATAATATCAGATTATTTAACTGAATTAAACCTTACTGCCCTTGTCACTTCATCCACTAAAACATCACATCACCTTATCCTAACACATTACTGCCATTTCACCCTCTTTTAAATGATCCCGACTATTCACTCTCTTCTTCTTACCACAAATTTTTACAGCCCTAAAAGTTTCCTTTCTCCTAAATTCACCCAAACTCAAACTCTTCTACCTTCATATTTTCTCAATGGCCCTAAATCCTCAACACAACCAAGTTGCACTTCTTAACTCTTCAAGAGATGCGGACTTCTCTTAATCATCTCCTTCCTCACCCAATCATCTTACTACACGTCTTGACTGTTAATCCCACGATTTACCTTAATCACATGAATGAATTTTGGGGTAACGGTCAGGTTGAAACCATAAATGGGGTTCGTGTAAAACGATCCCGCATTTGTGGCCAGGAGTTAGTCATCACTGAACAACTCATCAGGGAGCATCTGGAGCTTCAAGATGAGGGTGCCCTTAGTGAGTTCCCTAAGGCAGATTTAGACAGCACCTACATCCTCATGGGATATGGTGGAGATGTGAGCAGGTCGACTGTCTACAAATTCAACTTCTCCTACAACTGGAAGTTTCTCCTGCACATGTCCTTCACTGTCTGTCAAACAAATATGGGGGATGGGACCAAATCCCGTTTGAACTAGGGTGCCTAGTTCATGGATTGGTGAGAGGCATCCGCTTTAATTACTCAAGATTTATGCTAACTAATCTCATTGGAAATCTACAGAGGGAAACACTCTTTATGTATCCCAAATTTCTTTAGCACATTATCAACTGTGAGCTGGACCAGAGTCGGCTTGTCTATGCAGCCACTATCCTGTCCCTCACATGAGGCCAACCATCTTCAAGACAATGAAGAAGGTATCTACCAACTTCACTAGAAGGTACACTTCTTTACCTCCTAGTATAACTGAGCATATAGCTCCTGGTGACATCCCTGTTCACCCCACAGGCGATGAACCCACACCAGCAACTGCCCCCACAATGCCAATTTCACCTTCTCCTCCCATCACCATCACCTACAAAAGACACCCCAAACGAACCCTTTTTCAATCTACTCTGATTGAACAAGCTCCTCCTATTCAACCTAAAAAGGCTAGAGTGGAACATTGGGCTCCCACTCAGTTGAGGTCTCACTATCCTTCACCATTGACCTTAATATGGGTCTTGAGTCTCCTCAGTCTCAAACCCATGAGACCACTACCCAATTTGAAAGCCCTCAGAGTGAGTATTTACACTCCTCTGAGCAGCCAACAAGGGACAACCCTGTTAGAGGCTCAATGCCTATAGACATTGACCAAGGTCCCGGGTCAGTAGGCTTAACCTCCTTATCTTTCACTGACCTTCTCTTCAAAACTGATGAAGAGATAACGTCCCTCCATGGCAATGACGTTGATTAACAACACCCTCTCCAAGATCAACAAAGCCTAGAGAGACCTCTTATCTCCAACCCCCATCAACAAACCCTTACTGAGGTGAGTCCCACTGATATGGAGGGGACTCATGCAGATTCAGCTGCCACTACAGAAGGTGCCTTAATGGACCTTATGGATAGTGGTAACATTTCTGAGACTGAATCTGCGACAACCATGCCTTTTGATGACTCTGAAAGGGACATCATTAAGCAGGGAAAACCAGGGTGCCATGAAACCACATCTGATGGTGAGGATGAACATACTAGGTATGTTACCTCATCTCCCTATGATTCTTCAAAAGAAGATGAGGGAAGTATGCAACTCTTCATTCAATACCTACTATCTAAAGTCTCAAACCTTGAGTCCAAGGTTAGGACTTTAGAAGAAAGGTCTACCACTTAGCAACTTGAGATTGACAATCTCAAGGATCAACTAGCTGGAAACAGATTGAGAGATCTGTTAGGCATGTACCTGTTTAGGTTTCCTTGACCTCTTCCTCCAGCTCATCTAGCTCTCAAGATGATGCTACCAAAAAGGGGGAGAGTGTTCAAAGACAAACATCTGAGGAACCACAAAGCCAAACTTTAACATCCAAATTCACGGCTCCCATTGCAACTTTCTCTGAGCCATCTCAAGTCTTACTACAAATTGACCAAAGGATGCTCAAAGATCTCTACAGACTCTTCTCCAAGTTTCTGTTGAGATCTTCTCTTGATCAGCCAAGCCCTGATGCAGCAATGATGTATTTCGGAGCTGAAGAACTTCTGAGGCTAAGTGCACCTTCTACCACTGTGGAAGAAGTTGGTCAACCTAAGGTCTACATGGAACCTGAGATTCAATTCGAAGGGGAAATGGGGACTGATGGCCTAGCAACTGAAACAGTTAGGATAGAATTTGCATCCCCTCAAACTTCTGAACCTGAAGTTAATGCCTCGAAAGAACAAGCTGAATCTTCCAAAGCCAAATGGAAGCTGTGGAAGGACTGTTCATAATGTCCGAGGAACTAATCATCACAGATGCAATCCTAGAACTGGCATCTGAGGTGAATAGCGAGGACTTTCTGGATCAACCTCTTGTTCAGACACCCTCTCTGCCTCTTTCATAATCCGAATCCACTCTCCAAGAACCACCAAAGTCAAGCTCTTCAAAAGATAACAAAGGAAAGAAGAAGATGATTGTGGAAGAGCTTCAGGAAGAGGAGAAGATTGAAAAGCTAAAAAGAAAAGGAAGACTTCCAACTGGGAAGCTGTTAGCTGCTAGTACAAAAGTAGCTATAGCCAACCAGGAGGCAGTCAACAACACATGAGAGAGGAGGTCATTGATCAGCTCATCAAGCTTGGAGCTGCCAATGAAGAACACTCCTGCTACCATTAGAGGAGTTGGTGGAACTGGAAAAGGCAACCAGGCTGTAGCAGGAAGCAACACGGTTGGCCTTAGAGGAAGCGAAGAAAAGGAATAGAGGGAAGCTGACATGCAACTCAGGAGGGAAAGGGTAGCCTTCCTAACCTCCATAGGGGTCTCTCTTCAAGAACTGTCTCAACACAATGATGAAACGATCCTATGGCTCTTTAACAAAGAGTAGGATCAATTGGAGAAATAGAGAAAAAGGGCTGCAAGAGACAAGTTGAAGGAGAAGAAGAATAGGGAAGAAGAAGCAAGGGCTTCTGCAACCAAGAAGATAGGTGACAAAGCCTAGATGAAAGACTATCTTCGGGCTCACGGCTTCTCTAGAAGGCAGGTGGGTCCCATGTTTGAGAGGACACTCCAACGATAGTCAGTGAAATCAAGGCTAATATTGTTTGGGGAAAAAGAGAGAGATGTATAGAAGGATACAGGGAAAACCTTCACACCAACCACTCAACCCCAACCTAAACCAATTCCCTCTCTATTCACCATCAAAACTAAGCCTTACACTCCTGAACCCATACCTTTACCCTTATCCACTTCCTTACCTCAACCACCAAAACTGCCCATCCTTCAACCCAAAACTCTTACCAGAACCACCACACCACATCCTACCCAACAACCTTCCAAACCATCCCTTAGCCTTCCAAACATCTCTCTCTAGAAGAGTTTAAGACGATCAAGACTAGGCTCACCAACTACACAACCCTGAGCGACATCTCCTGTGAGGAAGACTCCATCAAACTAACCTATGTTGATGGATCTTCACGTTCCCTCACAAGAGATCAATTTCTTGATCTGCCCAGAGGAACACTCGACCATGCTGCAAAACTTCTAGGCCTCAACTCAAACTCATTAAATGATGAAGAGAAGAGACTAAGAAGGAAGTTGGTGACTTTGCTGGATAAAAGAAAGAGGACAAGATCCCTAGTTAGCCTCTTGTGCCTAGAAAATAAATAATCCAGTGGAGGTTCGATGAACCTACTCACAACTTTGTTGTGGAAAGAGAGAATGGTGAAGTCAACAGGCTGAACGCCACCTCTTTGCTACACTCGAGTAGGTTTGATATTGCTGTGTTAGCAGATAAACCATTCTCTAACCCCTCCAACTCTGAAACTGCTGCTCACATCAGAAACCATCTCAACAGTCTTCATCTGGCTGAGTTAACTGCAAAAGCCAAGATTGAAGAAGAGTTGAAGTTGAGAAGAAGGGAAGACAAGGATAGACCTCCCACCAAGGCACAACCTTTCTACAGGGTCCTGAATTGGAACCTATAGTTTGATAGGAATATGATTATAGTTCCCATCAACTAACTCTTTTTAGAGGGTCATAACAAAGGATACATATCATTCAAGGTGACAGACTGGAGATCCTGTCAACCAAAGATTTGTACAAACTTCTCAACACCACATCAGGAAGAACAAGGAAACTGATAAGTATTACTCTCCTTGATGCTGAAATTTTTGAGAAGCGAAAACAAGTGAGGTTTTGGTAGCATCAGCCTAGGGGGAGTTGTTGGATCAAGAAGAAGACTGGTGCAACCAAAACCAAATCACTTAGACAAATTTGGTGCTACTTACAAAGGCTTCCGAAGCCAAGTGTGGAACTTCCGAAGGAAGTAGGGTTCTTTCCGAAGACAGAGTGAAAGCTTTACTTCCAAAGACAAAACTCTACTTCCAAAGACAAAGTGTTCACTTCTGAAGATCAAGTCTCAAAAGAAGAAATTAGAAGACTACTTCCAAAGTATGGAGAAGGAAGAAGTCCTCAAGCCTCGGAAGAAGTAGCCTCTTCCGAAGTGTAAGTGGCTTCGAAAGTACTTGTTCTTCCGAAGCCATTTAACCTTCGGAAGTCACTACTATGAACCAGTGGACATAAGTATGGTCTCTGACTCTCCGCTGCAGACTCTGATACTGCATGACGTTTTCTCAAAGAGCCATGTAGTTGACCATACTTTATTCCACTGTTTACTTTTTTATGTTACTACAAGTTACTAACTTTAGTTCGTGACAAAAGGTAAGTTAGGGACATGTCCTAACTACCATATCTCAGATAAGACTTTATCTAAGATACCTTAAACTATAGCTTTGTAGTATATTCTTTAGTTAGAGGATCCCAGCTGGTATCAAAGTATATCCGGCTGTAGGTAGTATTATATATAGTTTCTCATTGTAACTCATAACAGCATGCTTGTAAGAGTCTTGTAATATTTGAGTTGAGAAGCAATATATGCAAGTACCTAGAAGATTACTTCTTGTGTTTGATTATTACTTATTATATTGTTATCAACTCTTAGAGACTTTGCTTTCATCCGAGTGTTGTTTAAGTGAGTTTGAGAGAAAAACCTAGTGTTTAGTGACATAAACCGATCCTACACTTTACTTTGTTGTTGTGTTCTTAAGCTTCTGTCTCTTGTTTAATTGTGTTTATAGCATCATAATATAAGTCTCGGTTCCCTATTTGATTTGTTAAGTGTTCTAACACTCTCCTCATTGTGAGACTGATTGTATTGACCATCCCTAAAACGGTCTTGCAATTGGTATCAAAGCATTCCAGGCTTTTAATTGTAAGATCTCACCATCTTAGATCCCTTAGTCTCAAAAAATACTTAACATATCAAATGGCAGCTTTCACAAAGGCTGATATGAAAAACGGAACCATACAAAGTCCCCACTAATCACTCCTAACGACTTTCACACTTGGTGTCAAAGAATGGAAGGCTTTATTAAGTCTTAAGACTCTAGGATGTGAGAATATGTTGTCTCTGGACCTCAAATACCAAGCACCTATTCAGTTGCTGTTGGAGTTGGTATGATTCCAAAGGAGGTGGCTGACTATTCTAAAGAAGACGGGAAGAAAATAGACATAGATCAGAAAGCCATGACCGCCCTCCAAACTGCTTTTCCAAACTCCATATACAGGGCTTCAAGAAGTGCAAAACTACTAAGCAACTATGGGATGCACTGAAGCTTATGTATGAGGGGTCCATTGAAGCAAAATAGAACAAGAAGGACCTCTTGAAGTAGTAGTTTGAGAACTTCACCTTCAAAACATGTGAAACCATGACTCAACAATACTTTAGGTATGTTGAGATTATGGATACTCTAATGATGTTGGAGTAACTCTTGAAAATAGAGACAATGTAACGAAGTTCATGTCCACTCATCCTAGACAATGAACACATTATTGTGTTGTTATCAAGAGATTTGAGAACCTTAGACTCTCACTGTTATAAAGTTGTATGGTATCTTAGTGGATACTAGATGGAGATGAATATGCAAAATCCATCTTGTAACTCTAGTAGTCAACTGAGTTCAGCCCTTTATGTGGTTGAAATGGATTACAAAGAACCATATCATCATCTTATATGCTATCTTGACAACTCATAAAAGGGTCCTTTTATCACCTTCCTGGAGACACCAAGGGAGAGTTACACTCAAGGAAGTCCATTCGAATAGACAAGCTCTTCACAAACTTTTGTGTCTGCTGATGAAAGCACTGGCAACTTTCTCTTCACCCTTGAAGATCTTGACTGTATCCATACAGATGATCTGGAGTACATGGAGATAGTTCAGAAAATGGCTCTTCTCACTCACAGAGCCAAGAAGTTCTACAAAAGGACATGGAGAAAGTTACCTAGAAATGTAGCTGGTGGAAAGTTTAGGCTGGACAAAAGCAAGGTGACATGTTACAATTGTAACCAAATGGGACACTTTGCTAGGGAGTGCAAGGCACCAAGGACAAATAGTGGCCAAGCACAAACCAGACCAAACTACACTGACAAAGCCAACCAAAATAAGAAGCCAAAGTAGCAAGTTGTAGTTGCTATTGAAGAAGGAGGCTTTGATTAGAGCTTTCAAGTTAAAGATGCATCTCCAAATCAAGCACTAATGGTTGACCATGATGAAATCAAGGTATTTGAACATCTCTGTACACCTGAATGTATTGCTAAAGTTAAAAGATATAGGTCCTATAACTTAGAGATGAGATCTCATCTTGAGTCTTTAAATATCAAAAAATTTGATTTCAAAAGAGCTGAAAATGATCAAACTTAAAATAGAAGATTTAGAGAAAACCATTTCAACTCTTAAACATGAGCACACCAACTACATGACTCAAATAAAAGATCTCATCACTAAGTTAACTGAATGCCAGACCGAGCTTATGATCAACAAAGCCAAAGCAGAAAAATGTGTTCTTGAAGAAGATATCATCAAGAACATAATATCATCATCCTTGCATGCAAAAGTCTGTTATCAGAATAACTAGGGACTGGAATCTACTAAGATTGCTCATCCACACACAATTCTATCTATAAGATCTCCTAGGTGTGAAACTTGTGAAGATAAGCTTCCTTTCATAGACCTCATGATTAAAGAGGATGAAGAAAAGATAGTGAAGGATGACTTTGAGAAGAGTGAAGAAGAGCATCCTAAGAAGGGTCACTACTCTCCTGAGGAGAGAAAAAGAGTTGGGATGACCAAGTCTAGAAGGAAGAACTTGGTGAGAAAGTCCAAAAGAAAGTCCAAGAGGGCTCAAGAGATCAATACCACTTTTAACTCTATGCAAAAAGAAGTTTTCAATTCTGTAGGTTTTGATGTGGTTAAGGCTAAAAACTCAAACTTGAACTCTAGTACCAAGAGTTTTAGTTCTTTTTAAAATCATCCTAATATCATGAAGAAGACTAATTAGTTATGTACCACTGCTACACTACCGGAACCATCCAGCTCCAAAGATAGTTCTCACCCTAAAAGAATTGTCACATCATTTGCAAAAATGAATATATAGAAGGAAAGTGATCAAGATAAGCTTTGTTCACAAAAAAAGACTCTCAGAAAGAAGAAAATAGACTGTGTTATGTGTGGCAGTACTTCTCATCTGCATAGGATTCCCTTTATAATTCAAAAAGTACTGTACATATGACCAAGAAAGAAACTTATGAGAAGATAAAGAGAAAGCAAGCTTCGGAAGGAAAATATTCCCTTTCGGAAGCTCTATAATAATGAAAAAGACAAGTGAAAACTTGCCTTTGAAAGAAAAGTTGGTCTCGGAAGAAATGAATACTTCCGAAATACTGAAGCCTGGTGCAACGTTAGCAAGATCTTTTGAAGGTCAAATCTCCAAGACTTCCGAAGTTGTAAAAACTTCCAGAGTATTGAAGGTCAATTCTAAGCTTCCAAATGTAGTGTGGAAGATAAAGAAAGACCATGTGACTGAAAGTTTTCATCAACATCAGCAAATGATCCTTCAAATCTAACAATAGGATCAATTAATGCTACATTGTCTTTAACTTCTTTTGATAACAGCAAGACTAACAAGGCTTGGGTTTCTAAATGTAACTAACCATCTCTTTTGTGTAGGAACAACAAGGCAATGGTTCTCTACTCTAAAATTTTGAGAAAATTGATAGAAGAGCAGTTGCTTTTGGAGGAGATGCTAGAGGCTACATTACCGGAAGGGGTCGGGTCACAAATGGTAAGCTCACCATTGAAAAGGTGAACTTTGTCAAGAAGCTTGGGTACAATATCTCGAGTGTATCTCAAATTTCTGATCAGAGGCATAATCTTTTCACTGAGCATGAGTGCATTGTTCTCAAGCCCGGGGTGGTCATTCCTTAATAGTATATCCTACTTAGAGCCTCCAAGAAAGAGAACATCTACAAGATGGAATTACAAGAAACATCTCATTTAGGAGAAATTTCATGCTTTCTATCTAAAAAAATAGTGATGAGTCTTTCTTCTGACATAAAAGAATTTGTCATGTAAAAAACGTGAATAAACTGATTAAGAATAATTTGGCAACTAGAATGCTGAAGAAAGAGTTTACAAGTGATGACCATTGTGTTGCATGCCTCAAAGGGAAGCAACACAAGGTATCTCACAAACCAAAGGAAAGAAACTTTATCACTACACCCCTACACTCATTGCATATGAATCTCTTTCGCCCCACCTATGTAATGAGTCTAGGAAGGACCTCATATTGTTTAGTGATCATTGATGATTTTACAAGGATCACTTGGGTCTTCTTTCTTAGAACTAAGGATAAGACTCCTGAGAGAATTTCATCTTAAAGATTGAGAATCAATGTGATCACAAGGTCAAGATCATAAGATGTGTTCAAGGAACTGAATTTAAGAATCAAATTGTTGATACATGTATGTCCCTAGATCATGATATGAATGTAATAGATCTTGTTTGTCTGATTCTGATGAAATATTTGGCATGATTAATGAAATGATATTGATTGTTTGTTATTTATAATGTTTAATATTTCATTAATGAGTCGATGTTGAATTGGTTAATTAGGTTTGTGGTTGTTTGAATTCTTACACATAATGTTATATTAATTAATACATTCAAACTTAACAAAATGAAGTTCTCATGCGAATGGCCCATGCGAATGGACCATACGCATAAATAACTTCATACGAATGACTCAGTCGCATGACTGAACCAGGAGACTGGATCAGTCGTATGATTGTAACATAAGGTTGGTTCAGTCGCACGACTGAACACTCAGTCGTGCGGATGAATCAACCGCATGGTTCAATTGCACGACTGAACCATACTAATGGTTCAGTCGCACGAATGAACAAGACTAACCTATAAATACAACCCAATTCGTGGAAAAACGAGAGCTTTGATTCTATTTTGACTCCAGACGTACCCTAGCCATCCAGAAGCCTCCAAGTTGATACTCCAATTTCATAGAACGCTGTAGATCGATTCCTAATCGATTCTTAACGTTTGATTCAATACTTTATTGATTCTTCGTGTGTTCTCACTGATTGGATCGTCAATCAAATAGGATTCTGCACTATTTGGTTTGGTTTACACGTTAATCATTCGGTATTTCATTCAAATACCAGGTCCTAACAAGTGGTATCAGAGCTTTGACTCTTGATTACGTGTAATTCAATCAAGATTGATAAAAAGTTTGTGTTTTTACACTAAAAAACGCAATCTTTTGTGTCACAAGTTGTCTTGGACGTTCCCTGCTCATCAAGTTTCAGTTTATACGGCCTTAGGCGATTAGGATTTGCGAAATTTCGACTTTT
Source organism: Flaveria trinervia (assembly GCA_025506515.1). Lineage (NCBI taxonomy): Eukaryota > Viridiplantae > Streptophyta > Magnoliopsida > Asterales > Asteraceae > Flaveria > Flaveria trinervia. The sequence goes on from CM046451.1 coordinate 25,539,822, forward strand.
TACGGATAAAACACGTTTAACCTAGAAATTTTCACAAAACAGCAGCTTCAGTCGCACGAGTGAGCCATTCGCACGACTGGACTTCATTCGCATACACCAGACGCACGATTGGACTGAGTCGCATCTCCATTCGTACAACTGAACCATCCGTTCACAGTGTTCATACGCATCAGCTTCATTCGCACGACTGAACTAATCGCTTAGTTCAGCCGCACGATTGAACCAATCGCATAGTTCATTCACACGGATAGCCCATTCGCATCACCCAGTCGCACCAGTTTGACAGTTTGTTTAGTAACACTTAAAAGTCAATCGAGATGGAAGATTAGATGTCGGCGTTTACTGTCGGCAAGGACTCAAGGATCGAGAACCTACTATTGCTTGAGAGTGAGATGGGGAATCATAATAAACCACCAAAACTCTTAACGTTAGATGAGTTTCCCCACTGGAAACAACGTTTTGAGATCTACCTCAAGGAGTGGATCCAAATTTGTGGGAAGCTATCGAGATTGGGTATAGTATGCCGGTGGGAGCAGATGGGGTAAAGCTTACTTTGGGAGGGATGACTGATGCTCAAAAAGTTAAGTATAATGCAGAGAAGAGAGTTTATGCATTGATTACACAGTCTATTCCTAAAGATATTTTCCACCAGTACTCGGAGAATAGGCAGGCCAAGAAATTGTGGGATGAGCTGGAAAAGAGATACGACGGGAATGCTTCGCTGAAGGCATATAAAGCTAAGGAATTGAAGAAAGAATTTGACAACTTCTCATCGATGGGAAACAAGAGTTTGGATGATGTTATTGATAGATTATACCATCTGATGAGTGAAATGCATACACATGGTGTTGCTACTACCATGGAAGAAAAGGTGTCAAATTTCGCAGACGGATTGCCGGGAAAGTGGGCTTCATTTGTGTCAAATCAGAGACAGAATGAGATGCTGGCAAAGTTGGATATCAATGAATTCATTCTAAAGCTGCGAGAAGAAGCACTTAGGATGAAGTACAGAGCTCAGAAGTCTACGCACACTCAGAATCCAGCTTTGTACAATGCCATGCCTCAAGCTAAGACGTCTGGAGCACCTCTTCAGACTGCATTTGTGTCTAGCTCATCGGGTCCTTCACAAGCTTCTCCTTCAGGTTCAGAAACGTTAGGGTCCTCTTGTACCCATTACATTGGAACTGAAGCGAATGCTACTAGACTGAAGACCGAGAACCTCGGTAATATGACTGTGGAAGTAGATCGAGAGCACATGGATCTTTTGGCAGCAGTGGTTCATTCTTATGATGGACTTGTTGCAGGGAAGATTGGAAACTGCCATCTGGCAGATGAGGACTACGAGCAGGTGGATGAAATAGAGCTGGAGAGAATGGACATTATGTGGGCCTTAGCTAGTGCTGTCCGGAGGGCGAAGAAGTTTGTGAAAAAGACCGGACAGAACTTGGTTGCTACTACGGACACCACATTTGGCTTTGACAAGAGTAAAGTGACTTGTTTTAACTGTGGAGAAAAGGGGCACTTCAAGAGAGAATGTGTGAAGCCAAAGAAGACTGGGAACGGGAACCCATTTTCGTCCTTTACTCGTCAAGACAAGGAAGCTAGCAGTTCTACTTCATTAAGCAAGGAGCCAAAAGCCTTGACTACTCATGATGATGAAGGATAGGACTGGAGCTTTCGGTTGTCTCTCCAGGGGAATCTAATATTGCTAGTGTAGAAGATTTCGATGATGATTCCACGAGTGAGGGAGATATTGCAAGTGAGATAGCGATGTCAAATATTGAAGAGACAACTGCAACTGAGGTTAGCTACAAGCCTGAAGAAGGGATTTCAACAGCAAAGGCAGAATCACCAGAACCAGAGACATCTGATGCTGCGTTGATGGCTAACTCTTCTGAGCCTCCTCAGGTAAGTACCACTGACCAACTGTTTAAAAATCATGCTTGTTCTGATTGTGATACTTTTAGAGATAGCATAGATGAGAAATTTGCTAGGTTATTAGATTATAATGATAACTTAGTAAAGGATTTGCAACTGTGCACTCAGGCTAATAGAGTTTTAAAACAAAATGAGCATAGTTACAAAGAAAAGATAGACCTTTTGACCAAACAGATTAGGGAAACTGAAGTAGTTGCATTTAACCAAGCTAATGACATTAGGTACTATCTTAACTCCCTAGAAGACACTAAGAAGCAAAAGGCAGTCTTAGAAGTAGAAGTAAACTCATTAAAGCAAAAACTGCATAGTTGGACAAGTTCATCACACATTGTCCAACACTTAGTGAGAGAAAAAAAACGAGGGAGAAGGAGTGGATAGCTGATATAAGGTAGATCGTATCTGTGATACCAATTCAAACCTTTTGTAAAATGATAGTGCACAGGAACAAATCAAAAGGGACTTTAAAATTTAATTTAGAAAAGATGCAAAATTCAAAGTATAAGTCTGTGTACTAAGGTAACATAAAGAAAGTAGACCTAGAGGTTGCTAGACCACAAATGATATGTTGGTAGATTCAACACAATAGATGATTAGACCTGACTGGTGATCTCAAGATCAAACTAAGTTGTTCAACTGACTGTGGGCTGTCATCTTATCACTGGTTAACACAATCAACAATATTCCTATAAGGGGTAATGAGCATGTAAACGCCACAAATGTGTGCGGATGACCATAAATAGAGCAAAGCACGAAAAAAATGAAAGACAAATGCTATCAAGCTAATGACATATGTTGTTGGTGCATTTTGTGCAAAATAAAATTAAGCTACTCTAACAAGGAGATAGGTTGTGTGCCTCTCTGCTGTGCGATGGCACTGACCTGAGGATAAGCATAACCTAGATATTCTAGAATTCATTATTGTTTGCCGCCTCTCTGCTGTGCGATGGCACTAACCTGAGGATTAGCTTCTCTTTGAAAGCTCTAAGAATAGTCTCTTCTAGTAAAAAAATACCCGTAGACCGCTCAAAAGCTCCTGAGGAATGTTGATTACCATATAAGTGTGGGATCCACAAATGTTAGTTGAAATAATTAAACCTAAAACTATCACCAGTTTGTGTCTAAAGTCTGTGTATGAATTTAAGAGGACAAATATACTGACAATCATTGTGGCTGCAATTCTTGAAAGTTCAAGTCAATGTGGGAATCTAATAGTAGTAGTGTGATTTCCTAAATTTGCTAACGACTCTGGACGAAAACCAAGAATTGAGCATCAAAAGGTTTTGATAACAAGTCCCAAATGATTTGACTTGCCTGTATGATTCCAAATTTGAATTGGTCCAGGTGTGGTCTAACTAAATTGAAGCTGCCTATTCTGGAACCAAATCCAGTAGATGTCTATCTTAGGATTTATCTCTCACCAAAAGTCAAAAACAAGTTTTATTTTTGTATTAGTTTAAGTTTCTAGTTAGTTAGTCATTTTAGTTGGTTTGTTCGTCGGACTATATCATGAAAATCAGTATGGGATTAACTCACCTAAAAGGGTCATGTCTGAGATGGCCACATGTGTTTTCAAAGTTTAAAAGGGTCACATCTGCGGTGACTAAATTGTTTAAAAGGATCACGTCTGAGGTGATCAAAAAGTTTTCAAGTTAAAATGATCATGTCTGAGATGAACAAATGCTTATAATGTTAATTTCAACAGGTAAAAAGGGTTTAAGTGCTAAATGTTCATAAGTGTAACCCATTCGCACGACTGGATCATAAGTATGGACTAACCATGCGAATGGATCCCATTCGCACGACTGGACATGAGATTGAGCCATTCACCCGAATGGCTTATCAGAATGATCCATTCGACTGAATGAAAGGGTGCGAATGAGTTATTCGACCGACTGAGACTCAGTCGGTTAACTGAAGGTGCGAATGAAAATGCACGAATGAGTCAGTCGACCGACTGAGACTCAGTCGGCCAACTGAATGCGACTGACTAGGCCAATCGCACGACTGAGACTCAGTCACCCGAATGAACTGAGCGAATGAGGCCAATCGGCCGATTGAACTCAGCTTCAGTATTTAAAGGGCCTTAGTTGATCACATTCCACTCATCACCCTCAATCGCTCCTAAATCGCACCAAGTACCGTTACTCTGCCGAAATTCCTCTAGACCTTGTTTTTACATCCTTATTGATCTTCTGACATGGGTTTTCGATTATACAGGTATATTGCAGTGAAATCTTACCGAAATCAGAAGACATTGAATCCAAATTTGTGATATTCGAGTGAAACAAGAACCGGACTGAAAATGACCTAATAACCAACATAAACTAAGCAAAATGTTAAAATTAAGTTTAATAGGTTATTAGTGACAAGATGGAGAGTCTAATGGACCATTAAACCATGTTAAATTACTTGATTTGGTCAAGATTCAAACCACAGGCGACTAAACAGTGGGACAAGCGACTGGTCGACCGGATGAACTCCAATCGCACGATTGAATCTTGCGATTGGGTCAATCGGCCGAATGCACCATGCGAATGAACTCAGTCGGCTGAATGAACCAATCGCAGACTCAGCCAATAGATTGAACTAAGTCGCATGTCTCATTCACCCGAATGAGCTCAGTCGCATGAAAGGACAACCGATTGACTTTAGTCGCATGATTCATTCGCACAAATGAATCAGATTGAATTTAAACTATACACCTTGAACTAAATTTTGAATGTATGACTTTCTAATGGTTCTGTGTCTTATGTTTCAGGTCAATGGCTGATAGATGGTCCATCAATCCAAAGCACAATATATGTGCTCATTTGGACCATACGACTCGGAATGGGGCCGAGTTTACAGAGATCATTGCGTTCCTTCGACGTTCTCGGATACATAAAGCCATATCCACACCATGTACTCCTTACAGGTCATTACATCAGGCTTTCTGGGAAAATGCCTTCGTAGATCGTTCACGTGAGCCTTACAGCATACAGAGCTCCATTCATGGTCATGATATTGAGATTACAGCAGCTGACATCCAGAGAGTACTTGATTTTGGGGACGATACTGATCAACCTACCAGACTACATCCATTTATAGTCAGAGGTTGCTTTCTCAGGAGTAAGTATGCTGGGGACATCAACTTAGGTGTGCTCAACAAGAGCAACCTATGTCCCTAGTATAAGTACTTGGCGCATGTGATCCTGAAGTGTATTGCTTCTTGGAGGGGTGGGTTGATGACCTGTCAGACCAGATTCAGAATGCCTATGTGGCACTAGTGCTGAACCACCCCTTCAGCTTCTCGAGCATGATCTTCTCGTATCTGGTGGAGAATCTGGAGGCCAAGGAAAATGAGGGTTTTGTATGTACCCCAGGTTTCTGCAGCTGATCTTCAACGAGAAGCTGCCATTACTTCCCAAGGAGAGCCATGATGCGGTTGCCCTAGAGATTATGGATGACACGACTTTGGGTCGCATGAGAGTGTATCGGCGCAAGCAGGTAAAGCCCCAGGTAAAGAGGTTGATCGGCCATCTGGCCAATGAAAGATATGTGGCGCCAGGTAGACGCAAGTGGCGTCACGATGACAACGATTCAGACGATGAGAGGCTATTGCTCCCAGAGCATAATTCAGACAATGATGACAGTGGGGATGCTGGGGATGATATGCCTATTCCACCGAGGGGCACAGCTTCAGATGTCATACCCCCAGTATCTGCCCCAACAGGCGACATAGCTGAGTCAGCGGGTTTCCACCAGGACTTCATACCTGGTGAGGAGGAAGAAGAGTCGGATGAGGAGCCCTTGACGAGGACTGTGGGAAGAAAGGTTGTTCCAACAGAGTATGGACTCCGGGCGGTTGGTGAACGCCCCAAGGATTCGGGAGAGACGGCTGCAGATCCTAGCTATGCCCCTGAGTCAGCTAGCCGTGTTCTAGGGGGAGCATCCACCTCGATAGGATCGAGGAAGAAAAGGATGGCTAAGCCCCACGGCAAGAAGAAGAAGAAGAGAAGACTCACCTTCGTCACCACCATAGCTACCACTACCCCCACCACACATCCCACCACTGTACATATGCCAACCACCACCACACCTCCCACCACTGTACATATGCCAACCACCACCATATCTTTCACTTCTACATCACCTCCACTATCTCACAGACCCAACCCCATCTTCACCACAGCCACCACCACCACCACTAGCCACTAAGCAGGACCCTCATCCCATCCCGCACATATATATGGATCTCCTCTACCTCCAATTGGGGTAGAGGAACAACTTTCTGCGCTGAACCGGATGGTGATGCATTTATTCGCTGCTGATGAGGAGAAGACAGCGCAGATCCATCATCTGATAGATCTTACTGTAGCATAGTCTCGGCAGATCTCGGAGCAGACTCGATTGCTAGATGAGCAGGCCCAACAAATGGCTGCTCAGAGCCACGAGATCGCCCAACTCCAAGAGCACAGTGTCACATCTACTAAGAGGATTGAGGAGTTGGAGGAGGCTAAGAAGACCATCATGCTAAAGCTTAAGGGATCTAAAGACGAGCCACTAAAGATTAAAGAGGGAGACGTAGATGATGAGGATGATGATGAGGATGATGATGATGAGACTGAGGATGATGAGGGGATTGAGGACGAGAGGACAGAGGAGAGGAATGAGGATGATGATGAAGAAGGAGGGGATGCAGCTACATCTGCCTCTACTCAAGGTCAGGATAGGAGATCCAAGAAGAAACAAGACCAACAAGCTTCCTCCTCTGCTCCACCAAGCGATGATCCAGTGATCCAAGAGAAAAATCCAAACTATCAGAGGGATGAGTTTGATGTTGCTCCCCTTCAGCAGATCAAAACTCAGCTAACTATGATTCTTGATCTGCAAGGGATCGTCAGAAGGTCGGTGAGTTATACCCCTGAAGAAGGGGAAATAATTCATGATCTATCAAATGAGCAATTAGCTGAGATCTTCAAGTTAAATCCCGATAAGATTGTGAAGGATGCTCCAACGTGCGACTCGACAAGTGACGAAGAGCTCAACGACGTTGATGAAATAGAGATAGAAGATGTCACTGCAGAGCACTACCCTCAGTATGCTGACAATGAGGGAAATATGGTCCCCAATCTGGGTGAATCCCTTGTCAGTGATACGTTTGAGGTGTTAGACAAAATGGAGCAGGAGTCAGAGAAGACAGAGGGAACGGCACAAGCCTCAAATGATGATGTTGATATCCGAAAGGCTGAGTGGGCTGCCTGTTTTGAAGAAGTTAGAGCCCAACACGCTGCACCTAAACAGGACGCCAACACCAAACTCTACAGAGTCAAGAAACATCATAAGGTGTGAGGCAGGATTATAGCATGGGCATATTTTGAGGACCTTAACGTCTATGCAGTTAAGAGGGAGAAGGGCATAAAGTACTTTAGATTTCCACATGATCTAAAGACCTCTACTAGGTTTTGAGCTCAGCAGCTGGCCAAACTGAAGCTGTTGTATGCTGACCCGAGAAAGATGTCAGGTGGTTTAAGGCTGCCCTAAGGAAGGAGTACCACACCAGGTGGGTTAACTTCAGACCCCAACAGCCTACAAGGTACATCAGAAGGTCTGAAGTTGATGCCATTACTGGATAGCCAAAGATAGTGTTGAAGTGGAGTCCTCCGCGCACGATGTCAAGAATCCCACTCAGGGAAATGCCACAGGACTTCACTCCACACTTTAAGTGGTGGTACTACGATTGGAGGACAGGAGAAGCGGTCATAGTCCTAAAAAAAGAGGGCCAAATGGATACTATCAGGGTATTTGACCAATGTGGCTTACCAACTTGTCAGCTAATGATGTTTACACTCTATACAAGTGGCTACTGTTCTATGATACGCATGATATAGTACAAGCCCTCCAGTTCCAGAATGTCATAAGACTCTGTTTTGCATTTGAGATTCATGCAGGAGTCACAAAAGAGGATAAGTACAAGAAGTATGAGGAGGTAATGAAGAAAACAAGACATTAGAGAGATCTAGGTCCAACGGGGAGTTTGTTGATACATGTATGTCCCTAGATCATGATATGAATGTATAGATCTTGTTTGTCTGATTCTGATGAAATGTTTGGAATGATTAATGAAATGATATTGATTGTTTGTTATTTATAATGTTTAATATTTCATTAATGAGTCGATGTTAAATGGTTAATTAGGTTTGTGGTTGTTTGAATTCTTACACATAATGTTATATTAATTAATACATTCAAACTTAACAAAATGAAGTTCTCATGCGAATGGCCCATGCGAATGGACCATACGCATAAATAATGTCATACGAATGACTCAGTTACATGACTGAACTAGGAGACTGGATCAGTCGTATGATTGTAACATAAGATTGGCTCAGTCGCACGATTGAACACTCAGTCGTGCGGATGAATCAACCACATGGTTCAATCGCACGACTGAACCATACTAATGGTTCAGTCGCACGAATGAACAAGTCTAACCTATAAATACAACCCAATTCGTGGAAAAACGAGAGCTTTCATTCTATTTCGACTCTAGACGTACCCTAGCCGTCCAGAAGCCTCCAAGTTGATACTCCAAGTTCATAGAACACTATAGATCGATTCCTAATCGATTCTTAACATTTGATTCAATACTTTATTGATTCTACGTGCGTTCTCGCTGATTGGATCGCCAATCAAATAGGATTCCACACTATTTGGTTTGGTTTACACGTTAATCATTCGGTATTTCGTTCAAATACCAGGTCCTAACACCAATTATTAATATATATTGTGATGAAAATGCTATTACAAGATAACATAGTGCTCCCAGGACTCCTCAGCAAAATAGTGTTGCTGAGAGGAGAAACAGATTTCTAATTGAAGCTGCAAGAACTATGTTGTCTGACTCTAAACTTCCTATCACCTTCTGGGCAGAGGTAGTAAACATTGCTTGCGATGTACAAAACAGAGTTTTAGTAGTCAAGACTCATGGTAAGACTCCTTATGAACTTTGGCACAAGAGAAAAACTTTCATTGATTTTCTTAGGTCATTTGGTTGTCCTTGCCCCATCTTGAATATCAAAGATCAAATAGCCAAATTTGATGAAAAATCAGATGATGGACACTTTATTGGATACTCTTCTTAAGCTAAAGCTTATAAAGTATACAATCTTAGAACAAAAGTAGTTGATGAGTTAGCCAATATGACTTTCAATGAGCACACTCCTAGTGTGAAAGGTTCTAGTCCTGATTGGCTGTTTGATCTTGATTTAGTTATTAATTGTTTTAATAAATTTGTATGACATTGTTTCAGGATCCACATATCTTATCAACAATAGATCCTGACCTAAGATTTGAGTTGGGAACACTTTAGATAAACTAACCTTGCAAATGGAGTTCTTATTAGCACAACCATATCAAATTCAGCTGATGCATCTGAGGTGCCAACAAATTCTAGCTCAAAGGCACAACACTCAAATGAAGGAGTTTCAAATATGGAAGGAAATGATGGTGGTGACAGTGATCAAGAGTTTGTTGATACTGATAACCACATCATAGAAGAAAACATAAATGATGTCACACACTTATTGGATTAAGTCTCTCTTGTTAAGTATGCTGATGTGGTGGGAGATACTTTGATGCCTGATCTAAATTTCTCTAATTTTGAACTCTTCCAACAACTTGTTGTGATCCCTCAACTCAGGATCCACAAGTCTCACCCTACCACCAATATCATTAGAAATGTTGATTCAAGGGTAATGACAAGAGAAACAAACCATGATGAAAATATTTGTCTCCACTCTTGTTTTTTGTCCCATATAGAGCCAAAGAAAGTTGATGAGACTTTAAAGGAAGAAGTTGGGTTAAAGCTATGCAGGAGGAGTTGCTTCAATTCAAAAGGCAAAGGGTTTGGAACCTATTTCCTCTTCCTCAAGGGAAGACTACCATAAAGATGATAGAAAACTTATCATCAAAAATAAGGCAAGACTAGTTGTCTAATAATACACACAAGAAGAAGGAATTGATTACATAGATTTCTTTGCTCCTAGCAAGACTTGAAGATGTCAAAATATTCCTAGCTTTTTCTGCATCCAATGATTTTAAGGTCTACCAACTTCATGTCAAGTGTGCCTTTCTATATGGGGTGATTGATGAAGAGGTGTATGTCAAACAACCACCTAGCTTTGCAGATCTTCTGATTATGTATGAAAACTTGATAAAGCTCTTTATGGGTTGCGCCAAGCTCCATGGAAGTGGTGTGAGACTATCTCAGTATCTCTATCAGCATGGCTACAAAAGGGGTACTATATATGGAACTCACTTCATTAAAGGAACAGGGAATGACTTAGGTGATGTTTGTTTTTTCTGCAGGAAAATGTATGCAGTCTGCGGACCACATCTGCAGCAGAAGAGGTGGACCAAATGTTTGTAGTCAGAAAGAAAAAGACTATTTGTTTTTAAATCTGCAGAATGCTAACCATATACAAACAAACTAACCATATACAAACAAACTAATCATACAAAAAACAAATCAACCAAAAAAAGAAAAAAACAGTACCTGCAGAGGTGGCGACGGGGAGGGGGTGAAGGGGAGGAGGGCCGAAGGGGAGCAGGCGTGGTGGCGACGGGGGGCGGTGGTGATGGGGGTGGGGGTGGGGGTGGCCGAGATGGTTCTGAATCTGAAAATGAAGATGGTTGTGAAGATGGGGAGGGGGCCGAAGGGGAAGGGGCCGAAGGTGAGCAGGCGCGGTGGCGACGAGGAGGCGGTGGTGTGATGGCGACGGGGCGGGGGGGGGGGGGGAGTGTCCGAGAGGCTTGTGAAGAGAAGATGAAGATGGTTGTGAAGATGGGTCGTGAAGAGAAGAGGTTAGAAGATGTGTGAAGACATTGTTCCACCTCTTCTCCGTGCAGAGGTTTTGAAGACGTTTTTTAATGAAACGTCTTCCAGAAAACAAACAGTTTGCGAAGTAAAAACCTCTTCCCGCGTCTGCGAGCGCACAAATGAAGAGGTGGGGAAGAGTTTTTTCAGATTACAAACACCCCCTTAATGCTAGTTCAAGTGTATGTACATGACATTATTTTTCGCTCAACTAATCTAAAGTTCTACAAAGAATTTGAGAAACTGATGAAGAATAGATTTGAATTGAGTGCCATGGGAGAACTCAATTTCTTTTTAGGAATTCAAGTGGAGCAAGTTGGTAGTGGAATCCTCATAATTCAGTCAAAGTGTGTACAAGACATATTAACCATATTCAACATGACTAACTGTAAGATTGCAAAGACACCAATAGCCAGAAATCACTCCCTTGGACCAGACATTAAGGGAGAGTGTGTGGATGAATATATTTACCGGCTATGATTGGGTCACTTATGTATCTTACAACTAGCAGCCTGATATCATATTTTTCACATGCATTTGTGCAAGATATCAAGCCAATCCCAAGATGCCACACCTAGTCACTGTCAAAAGGATTCTAAGATACCTTAAATGAGCTGCCTTACTAGGCCTTTGGTATCCAAACAATTTTGACTTCAATATGTATGCATATACAATAGTTACTATGGGGGTTGCAATATGATTGCAAAGTCTACATCTAGGGAATGTCAATTCCTTGGTGGAAGGATTGTCTCATGGCAATGTAAGAAACAATCATGTGCATCAACTGCTGAAGCTGAATACATTGTTGCTGCTAGCTGTTGTGCTCAAGTGCTTTGGATTCAGAATCAGATGTTGGACTGGATTCAACTTCAAAGAGACTCCCATCCACATAGACAACAATACTGCTATCTCTATAACAAAGAATCTTGTATAGCACTCAAGGACCAAAGACATCAACATCAGGTATCATTTAATTAGAGATAACTTTGAAAATAGATTAATAAAACTAATCAAAGTTAACACAAATGAACAATATACAGATATGTTTATCAAAGCTTTTGATGAACAAAGATTTAAATATCTTATATCAGCTATTAGGATGATTAACTTTGAGTATATTTTCTTTAAACTTAGTTCATATTATTTCTAAAATCAGCGTGTCCTAAGTTGTCTATTTCATCACCTTCATAAGCCCTTGTTTATTTTGGAAGAAAACTCTTTTAAATTTTTATTCCTTTGATTTTTGAAAATTTTGATCATTTTCTACTTCGGAAGATTTCTCTTTATCTTCAAAAGAGAATTATGTCATCAAAACATATAACTACTTATGTTAATTTTCCTTCGAAAGAATTCTTCAAATATTTTCTGAAGCTTAATTGAATTTATAAGTACTTATGTGTTTATAAGAACAATTTTCTTCCAAAAAAAAATTAAGTCTTGGAAGTTTTATTATCCTTAGAATAAAATGATCAAGTCTTAAAATCTTTCGAAGCAAAATTTTCAACAATCTTTGCAATATTTTCCGAAGTCACTTTTGTTTCGGAAGCTTTTTATCAAAACTTCCGAAGATAAAATACCTTCAGAAGATTTTAGACTTCCAAGATTACAACCTTTTTGGGCACTTTTCAGAGGTGGGATTGATAAATGAAGTTCAAAGGTTATCATCTTTTATTAACTTTGTCTCAATCCATTTTATATATAACCCAACGGTTCCCCCCTTTTTCACTCTCTTCTTCATCTGAAACACTTCTAAACCTAAATTCACCAAAAATCAACTTTGCTCTTATCTTCTTTCACCTTTAAGATTTCACAAATGGCCAACCTTGACCGCATAAACAACCTTGATTTTTCCATGCAACTCCTCAGGCAACACAATTAGGTTGTCGTGTTGGACTTTGAGAAAGATCAAAGTTTCTCAAAGGTTTGTTGTTTTCTTTCTTTGACCAACTATTTCACCTCCCTTACTATTGATCCTTCACTCTATGAGGATCAACTTTTGGAATTTTGGAAGACTAGCCATGAGGTCATTATGGATGGCGAGAAGGCATTGTCTACCACTATGCAAGGGAGGACAATCTTCATCACTCCAGCTATCATAAACACACACTTTAGCTGGATGATGTAAAAGGTGAATTGTCCTTCCCAAAGCTATTGTTAACCACTCCTTTGAGCAGATGGACTATGAGGGAGATTTCTCTGTAAAGACCTTTAGGAAAGGGAAATTCTCATGTTAGTAGAAGTATCTATTTCATATGGTCATTCACAGCTTGCCCAACAAGCATGGAGGACGGGACTAGATTCCTGAAGATCTCTCCTTCATAGTTTATGGGATGGTTCAGGGGGTCAAGTTCAGGTACTCACAATTTTTGTATACCAGTTCACATGCTAACTTAGACTCCTTAGAGTATTACATGTTCCCTAGATATGTTCAACACATTCTCAACTGTGAACTAGGCTCATAGTTGAGGGGAACATGTAATATTCTTAAATTAGGACTAATGAAGCCTAGCATCCTTAAGACATTGAATAAGCCAATTATTGACTTCTCTGGGGTAGAAACAACCCTTATCCCAAAAATCTTAGAGCTCATTGCTCAAGGTGACAACCTAGCAACACAAGCTATTGAACCCATACCTTCTACCTCACCACCACCATCATAGCCTCAAATCATTCACACCTACCAAAGAAAATCCAAACGAACCCCTGCACAAGCTACTAAGCTTGTGCAGGCCCCCATGTCATCACCCATACAAGAAGAAGTGGACGTTGGAGCTCTCACTTCTCCCGAGGAGCAAACCACACCCATCTCACATATGATCCGCGCTGAGGTTCCTCATGCTTAACCTTATGAGCTCATAAGCCCAACAACCTTAAGCCTTCACTCAGAGTCTCAAAAATCTGGTGATCAACCTTCAGGGGAAAGTTACCATCCCAAACCTTTTGATCTTAACCAATCAATTCCTAACCTTGAATTCTATAATAATGAAGACTTGGGGTTTAGTGAGTATCATGAGTCTCTATACTCCTTCTCTACTAAAAAAGAGATGAGTACTCTTGTCTCTCCCCTGTCTAGCCCACATCAATCACCCAATACTGAGGTGGGTCTCCCTGAATCTGTTTAGGAGGTCCATTTGGAAGAGGCATTCACTTCTGCAAGTGATTTCATTATTAGGATCTCAACCATCGCAACTCAGGCCATTGATACTTCACCTGAAGTTGTCTTTGAGCAGAGAAAATCCAATAGCCAAGAACATTATATTGGTAATGAGGAAGAAGACTTTGCTCCTATTCTCTCATCTCCCCATGATTCTTCTGATGAAGATGAAGGGAACATGAGACTAAAGGTGCAAAAACTATCATACACATGCACTTACTTAGTCTCTAAGGTTAGTCACTTGGAATCTCAGGTGACTACCTTACAAAATAAAGTCAATGATCAACAACTTGAGATTTCTTATCTCAAGGAGCAACTAGCTGGGAAACCTTTAAGAAGAGCGCATTTAGGAACACAAGAACCTATGGATATGATAGACCTAACTCCTAGATCATCTATACAAGAGGGTAATGCTACCAAAAAGGAGGAGAAAGTCTTAGCAATCACAGAACCTGGGAGTTCTTCACAGGCTATGGACATAAAGGATTCCCCACTCGCTTGCAATTGTCCATACTCAGGAGCTTCCTCAAGTCCACATTGATGTGGACTCTCTTATTTAGACTTTGTTTGAGGAGGGTATTCCAAGGGTAATTTCATCCCCACCCCAAGGAGCTTCAAATTACATACTAGAGTGGAGGTATGATGTTGATAGAAGAACCCTTATACTTCATAGACTTCAACGGTAACAAGAGATCTTCAATTTTTAGACCTTGAACTACTATGAAGGTCTTGATCTTTTCAACATGCCACTTGCCAATCCAACTTAGCAGATGAGAGCAGGCAATATCACTAGTTAGTTGGATGTTGAGGCGGACCCTAAGATTATCCTTAAAAAGGAAACCTTGACTAAAGGTCCAGTGATAGAACCTCTAAGCACTGTCACAGAACCTGCAACTTCAGCTCCCATATCCTTAGTGAAGCATCTACTGGTGAAGGTGTCTCACAACCTCTTTTTAGCCAGAGTCTGTCTGCTATATCAGACAATGAATACTAGAGCTATCTGCACCTTGAGTCACAAAGGTCTGTGGGTGAAAAGGGGAAAAGAATATTGACTCCTGACGAGATTGAAGAGAAGGAGAGAGAGGAAGAGGAAGCTAATAGGACAAAGTTCTGGTAGGTCCTTAGGTTTTACAAAAGCTGCTATGAGGGTTGCTCACAAACCAAACACTTAAAATGATGAGTTAAGAGCAAACAAGATACATTATTTGGGGACCAAGAACTATAACATTGATAAGATCATTTCTCTCCCCTTAGAGGAATTGAATGAATTGGTAGACAAAGAGATGTCTAAGGAAAGGAAGGAGGCAGTTGATATAGAGTTGCTCCTCAAGATCAAGGAAGAAAGAAGGGAGAAAAGGTTGTACAAACATGCTCCTACATTCTCCCCAGTTTAATAAAGTCCTGAGAAAGAGGCTATGGCAACTGAACAACCTTAGGTAGACAAGGAAGCTGACAGATAAAACACGATTAATTACCTGAGTGCCACAGGGCTCTACCAATAGTTGTACTTCTTCCCTTATCATATAAGTACATAGAATTTGAGTACCTTAAGCATCTTGAGCTATAAGTTTAAAGGACAAAAGGCTTCTAAAAGGAAGATAAGGAAAGAAGCAACAAAATCAAGAGCCATCATCTAAAAGAATCAAAATAAGTCTAATAATAGGCAAAGGATGATGAGCTTCTTGAAACTGTATGGATTCTCTAGAAGGAGACTTGGTCCAATGTCTCTATCCATTATGTATGACCATATTAGAGTGATCAAGAAGAAGATTAAGAGAGGAGAGTTTGTTGACTTACACTCCCCACCAAGTCAAGCTCCTCTTGAAGTTAAGGTTAAGTTTGAACCAATTGAGACAACACAACTTAGACCTCATGTTGGACCATAACAAGCTTCATTTTTGATCCACAGCACGATCCAACTCACTCTCCTTCTGAACCTATAAGGGAGGATGACCCAATTGAGAAAGATAAGACAAAACAATCTGGTGTTGCAAGCTAGTCTTTTTAGTTAAAGATTCAAAAAAGGAAGAAAATGATGGCCTCTAAACTTGTATCAAGTAAGAAACCAAAGGCATCCACTTCCAGACCTTAGGATGAGTCAGAGCATCCTAACAATGTTCAAGAAGAGGCTGGTCAACCCAGTCGAACTCATGTAGAGCCTCTTGCATCAGGAACACCCATCTTGTCTTGGACTTTTGCTACTAATCTAGGCAGATAGTATGTCACTAGAGATCAAGGTGGTCATGATGTCTACTTCTGGAAAAACATTCTTAACTTACCATTGCATGATCTCTTTGACATGAGAAGGTATTTTAAAAGTCTAAGTGATTCTGACCAATTGATAAAGAAAGGAATGGTTATGATCATGATGAGGACTGTCAATATCTGAAGACACATCTCTGTTTTGGTAGCATCGGCCTAGGGGAGTTTGTAAGACTTATAGAAAGACTGATGCATCTAAAAACAACCCAAATGCTTCCTGTATGCATGCACTTGGTACTAAGTAGAAGTTGCTTCAGAAGTTTCATACTCTACACAAGAAAATAATCTAAGTATGAAATACTCCGAAGCCAAGACCAATATCTTCCAAAGACAAAAGTGAAGTCTTTCGAAGCTCCAAAGACAAAGTCTTCCAAAGCCAATGAAGTGAAGATAGATTTCTTCTGAATACTTTGAAGGACATGCTTTCTCTTATATACTTTTCATTAAGTTGACCAACTTTCCATTGCAACTCTGATGACTCACCAACTTATAAAAGTTGGTGAATGGTCTATGCTTTTTGTAACTGTACATTGAGGTCTTGAGTCTATAACTTTCTACTTTATGTACTTTTATCCTTTTTGTAATATATTAGGATGTGAGCTATGGCATGTTATAATCACTAGTCAAAAGACAAATATGTCTTTTGACTTTACATTGATCTTGTTATTATCTAGATTAGTGTTTCCAACTGGCCTTCAAAGTATGGTCGGTTGTAGGATGTAGTATAAAGTATGTCAAATCCTTGTATCTTATTCTTATGCTTTGTACACTTGTAAAAGAACTTAAGAGGCAATATACTGCAATCTTGAAAACCTTTACTTTGCTATTGTGTTCTTAAGTTTTTGTCTATTGTTTACTTGTGTTTATAGTATCAAAATATAAGTCCCGGTTCCCTATTTGATATGTTAAGTGTTCTAACACTCTTCTTATTGTGAGACTGATTGTTTTGACCATCTCTTATATGGTCCTACAGTAACTTTTTGTATATGGCATTTTTAATTGCTTCAAAATAATTTGTTGAAAAATATGAAAAACAAAAGTTTAACTGTTGGACCAAAAGAACCAATGAGCCTGATCAGAAAAACCTCTAAGTCCTACAGACATTACAACTGCTGAAGAAGATCTCAATAGTTGAAGACATCAGCTGATTACAAGGTCTGAAGACAAAGTCTGAAGACAAGATCTGAAGACTTCTACTGAAGACAAAGTCTGAAAGTAAAGTACTGAAGACAAAGTCTGAAAGTAAAGTACTAAAGACAAAGTCTGAAAGTAAAGTACTAAAGAACAAAGACTGAAGACAAAGACTGAAGACCAAAGTGATCAGTAGTTGTCACAACAGCTGAAGTAATTAACTTCAGTAGTTGTGATGGTTTCCTTTTAGTACTTGTAATTTACTTTTCAGTAGTTATAGTTTCAGTAGTTATAGTTTCAGTAGTTGTAGTTCAGTAGTTTTATAGGACATCAGTACTTATCTGTTTTTACTGATATCAGTAGTTATAACTACATCAGTAGTTGTAACTGCATCAGTTTCTTTTAACAGAATCAGTACATATTTGTGACATGGTTACTAATGATCATCAGTACTTGTTTACTGAGATCATCAGTAGTTATCACTTATTCTAGTTGTAGCATACCAAGCCTTAACACAAGGTTTTGGAAAGTTGAACTGTCAAAGGCTTAATAAATATATCTGCAAGCTCATCAGCACTAGGCACAAACTTTGGATCAATCAGACCTTTTTCAAAACAATCCCTAATAAAATGGTGTCTGATCTCTATATGTTTGGTCCTAGAGTGCTGGACTGGATTCTTGACAATACACAAAGCTGAAGCACTATCAATTAATAATGGAGTCTTAGTCTCTGTAATGCCATAATCCAATAATTGGTTTTGAAGCCAGAGTACCTGAGATGTACAACTTGCAGCAGCAATGTACTCTGCTTCAGCAGTGGATGTAGCAACAGATGTTTGTTTCTTACTCTGCCAAGAAATTAAACAGTTGCCTAGGAATTGACATCCACCAGAAGTTGACTTTCTGGTTAACTTACACCCTGCATAGTCACTATCAGAAAAAGCAACTAATTTGCATGAGTGTCCAGTGGAATACCAAATACCTAGAGATTGTGTACCTTGCAGATATCTAAAGATCCTCTTGACTGCAATCAAATGAGACTCTTTAGGAGCAGCCTGAAATCTAGCACAAACACAAGTTGCAAACATGATATTTGGTCTAGAAGTTGTTAAGTACATCAAGGACCCAATCATACATCTGTAAAGTGTTTCATCAACATCTTTACCTTTCTGATCTGCATCCAGTTGTGTGGTGTTGCACATGGGAGTAGAACATAGCTTACAATTTTGTAAATCAAACTTATTCAAAAGTTCTTTTCTATATTTTGATTGATGAATAAAGGTTCCATCAGCCTTTTGTTTGATTTGCAAGCCTAGATAGAACTGTAATTCTCTCATTGCACTCATTTCAAACTTTTGTTCCATTAAACTTGTAAAATCATCACACAACTGGGGATCAGAGGATGCAAAAATAATATCATCAACATAAATTTGAACAAGTAGCTTATGCTGATCCACTTTCTTAATAAATAAATTTTATCTATGGAGCCTCTAGTGAAATTATTTTTAAGAAGAAAATTTGAAAGTGTTTCATACCAGGCTCTAGGAGCTTGCTTCAACCCATAAAGAGCCTTATCAAGTTTATACACCCAATCAGGATGTTTATTGTCCTCAAAACCTGGTGGTTGACACACATAAACCTCTTCTTTTATTTTATCATATAAAAATGCACTTTTGACATCCATTTGAAAAACTTTAAGATTGTGGAATGCAGCATAGGCTAAGAACAATCTAATTGCCTCTAGTCTGGCTACAGGGGCAAAGGTTTCATCATAACCAATACCTTCTTCTTGTGAAAATCCTTGTACAACCAGTCTAGCCTTGTTCTTGACAGTAAGCCCATTTTCATCTGTTTTATTCCTAAACACCCATTTAGTTCCTATTGCACACTTACCTGGGGTTAGAGGAACCAGTTCCCACACTTGCTGCTTTTTGAACTGAAGTAGCTCAAGCTGCATGGCTTCAACCCATCCATTGTCTCTCAAAGAAACATGATAGTTCTTTGGCTCTAGCTGACTGATGAAGAGAGCATAAAAGCAGAAGTTAGACAATTGACTTCTGGTTGAGACACCAGCATTGATATCACCAATGATTTGAGACATGGGGTGATTCTTCAGCTCTTGGTATACTATAAGATCAGTGCAAGTGTTTGTAGCCGGTTCAGCGGCATCAGATGGTGATCCAGATTCTTGAAACCAAGTATTAGATGGCAAGTCAAATGATGTAGAGGAGTCAGAAATCTCATCAGCATTTGTTGTGGATGGAGCTACAGAAGCTACAGGAACATCAAGTTTAGCAGACTCAGGCAGTTGGTCACTAAACTTGAAAAGGTGAGTACTGATATCATCATCATCTTCAGTACCACCAGGTGGAAGACTTGCTGCAGGAGATGATTTATCCACATGATCTGCAACAGCTGGAGGTTGATAAGGAACATATTGCAGTATGAACAGATCAAACAACTCCACAGGGTTTTGTGGAATTTTATCCTTAGGAGATTCATTTAATTTCACATGCAAGGTTTCTTCAACTATCTTTGTTCTGCAGTTGAAGACTCTGTAAGCCTTGCATGTGGATGAATAACCTACAAAATACCCTACATCCACCTTAGGATCAAATTTGTGGAGTTGATCCTTTGTGTTGAGAATGAAACAAGGACACCCAAAGGCTTTGAAGAATGAAATTAGTGGAGCCAAATGATGTAGAACTTCATATGGAGTCTTCATCAACCTCTAATTTACTAACACTCTATTCTGCACATAGCAAGCTGTGTTAACAGCTTCAGCCAAAAGGTCAATGGCAAATCAGAGTCAGCCAACATAGACCTTGCAGCTCAATTAGGGTCCTGTTCTTTCTCTCCACTACTCCATTTTGTTCTGGAGTCCTTGGGATGCTAAACTGCCTCTTGATTCCTTTTGATAGATGAAAATCATCAAGTGTATGGTTTCTGAATTCAGTTCCATTATCACTCCTTATACACTTGACTGATAGGGAATACTGCTTCTCAACATACAACACAAAGTTTATAATCGTCTGAGCAACCTCAACCTTTGAATGCAAGAAGAAAGTCCATACAAATCTGGAGTAATCATCCACAATTACTAGACAGTATTTCTTCTTTGCCATGCTCATCACTCTCACAGGACCAATAGATCCATGTGCAGTAACTGCAAGCAGGCAGTGGATGTAGGTTCTTCAATAGGAGGGAATGAGACTTTGTGTTGTTTTCTTTTAAACAAGCAGTGCAGGTTTCATCACAGTGGAACTCCTTTATTGGTAGACCTTTCACTAAACTATTGTGGATCAGCTGATTCATGTTTTTGAGATTAACATGACCCAGCCTTCTATGCCACAGTTTAGATTCCTGAGGAGAGGCTTTGGAGAATAGACAAGGATGACCCTTCAAATCAATCTTCTTTAACAAATCCAAGGCATATACTCTTCCAATCCTGTTGGCCTTCAGGAGAGTATGATCATCCAATACCTTGTCAATCAGCCTCAGAACTTGGGAAGACAGAATCCTGTAGTTCTGGCTTGTGAAAAGTGCAACATGCCCTTTATCACACATCTGACTGACACTCAGTAGATTATACTTGAGATTCTCCACATGGTTAACATCATCAAATCTGATAGCTCCATTAGACACATATCCTTTCCCGATGATGTAACCCTTGGCATCATTCACATGGCTTATTCTTCCTCATTCACATGGCTTATTCTTCATTCCTGATGATGTAACCCTTGCAGGATGATACCCAGCGGTCACACTCAACTTGGGTAACTGCAAGTTTTTCTTTGAGTTCTCTGTGGTTCTCAAGAATGACCTCTAGCTTAGCTTGTTCATCATTTAATTGGCATTTAAGCTTATAAATCTCATCATCTTTATCCTTAAGGACAGACTCATATTCAGCTTTTCTTTTGGAAATAGTTTGCTCAAGCTCAAGATTTTGATTAATTAACACTACATTTGCCTCTCTAATAGAGATAAATGTAGCTATGCAAGATTTAGAACATAGCTTGGCCTTAGCCTCAGAGGATACCTGGGTTATCTGTGATGAAGATGCATTGGAGCATGAACTCTCAGTAGACTCCAGGGCCATGAGAGCTAGATTCCCAAAAGGATGTTCACCACCATGTTGACCATCACCAGGAAATAATTGCTCATTACCAGAGAGATCATCTGGTAAACTGCTCCAGTCAACAACACCAGGGGTGAAGAAGCTGTGACGAGGTTGTGATTTAGGTGATTGAGATGGTAGAGGCTCAGGTAAGGCATGAGGTTGTTGTGCAATAGGAACTTGAACTTGATTTGGCTGAGGCATGTAATAGCAGGGATATGGATATGACATTGGACCTTGAGGGACAAAATATGCAGGAGATATAGGTTGTGAATGATGACCAGAACTAGCAGGATGTTGCCCTCTGTTTTGTGGACTATTGCTTGGAAAAGTCACAAAGGGTGTAGAGGAGTTAGATCCAGTTGATCTACACTCTCTTGTAAAGTGTCCAAGCCTGTGGCATTTGTGACACCTCAACTTACTCTTGTCAAAACCAACTTTGGTTTTGCCAGAGAGTCCTGGAAATTTCCTACCAGTTCTCTTGTAGAACTTTTGAGATCTGATATTAATCAAGGCCATTTGGCTTAGAATATCCATCTCTTCTAAGTCATCATCAGCAATACCCTTTAAATCATCCATAATGAAACACAAATTGTCACTATTACAGCCTGACTGACTGTCAACACTAACAAATGCATGATCTGAACTGTTTGAAGAGAAATCTATATGCTCATCATAATGGCTTTCTGATGCAGCATATTCTGACTCATGACCAACCAAGGCAGTGTTCCCTGGTACAAAGCATCAGTGAGCTTTCCTGATGATGCCAGTTTCCTTTTCTGCTCTATCTCTCTTTCAAATGTAAGCAGTTTCCCATGGAGTTGGGTGAGAGATAGGCTATCCAGATTTGCACTGGAGCGTAGGACAATGGTATATGTGTCCCATCTCTCAGGCAGTGATCTGAGGAATCTGTTGTTCATCTGACTATTAGTGTATTCATGTTTGACCATTTTCAGCTCAGAGATCAAACAGGAAAAACGCTCAAACTTTGAGTCAGTGACTCACCCTTTCTATGAGAGAATGTCTCATATTGTTGGGCAAGGATTTCTCTATTGTTTGCTAAGACCTCATCTGTTCCACCAAATTGTTCCTTCAATGCATTCCAGAGGTCATGAGCAGTTTCATGATGCATAAGCCAAAATAGATTTCATTAGGCAGTGCCATGGCCAGAATTCCATGCGCTTTAGCATCAATCTCAAATAGTTTTCGATCCTCGTCTGAGTATTGTTCCTTCTTCTTCGGAACCATTTGGTTGGTTTCCGGATTGTTCACCATAGGCTTGTGTGGACCATGTACCACAGATGTCCAACAACCTGAACTGTTAACATACAGGTGATGAAGCATTCTTCGTTGCCATATGTTATACTCAGTCTTAACCAGCATCGGAGGCTTGGTTGAGGAACCGGTATTGTGAGGGTCATTAGAAGGAGTAGTCATTCTCAGATTCAACCAAATTCAATTAAGTTTTAAATGATTTAGAACAAAACACAACAAACCAATATGAACCAAGAGAAACCTCAAAGCAAATAACCGAAAGCAGCAGAATTTCAATGATCTATAACCAATTCTTGCAAATATGCTAATTCAACCAAACTTAGATATCGAAATAGCAATTTCAATGATCAATTGTTAGATCGATCAATGATTAACCAACTCTGATACCAATTGTTAGGATCAGAGATCTAAGTTTGATTAATTAGAGAGTATGGTAGCGGAATTCGAACAATGAATTAAACAATTCACAAGAACACAATTGATATTCAATGTAACAGTAAACGGTTATAGAAAGAGAGAATTCTACAAAAGAAATATTTTATTCATATGCTTGCGTGGTGGCTCAATGTCACACGTTACAACTAGGTCAACATTCCTTATATAGGAAATGTGACGTTTGCTGATGTCACTTGATAGTGACATCTAACAGAATTATTCAAACTACTGAAACTATGCAAACTACTGAGAATGTTCTCAACTACTGATTACATCTCAAAGAATGCTTAAGTACAAAAACATAAAACTACTAAACTACAACTACTGAAACTATAACGACTGAAAAGTAAATTAAAAGTACTGAAAGGAAACCATCAGAACTACTGAAGTTAATTATTCATAACAATTGATGCCAACACCAACACTTTCAGTCGTTTTCTTTTCAGCCTTTTCTTAACCTATAAATACCTGCACTTATAGCCAAACGTTTCATTAGCCGTTTTTCAAACCTTTTCTCTCTCAACAATGGCGACCATGAAACTCAAACCCCGACACAACTGTGTTGCCTACCTTTTGAAATCGGCTTTCTGGAACAAGTTTGACAATGCCATCGATCTTATGGTGGATTCCCAATACCGAACAGCCTTTCTTCTGAATCCTACCATATACCCTGATTCCTTAACCCAGTTCTGGACCAACGTCTCTGTAATAACTGGTGAGAATGAGAGCCAACTCACTCTCCAGTCGTTGGTGAACCAGAAACAGGTGCTCATCACCCCCGACATCATTCGCAAAACCCTAAATTTGCATAATGGTACCTGTGTTAAAGAATACCCGAAAGGCACCACTGATATGTCTTTCATCAATAACGGGTATGAAGGCGACTTAAGTGCTACAACTATACTTAAAAAGCACTTCCATGATGCTGAACGACTTACTTTCATATGGTGAATGTCTGCCTTGCATCAAAGACATCTTCTTGGGATCAGTTGTCTTCCCGATGGCAACAGGTATTGTACTCTATCTTTGAACGCCAAAATCTAAATTTTTCTGAGATAGTGTTCATGGAACTAAAGGATCTGGCTCAGAAACCTGTGGCAAACAGATGGCTATTTTATCCCAGGTTTCTGATGGCCATAATTTTGAATCAATTAAAATCTGATGGCCTTGTTGGTCTTGGAGTCCCTGCTCCAGCCGTTTTAGCTGAGGTATACTCCAGACATAACTCAGACCCTACTCTAAAAGGGGCTACCCGGATGCTAAAACCCAAGCAGAGGGAACCCACAGCCTCCACTTCCAGATCCAAAGTCCCCACCAAACCCAAATCCAAAAAGCCCAAAAAGGCTACTCAGGGAGATGAGTCCCCTGAGGATGCCCCTGTACCACAAACACAGGAAATACATACTGGCTCTAACCCCCCAGTTGTGTCCAAAACTCAACCTGCTGAAGCCGCACAGGTATCCTCTCAACAGGATCCTGTTGCAACCACAATTGGGGATCCCACATTTCTTGAACCTATCTCAATTGAGAGGGTTACCATTGAAGAGCACCTCTCACCTCGGGTGCAATCTGCTTCGAACCGATCTCCACATGCAACCGCCCCTCAAAGCCCAACACTGATAATTGCTAAAGTGCTGAGTCAGTTGCATTCCTCACCCCCTCCCCAGAAACCACTTACCATTAGGAATACCTCAACCATTGAGGGGGAGGACCAAAATGCTTCTGATAACCCACAGCACAGGGGTTACAATGTTCAATCTCCAAGTGTAGAAACGGAGGTTAGAACATCTGGTAAGGCTGTCACTTCTATTGATTCAACAAATGATCAGGATGAAGTTGGTAACATCCATAAGACCTTACCAGAGGCAACTGCCAATGAAGGACACAGTCCTAAGGCAGGAAGTCCCCAGTACCAAGAACAAGGGGCACATGCTTCTACTGATCTACACTCAGAGCATGTATATCCTGATTCAATCAGGAGGTCAGGTGATTTAGCATAGACTGATGATGACCTGGGCTTTTTCTATGATGTATTAGCCCATAATACCATCCTAGAGACTGAGGTGAGCAGACCCAAAGAGCTGCTAGCCAAGATGTCTCAGGATCAAAGTCCATCTACCCCAAAAACCCCATAGATGGCACCTTCAATTGAAGGTTTACCAAACACTAAGCCTACACACTTAACTGAGCCACCAGCCACTACTTTTGGCACCACCTCTCAGGGACAGAACCCCTCTGAGCAGATGGTTGCTATCTTTCAAAACTCCTTACCTCTCATCACTCCCATCATCACTGACATAGTGCATAAAGCCATTGATGAGAGGATCTCCTCAAATCTACAAACCCTCATTGATGATGCTCTTCACAAATCTCTTTTTGCCTTTCAAGCCCCTGATCCCAATGCAACCAAAAAGGGGGAGACTTCCAAGTCTAAGGCAGTGAAAGAAAAGAAAAGAAAAAGAGTTGATGATGAGAAAGAACACGCAAAAGAGAAGGAAGAACTGATCTTAGAATAGCTGATCACAGATAAAGAGAAGGAAGATCAGCTGATCACATATAAAAGAAAGAAAAGTGCTGAGTCAAAAGCTAATGAAGATAAATCGTTAGAAGATCTTGTCAAAGATGCTGATGAAGCTCACAACAGATCCATGGATAAAATTATAGATCAGCTCTTTCGACAAGGTCATGACACAACCACACTAGACACTAAGATCAGAAGGCTGGAAATAGAAGAGATTCAAGCTAGATGGGCTGATTATAGTGTGTTGGAAAGGGAAAGATTGGAGATAATGATCAGATTCATTGCCAAATACCTTGGGAGATCATTGATAGAGATAAAAGACTGGTCCAGAGACAGTATCTTGGAGATAACCAAGAAAATCTGCTCTGTTGGAGGCTATAATAAAGGGTTGATCATCGAAGCACTGGATGAAGCAGGTGCAGGGAAGAGAACTGAAATGGGAAAGCTCTCCAAAGCCAAACTCACCACCAAAATGCTAAGTCAGTCTTCTCACACTCCCACTCAAACACAACCCTTATCTCTAAAATCTCCCAAATCTATCAGTAAACCAAAGCCACCCACAACTCAACCCACAAAACCAATTCCTTTACCCCAAAAACCACCTCAACCTTACCCAGTGATACACCCAAAAGGAGGAGAAGGGTGTTGAGGGTAGAAGAAGATGAAGAAGAGGATGATGATGAAGATTGTCTGCCAATCTCTGCTGTTCTCAACCTTAAAACACCTGAGCACAAAAGTCAACAAGTGATTACACCTGACTTGCAAATGCAGATGGTGAAGTTAAAAATTGAAGAAGTAGAACAGCAGAAGCAGCACGATGAGCAGTTTTTCAAGATGGTTGACAAGGATTTCTCTCAGTCCTCATCCATTCAAGAAATGAAGAAACAGGCTCTGAGGCTGTACACTCTTAGACATACTTTTCAACATCAAAGAGAAAGAGTGCGGATCTGGCCAGACCCCAGGGTAAGTTCTAGAATTCATAAGAAGAATATACCAAGTAGATATCATGGCCAAGTGAAGAAGACCTTGAATGCTGCAATTACGTTGGCCATGGTAGTCTCACCCTGAGAAATCATTGAAGAATTCAAGAGAGCTCACAACTCCAAGACAACCCCTCAATCTATTCTTGAGAACAAAATGATCAAGAAGGGGTTGTTATACAAAAGACTTGAAGATCTTCAGAAGAGTGAACTCCAGTTGTTGCTTGAAGGTTCTCACCCTGATGAATTTGCTTACAGAGAGATAACAACTATGGAGTTGAAAAATGGAAAGACAGTGAGATACCTGTCTGAGTATTATGGCCCAGAGTTCTTCTTCGAGGGAGAAGCAGAAGAACTCACCAAGGAGGAACAAGTTGTTCTCCTTGAGACCTATGCTAGTGAGTCTTATAGACTCATTAATGGGAATTAGGTTTCATGGTTGGGACAAGACTCTATGTCCAGTTTCCCCAAGACAGAGTTCCCTTCCATACTTAGCCAATCAAAAGATTAGAAACCTTTTCCCGGCCTGTGCTTAACTGATTACCTCTGAAGCTGATCAAGAGGGTGTTTCTGCCAAGAATAAGTGGGATCATCAATAAGTTTAGAGGTTTTGGCTGCATTGGTTCAGGGGGAGTTTGTTGGACCAAAAGAACCAATGAGCCTGATCAGAAAAACCTCTAAGTCCCACAGACATTTCAACTGCTGAAGAAGATTTCAACAACTGAAGACATCAGCTGATTACAAGGTTTGAAGACAAAGTCTGGAGACAAGATCTGAAGACTTCTACTGAAGACAAAGTCTGAAAGTAAAGTACTGAAGACAAAATCTGAAAGTAAAGTACTGAAGACAAAGTCTGAAAGTAAAGTACTGAAGAACAAAGACTGAAGACAAAGACTGAAGACCAAAATGATCAGTAGTTGTCACAACAGCTGAAGTAATTAACTTCAGTAGTTGTGATGGTTTCCTTTCAGTACTTGTAATTTACTTTTCAGTAGTTATAGTTTCAGTAGTTGTAGTTTAGTAGTTTTATGTTTTTGTACTTAAGCATTCTCTGAGATTTAATCAGTAGTTGAGAACATTCTCAGTAGTTTGCATAGTTTCAGTAGTTTGAATAATTCTATTAGATGTCACTATCAAGTGACATTAGCAGACGTCACATTTCCTATATAAGGAATGTTGACCTAGTTGTAACGTGTGACATTGAGCCACCACGAAAGCATATGAATGAAATATTTCTTTTGCAAAATTCTCTCTTTCTATAACCGTTTACTCTTACATTGAATATCAATTGTGTTCTTGTGAATTGTTTAATTCATTGTTCGAATTCCGCTGCAATACTCTCTAATCAATCAAACTTAGATCTCTGATCCTAACATTAACTGTCTCATAGTGAGGTGTTAAGGGGCTGAAGTGACGTCCAATCAGAAAGGGTTGTGAAAAAACCTAACTCATGAAGCACTCAATGGTTGTAGTGCATAGAAAGTTTATTTTTTTTTAATTATTAGAACTTTTTCAACCAAACCATAATGCTACAGATAATCTTATTTCTTAATTTAAATCCCAAATTTATCACTAACTCATCACATACATTTATCATTATCACACCACTATTTACGTTACTCCTATGTGACAACATTTTTCATCACTATGCTCACTATAGATGGTGTAAATCAAGTCCTTGAACAACGTGCAAGACCACCCCATTTTAAAAGAATTTATCAGAGCATTCATGTCAATCATGTATCATTCTTGCTCACATCTTTAAGTTATCTAAAAACAAGAAAAAACATGCAGATTTACTTTCACATCAGGCCCGTCCTCAACTTTATCCTCTATATTTTTAGGAGAAACTACGATGATCTTTAATATTTGGGGGTCATCATTTATCCCCATATTTATTTTTAATATTTTTTGTGAGTGATTATTAGTAGATAAAAGATATATTGCAAAAAGAATACAAATATTATTTAGTTGAATTAAGAATAGCTCTAAGGAGTGAGATGTAGAATATTTATAAAAAAATGATATAAGTTTATAAGAAGATTAATTTTAATCAAATTATAAATATAATGATAAGTAATCTGTTACGAATGCCTTAGGCTAGAGGTTGGGAGGGGTGGGCCGCTTTCTTTTTACTCATTTTATAAAGTTTATATGTGTACTATACATATATTATATACTATAATTATTTTGAATTATAAATTTGTTATAGCATAATGATAAGAATTGCGTTGTCTAGACGTGGATACTTAGGTTTAAATCCCACTACCCATTTTTTTGTACGTTTGTACTTCACAAAGTACCTCAAATGTTATGGACCCAGCAGACCAGCCCAAAAGTGCCCTTAACCAAACTATGAACCCAGCCCAATCAAAGCAAAGTAAAAGAATTCGGAAGATGCTAGAGAAATTCAAGGATTACACTATGAATGCCACATCAGCTCAAGTCTAACAGAATGTGGTTATGCATGCTATTTAAATTAATTATGTGTGAGGACATGAGGTAGAAAAGTTGTTGGATTTAATGGTTATTCTCTCTCATCCCATATTCTGTATTCTCTCTTTTCTCACCTTTATTTCTATCAAAATTAATGAAGCTTGAGCTTTCTGCCTCAATTTGAGTCATTTTATTGTTGGCACTTAGTTAATTCATTACAATTGGTGCTTTCATTGGCCCTCTGCCTCGATGGCGGATGGTACACGAGCTCGTGTCATGGAGGAATCCATCAAAGGGGTTCAAGACGATCAGAAGGTCATGCGTCAGGAGCTGGATATGGTGGTTCAGGCGATTGCCGCTCTTCAATCCTCCATCAACTAATTGATTAAACGATCTGATGTCGGCGGCGGGAAGAAACCAGTCGGTGGTCGCACCGACTCCGGACACCAAGGCGAGGGTTCCGGCATCCTCGGTCGACATAAACCGGCCCCGGTTTATTTGGCCAGATTCAACGGTGAACACCCGGAACGATGGCTTGCACAAGCTGAGCGATACTTTAAGTTTTACACGATTCCGGTAACCGATCGTCTGACTATTTCTTCTTTTTATCTTGATGATGCGGCGGCAGATTGGTATGACTGGTTATGCCGTCATCACCGGGTTACAAATTGGGACGGGTTTGCGACCGCTCTTCTGAAACGGTTCCGGTCGTCGGAGTTTGAAGAGCCTGAAGGGTTACTCGCTAAACTTTGTCAATCCTCCACCGTTGCTGATTATCGATCCAATTCGAATCGATCTCGAATCGCACCATGCCCTTACCGGAGGAATTCCTGATTAGCTGTGGATCTCGGGTCTCCGGTCGGATATCAAGCAATGGACAAGGCCCAATTGCATGAAAGAAGAATCCAATTTGAAAAGGGTCTGGGTCGGGTTTCTCTGGGATCTTCTAAACCCTTATTACCTACACCAAAAACACCGCCGCTTACTTCTCAGAACCCTTTTCCTTTTCCGACGAAATCCACTACTCCATCTACTTCTAAGGTCGGCTTTCGACATTTGTCATCGGCGGAAATGGCTCAAAAACGTTCCCAGGGCCTTTGTTTTCGTTGTGACGAGAAATACACGTGGGATCACAAGTGCAAATCCGCTCCTCAACTTCTTTTCTTCGATGACGAGCCACCGGATACACTCGACTCACCAACGTCTCCATCTTCTGAAGGTACGGATTCCTTATTGGCTGAGAAATTACAAATTGATGAGGTTAAGACTCAATCGGCTATTTCTTATAACGCTTTGTCGGGAGGGTGTTCGTCTACCACATTACGTTTTACTGGGTTGGTTCACGGGAAGGAAGTATAGGTTTTATTAGACGGGGGCAGCACCCACTGCTTTGTGCAAACTCGAATTGCTCACTTCCTACATCTCACCATTGAAGCAATTGATCCCTTCTCTGTGTTAGTGGGTAGTGGAGAACGGTTACCGTGTTCGGGGTTAGCTAAGGCTGTGGAACTCGTTATCCAAGGGCATTCAATTATAGCCGATTTCTATGTCTTGCCGTTGCAAGGATGGGATATTGTGTTGGGGGTTTCTTGGTTGGCTACACTCGGACCCGTCCTCACTGATTATTCTAAGTCTATTTTTGAGTTCTCATTAAATGGTCAACAAATAAAATGGCAGGGTGACTCCCATATGGCTCAAGAGATTCAATTTCAAGGGTTTAGACATCTTGTTCACTCTAAAGGATGTGGTCAGTTTTACCATCTAAGTCTTTTACCTCCTGAGTCCAGCCCACCCACTTATCCTCCTGAATTACAAGACATCTTGACCACCTTTGCGGCTGTCTTCAACCCACCTATGGGACTGCCTCCCTCTCGATCTCAAGACCACCACATTGAATTGATATCAAATAGTAACCCTGTCTCCGTTCGCCCATATCGATACCCTCACTTCCAAAAAACAGAAATAGAACGGTTGGTGCGTGAGATGCTTCAACAAGGGATTATTCGTCCTAGTACAAGTGCATTTTCGTCGCCGGTTTTATTGGTTCGTAAGAAAGATGGCACGTGGCGTTTTTGTGTTGACTATCGCGCCTTAAATTCCATCACGGTTCGTGATCGGTTTCCTATACCATCAGTGGATGAGCTGTTTGATGAGTTACACGGTGCTCATTATTTCTCAAAATTAGACTTATTGGCGGGTTATCACCAAATTCGTCTTGCTAGAGGTGATGCTATGAAGTCCGCTTTTCGAACTCATGACGGGCACTACGAGTTTTTGGTCATGCCCTTTGGGCTTACCAATGCCCCGTCCACATTTCAACGCCTTATGAACGACGTGTTTCGCCCCTACCTTCGCCGATTTATTTTGGTTTTCTTTGACGACATATTAATCTATAGTAAATCTTGGTCGGATCATTTGCACCATATTACTATTACACTTCAGCTGTTACTCAATAACAAACTTGTGGCTAAGCTTTCGAAATGTGTGTTTGGTCAAACTCAACTCGCTTATCTCGGTCACATCATTTCCTCCACGGGTGTGGCAGTGGATCCCGACTAAATCCTCACTATTCAACAATGGCCAACCCCCTGTAATGTGAAACATATTCGAAGCTTCTTGGGCCTTACCGGTTACTACCGGCGTTTTATTAAAAACTATGCTTCAATTGCGGGTCCTCTCACTGATCTCCTTCGGAAGGATGCATTTTTATGGAATGAGACTACCTTAAAAGCTTTCATCACCTTGAAAGACCTCTTGAGCTCCACACCTATTTTAAGATTACCGGACTTTTCAAAACCCTTCACCATTGAGACCGATGCATCGGGCACTGGCGTTGGAGCTGTATTATCACAAGACAAACATCCCTTGGCCTATTTTAGTAAGAAGCTTTGCCCTCGGATGCAACACACTTCCGCTTACCACCGAGAAATGTATGCTATTACGCAAGCAATTTCCAAATGGCGACAATATCTTTTGGGTCACCGTTTCACTATTATCACTGGCCAACAGTCCCTTAAACGGCTCCAAGATCAGGTTATTCAAACTCCGGAACAGCAGAAATGGTTGGGAAAGTTGCTCGGGTTTGATTTCGACATTGTATACCGACCGGGTTCACAGAATGGAGCCGCTGACGCCCTATCTCGTATTCCTTCGCGTCACTTATTAGCCATTTCAGCTCCTGTCCCAACTTTGTTACAAGAACTGCATCTCGCAGCCCAATCTAATCCGGATTATTGTGCCTTGCTGCAACGCTTTCGCACCGACCCCACTACTTTACCCGATTATTCTTACAAAGACGGGTTCTTGTTATATAAAGGTCGGTTCTGGGTACCGCACAATCTATCCCTGCAGCACTTACTCTTGTTGGAGTTTCATTCATCAGCCTTAGGCGGTCATTCCGGCGTTACTCGCACTTATCAGCGGTTGGCTGCAACTTTTTATTGGAAAAATATGAAAGACACAGTTAAAAATTTCATTGCTCAGTGTCAGGTGTGTCAACAAACCAAGCCGTCCTTCTTATCCCCGGGTGGGTTGCTCCAACCACTTCCGATTCCTCAGGCTGTCTTTGAAGATATTGCCCTTGATTTCATTACTTGCCTACCGAATTCGCAAGGAAAGACCGTTATTATGGTGGTTGTGGATCGTTTATCTAAATATGGGCACTTCATCGCCTTGCCATCCTCCTTCAATAGTTTCACAGTGGCCACGGCTTTTATTCATGACATTGTTCGTCTCCATGGCATTCCCTTATCTATTGTTAGTGACAGGGATGCCCGCTTTATGACAGATTTCTGGCGGGAACTACATCGTTTGAATGGTACCACTCTCAAGTTCAGTACCGCGTACCACCCCCAAACGGACGGGCAATCGGAAGCACTAAATCGATGTTTGGAAATGTATCTGCGTTGCTACGTGGCAGATCACCCTCAAAAGTGGCTGCAATTCTTACCATGGGCAGAATTCTGGTATAACACGTCCTACCAAACATCGTCCCAAATGACCCCATTTGAAATTGTGTACGGCCGTAAGCCTCCTTCCTTGATTCGTTACTTGCGAGGCTCAACTTCTAATGTTACACTTGAGGATCAGTTACTAGAGCGGGATAATGTGTTAACCCTCTTGAAAGCTAATTTATCCAAGGCTCAGACCCGCATGAAATTGGCTGCAGATAGGCATCGCCGTGATATCCAGTTTGATGTTGATGATTGGGTGTTTGTCAAGCTACAACCATACCGACAAGGATCTGTCCGTTTACAACGCCACCACAAACTGGGTCACCGCTATTTTGGACCGTACCGGGTACTTTCTAAAGTTGGGTCCGTCGCTTACAAGTTAGACTTACCGGTCACCGCTAAAATTCATCCTGTTTTCCACGTGTCCTTGCTTCGCAAATGTCTCGGTAAACTGACCCATCAGATTACGCCGTTACACTTAGTGGATTCCACCTCTACACTCATTTTATCACCCAGGCTATCCTCCAACGACGTACCGTGTATAAAGGTTCCCAAACAGTTCCACAGAGTCTTATCCAATGGGATGGCCTTAATACAGAAGATGCAACATGGGAGGATGATGTTCATTTGGCTCAGCAGTTTCCTGATTTCCCCCTTGAGGACAAGGTGGGTTTTAAAGGGGGCGGTAGTGTTATGGACCCAGCAGACCAGCCCAAAAGTGCCCTTAACCAAACTATGAACCCAGCCCAATCAAAGCAAAGTAAAAGAATTCGGAAGATGCCAGAGAAATTCAAGGATTACACTATGAATGCCACATCAGCTCAAGTCTAACAGAATGTGGTTATGCATGCTATTTAAATTAATTATGTGTGAGGACATGAGGTAGAAAAGTTGTTGGATCTAGTGGTTATTCTCTCTCATCCCATATTCTGTATTCTCTCTTTTCTCACCTTTATTTCTATCAAAATTAATGAAGCTTGAGCTTTCTGCCTCAATTTGAGTCATTTTATTGTTGGCACTTAGTTAATTCATTACATCAAATGGCTGAGAAGTCGTTTAGTTATGTGTGTTTTCTCTCACATATATAACAAGGTGTTAGTTTCAACCCAATCACTATGAGGAATGTAACATCTAAAAAAGTGCTACTAGGAGCGGGGTTGGGTCAATGATAAAGTTAATTAGAGTTAAAACGATGTAGCTATTTTTAATGTTAAAGGTATAAACACGTCTAAACATATATAAATTAGTGTAATTTAGTTATGTTGCAGTAAGAATCAAAGTAACATTTACCGTTAAGAAAATGTCATTATATCTAGAGACATTTTCTTATGCTTACTCCTTAAGGGCATTCATCAAATTGGTACAGTTATTTCAAACTGCATGCGAGTTAGAACTAAAATTTGAAATTTGTAAATTTGGTTTGAATATGATCTTATACAAACCGAACTAAATTATGGGAGACAAATACGGGAGACAAATAATATATACAATAAATACATAATATATGTAATTCCAATTTGGGTATTCACGTCTATTGATATCAAAAAATACAAATTCTAACTCGATTCAAAAACAATAAATTTAAATCATTTACCAACTTATACTTAAAACCCAAAATCCAAAGTTTGTAGTTCAAATGTTCAAGTATATAAACAATATTGTTGGGAATCATTATTAAGTGTAATGAATTTTACCGTGGAAATATGGAACAATTGATCTATATTATTTTTTTAAATGCTTTTTGGATGCACACGTGGCAAATTGGCATGAAGCCAAAACTTTGTTTATCCTCTCTCTATACTATTTAATGAATTGATTTTTAATAAGAAAACTAAATATATAGATATCTATCTATATATAAACACTAATAAACTAGGGTTTTTGAAGTCACATAGCATTCTCTAAAACTAACTATTTGCCACATGGCAACCTCTCACACCATCTTCATTTTTTCCGCTTATTACTTGACCCGATTAATAATTAGCGCGGACCTTATTTTAACCCATGTACTACCCATTCTCTCATCTCCTTTCAATCTCACAATTACTAAATCCTACATCCCTAAACACCTCACCTTTGTTGTCTTCAAGGATCCATCGCTCCATCTTCTGAGAGGGTATTCACTTCTCAAAAAAACTTAGACATCAACGCACCCAAAGGATTCATTGCAGTTACAGATCCATCCATCCATTTCTTGCCCTAATCTAACCAGATATTCTTCTTGCCTTTCATTCTTCTTCCTAAACCCCAAATCTTTAACTTGATTGACATCATTTGTTCCAATTTTTAACTTTCTGCTATGTTAATTTTGGTTTGTATCAGTGAATTAGGTTTTGGTTTAGGGTTGTTAAGATTTGCTTTGGGGTTGAATAACTACTCTTCTTTCGTGAATCCTAAGTTTGTATCTGTTTCTTTTGTATCAAGAAATCAGTTGAATTGTAAAAGGAATTTGTTTAATGTCATCAGGACAAATACCATCTGCTTTTGGCACTTGACGTCATTGCTCCTGCTTTTCATGCCTTCTTGGCTTTTTTTTTTGTCATTTACCATTGTGGCTCATAATTTTATAGTAGTGTCTTATTTGTTATTCTTCTTAGCTTCTTCTTTTACAGCTATGCATTCTTGATGGTATTTTCTAAGCTGACTTGTTTTTACATGTTTTGACCAAATAGGTTTTTTAATATAAAATCTAGTGTTGGCCAAGTTATTTTGACCGTCTGCTTGTGGAAGAATAAGATGTATATTGATCATTAGGTATTAATTAGTTAGTGACCATTTTGTTAAATAATTCTTAGTTGAGTAGTTTTAGCTAAATTACATGAACCACTCCTTCTGTGGATGATAGCTTGGAATTTTACATGTTCATTGTTTATTTTTTTATGATTTTGTATATGATGTTGGTTTTTGTACTATTATAAACCACTAAACTTTAAATATATATTACAAGTTGGCTTCCAAGATATCAACCACATCTTTGTTCCGAATGGTTTATCCGAATGTTACCTTCCATTGAACTGAATTGTTAATGAGGGTTTAAGCAATTGGGTTGATGACGATCATAGGATCTGGTGATTTATTGTGCCTTGCTTTCGTTGTGGACTTGTAAGTTGTAATAGATGTTAGTGCTTCTATAGGATAAGATCCGGTGGTATAGGGTTTTGGAGGCTTTCGATCTCCAATTTTATATTGTATTAACATATTAGAATCTAATTAGTTAAAGTCATATGCTTATAAATATTATGAAGTCAAACAGTGGGTAGCTACTTTTTGATTTATTTGTTTTCAGTTAGTCCATTATTGTATGCCTTGAGTCTATATATGTATTTTGTTTAATTGAATATACAAGTAAGCTTCTTCTAATGGATGTTGATGCTTCTAAAATAGTCATTGCAAGAAATTCAATACAACCTGTACTTTTATGTTCTTTATGCAATCATGGTTCCTTCAATACAAAAGGTTTTATTAACACCTACATCAATCAAAATAAGCACAGATAAATCAAATTTTAAACTTAAGTTAAATCTTATAACACTAATCTAGCAGAGAGTAACTTACCTCCTGTACTACATTCAACTTCTAATATTTTGTTAACTTGGAAAACCTGAACAAAACTTAACCAAAACCATTCCCGATAGGTATTTGGGTGTCACTTTAATTATAACCTTTCATCGGTTGTGATAATATTTATTGGCTTCAGTTTGGTATCTATCAGGACCGTGTACATACAGAGTACTAACTGATTCTGCATGAAACCAGATCAAATAGTGTGGAATCCTATTTGATTAGTGATCCAATCAGTGAGAACAATAAGCTAATTAATATGAAAATGAACTAAACATTAAGAATGAGTAGGAATCGATCAAGATCAAACTATGAAGTTGGATTGGCGAACTTGGACGCTCTGGACGGCTAGGGTTTATGTATATTCATAGTATCTCTCCCATTGTTATTTTTTTCACGAATTAAGTGGTATTTATAGGTTTGTAGTGTTTATTCGTATGACTGAACCATTAGCATGGTTCAGTCGTGCGACTGATTCATGCGATTGATTCATATGCACGACTAAAGGTTCAATTGTACGACTGAGTCAATCTTATGTCTCAATCATACGACTGATCCAGTCTCCTGGTTCACTCGTGTGACTGGTCCATAAGTCTAATATATTCAGGCGTATGGTCCATAAGTATGGTCCATTAGCATGAACAATCACCCGACTAGGTTGAACACAATTCTGAATCATTATTGACTTAGAATTGTGCACAACAACCTCAAACCTATATACAAAGTTCATACATATGAATCAAAGATAAATAAACATCAAGGCATATATCATATTCCATTACATCATCAGTTTACATATATGTAAGACATGAAAGACTTTTACATTTAAACACAAAAACTAGGAACATCATGTATCTACAAACTCCCCTTTGGACCTAGTTTACCCTATCGTCTAACATTCTTCATATGATCTTGAAACTTCTTGTACTTCTCTTCTCTGGTGACTCCGCGTGTATCTCAAACGCGAAGCAGAGCCGTATAATGTGTTGGAATTGAAGAGCTTGTACAGTATCTTGAACGTCATAGGATAGTGGCCACTTGTATAGAGTGTCGACATCTTCTACGGACAAGTTGGTAAGCCACATTGGGTCAAATACCCTGATAGTCTTTATCTTCCTTTCTATGTTTAGAACTATGATCGCTTCTCCCATCCTCCAACTTATCAAATGTATCACTGCCAAAAGTTTCACCCGAGTTGGGGATAACGTTACCGTCAAGGTCAGTGTACTCAGGATAGTGATCAGCTGTCACATCCTCAATCTCTATATCATCCACATCCTGTAGCTCCTCATCACTTAAGACATCAACTTTCAGAGCATCTTGGACAATCTCATCTGGAGTTAATCTAAACATATCAGTATGCTGCTCGTCTGTCAGATCATGAATGATCTCACCTTCCTTAGGAGTATAGCTCACAGACCTTCGTACGATCCCTTGCAAATTCTCTTATGCTTTTCTCCAAGTTCCTCTTTTCTTGGTCTTCAGCTCTTGCCAGACGTGTACACCACACAATCTTCAATCAGTTCCTTAAAAGATACTTATCAGGCTGAATTTATCAACTGCAGATGCACCAGGAGCTTAGTTTCAACTTCACGGTCATCACCTTCTTCTAGGATCGTTAGTACTTCTTCAGCAAGCTTTTGGCTCCGTTGTGGATCAATCTGTTATCCATAAGCTTGGAAGATCTTTCTCTGAAGCCAATGAGCATCAATGTCTTGTACATTCAATGTCATATCCTAATTAGCTTTTTCTGAGTCTACCTCATCCATACCACCACCCATTTGCATAACATTATTCCCATCTCTGTCCAAAAAATCATCTTCTTCCTCTCTATCAAGTAGGAGAAGATCATGTTAGAGCAACTGAACGGGTGGTTTAACATCAGTGCAACGTATGCATTCTGGATTTGGTCGGATATCTCGTCAAATCCTCCACGCTTGGAGGCAATACACTTTAAGATCACATGTGCCAAGTATTTGATTTGTGGGCACATGTTGATCTTGTTTAGTACGCCGGTATTGATGTCTCCGGCGTACTAGATCCTAAGAAAACAACCACACACAGTTAGTGGATGCAGCTTAGTTGGATGAGCTTCGTCTTCCCCCAAGTATAGGACTCTCATCAAGTCTTCTTCATAGATCTCAATGTCTTGTCCGAACTGGAGCTCCGGATACAGTGAGGCTCCACCGATCGGTCAAGTGAGGCACTTTCCCAGAAGGCCTGCTAAAGAGATGTGTATGGTGTGCATGGAGTGAGATGGCCTTGTAGATCCTCGATCTATGTAGGAAAGCAATAAACCCTATGAACTCAGATGCGTTCCTGGAAGTAGCATCTAGATGTGCACATATGTTATGCTTGGTGCTCATCGTCCATCTTTCAGCCATATTGTTGCAACACAAGAAATATATATATTAGATTGGTTGCTAGACTTAACAGTTGAAGTTGGAATGATTTTGATCTACTGATTCACTCGTGCGGCTGAACCATACGACTAAGTTTAGTCGTACGATTGAGTTCAGTCATACGATTGAGCCTGCGTCTGAGCTTAGTCGTACACTGAGCCATGCGGTTGAGTCAGTCATGCGACTGAACCCACACGCATGATTCACTCGTGCGATTGAATCATGCGTCTAGCTCAGTTTTGACGAATGAAGTTCATCAGCATGTCCATTCGTATATCTCACTGTTGAACACCATAGATTCGAAACTTTGTCAAGACGTGACAGTATTCTTTGTGTTTAAATTCATTTCGACCGCAAAGACTTGAAGTAACCCTTCGTATTGGTTAAATCACCATTAGTGTCCATTTAATTGGTCTATTTTAAGTGTTTAGTCCCGGTTATTTATACTGTTTTAAATTTCAGTCATGCGACTGGACCCATACGCATGCTTCATTCGTGCGACTAGGGTTCAGTCGTGCGACTGGCTTATGCTCCTTCATCCATTTGTACGATTGGTTCAGACTTGTGATCCAATCGCTTGGTTGTCTCATACTCATGGTCCAATCGTGTGACTGGCTGAAACGTATGGTTCACACATGTGATTGACTCATCCTTATGATTCAATGGTGTGATTGGATCATACTTATGAGTTTGACCTCATACACTTTCAAACACTTCAATTTTAACTTTTGATATATAACATTATGACCTATGATCATCTCAGACATGACCCTTTTAATTTAACATCATTTGATCACCTCAGACATGATCCTTTTAATTTAACATCATTTGATCACCTCAAACGTCATCCTTTTCATTTAACATCATTTGATCACCTCAGATGTGATCTTTTTAGTTTAGAACTGATTGGTCACCTCAGACGTGACCCCATTTAGTGAGTGATTCACAGATTTCATCTAGTTGTATAGTCCGACATCTACGCAACTAAAGACTAGAAAACAGAAAACAACTTTAAATTAAGGAAAAAAAACATATTTTTATGGTTTTGTGTTTGAGATGGATGGAAACCTTTTAGAATACCTCTAACCGACTTTACTTCCTGAGTAGAACAACTTCAAGTTAATTTGATCATTTCTGGAAAGATTCATTATGGAATCATACAGGTATATCATAATCGTTTGGGAGCCCTTTAAATATGCACTTTGATGCTAAATTCATGTTTTGTCTGAGAGTCAATAGCACTTTCAGGAAATCATACTAGAGTTATAAGATGCACACAAGGGTTTTGACTGTCAGAGTTGCAGCCACAATGATTGTCAGTATATTTGTCCATTTAAACTCGTACATAGACTTTTGACTCACATTGGTGAAGAGTTTGGTTTAATTATTTCAACAAGCATTTGTGGATCTCAGACTTATATGGTAATCAACATTCCTCAGGAGATTTTTGAGCGGTCTATGGGTATTTGACAAGAAGAAACTGTTCTAAGAGCTTTTAAAGAGATGTCAAGCCTCAGGTCAGTGCCACCACACAACAGAGAGGCGCAAAACAACAATGAATTCTAGAATATTTAGGTTATGCTTATCCTTAGGTCAGTGCTACCGCACAACAGAGAGGCACACAACCTATCTTCTTGTTAGAGCATTTGT
This sequence comes from Flaveria trinervia, assembly GCA_025506515.1. Lineage (NCBI taxonomy): Eukaryota > Viridiplantae > Streptophyta > Magnoliopsida > Asterales > Asteraceae > Flaveria > Flaveria trinervia. The sequence goes on from CM046451.1 coordinate 25,580,494, forward strand.
TTTCTTTTGCACAAAAACGACTTTAATCATTAGCTTGATTGCACTTAGCAGTTTTTCATGTGCTTTGCTCATATTTATGGTCATCTGCACACATTGGTGGCGTTTATTTTGCTCGTCACCCCTTATTGGAAATGCATTGATTGTGTTAACCAGGGATAAGATGAGAACCCACAGAAAGTTGAACAAATTAGTTTGAATTTAATTCACCAATGAAGTCTACTCATCTATTGTGTTGAATCTATCGACACATCATACAATGAACTAGCAACCTCTAGGTCTACTTGCTCTATGTTACCTAAGTAGCATACTAGTTTTACTATTATTTTTCTTTTGTTGTGCTTAGACTTCTCAGACTTGTAATTTGAATTTAGCATGTTGAGCATTTAATACCTTTTGAAGTCCCAACCAATTTGTTCCCTATGTACTATCATTTTCCATAAACTTTGAATCAAAATCACATATTTGATTTCATTTCTTTCAGCTAATCTGCCCTATCCAGTTTCTCATACCAGGCTCTAGGGGCTTGATAGAGCTCGTAAAGAGCCTTGTCCAGTTTCTAAACCCTATCCCGATGATAAGGATGCTCGAATCCTTCGGGTTGACTGACGTAGACTATTTCACGGATTTCACCATGAAGGAATGCACTTTTTACATCTAATTGATAAACTTTAATCTTTATGTAGGATGCATAGGCTAGAAAGATACGAATTGCTTTCATCCATGCCACAAGTGCAAACACTTCATTGTAGTCTATCCCTTCGACTTATCAAAACCCTTGAACCACAAGTCGAGCCTTATTTCTAATTATCACCCCTTGGTCATCTTTCTTACACTTCAGTACCCAATTAGTGTCGATCACCTTAGCACCTTTTGGTCTGTCCATAAGGGTCCATACTCCTAACTTCTTGAACTATAGGAGTTCTTCTTGCATAGCACCAACCCATGCCTCATCATTTAATGCATCACTTACATATTTTGGCTCAAATTAAGACACAAAACATCAATAAGCACCATCATGAAGATATCCTTTTTCCATGACTGAGGCATAATCAGCTGAGTATAGCTGATTCCATGTCTGCACTCATGATAGAACATCTCTAATGATGTTTTCCAGGGGATGATGCATATAAATTGGTGATCCGGGAGTGGTGGGAACAACTACTTCAGGATCCAGATTTTGAATTCCAGGTTCAATATTTGTAGTTGTTGGAGTATGAGGTTCAGAAGTGTTAGAGTCATCAAGATCTGATGCTTGTGTACTTTCATTGGTGGGAACCTGGTCCTCCTGGTCCATATTTGCAGTCTCAACTGCTTCATCATCAGAGGAGGGGTCACTTACTTCAAGCTCTCCCCCCGAAGGACTAGAAGACTCGTCTAATAGTACCATTGGTGTAGAGTCTTGTGGAGGAGTGTTCAGAATATCGTACATCATTATTGCAGATAACTCATCATCAGGATGAGAGGGGGTAGGCTGAAGGACTTAAAAATCCATCATAATCAAAGAAGAAAGAGGGACCTTTTCCAGTAGAGGGTGGTGTATCTTTGAACATCAACATTGCACCACACTTCTACCTGACCCATTGAGTTATTATAAACTCTCTTGTCTAGTATACTGTATCCGAGAAAGATACCCTCTTCTGCCTTTTCACAAAACTCCCAGTCTGAGTTTTCTTTAACAACATGCACGGTGCACCAAATGGTTCGAGATACTCCAAGTTTGGTTTACGTCCCTGGAGCAATTCATAACAAGTTTTACCATGACGTTTGACCACTAGGACTCGATGAGAGTGTAGCATGCATTAGCCATTGCCTCGTTCCAAACTGAATAGGCAGTTTAGAGTCTACTAACATTGTTCGTGTTGTTTCTATCAAGCTACAATTCTTTCTTTCAGCAACCCCATTCATCTGTGGAGTGTAGGCAGGCGTAAATTGATGCGCAATTCCTTCTCTCTACAGAATGCCTCCATCCGCAAATTTTTGAATTCGGTTCCATTGTCTAATCGAATCTGCCTTACTTTCAGCTTATAGAGTGATTCCAAAGTAGTTACTAGATGTTTGAATGATTCAAAAGTTTCTGATTTGGATTTCAGAAACATCACTCAAGAAAATATTGAGTAATCATCAGTTACTATAAGGCAGTATAGATCTCCAGCAATACTCTTTGTGCTTACCAGGCCAAACAGATCCATGTGAAGAAGCTCGAGAGGTTTATCGATAGAATTTACTTTCTTAGCCTTATGAGACTTCTTGGTATGTTTCCCTTTCTTACATGCTACACAAAAATCTAGAAGCTGGAAATTCTTGACAGTTACTCCATTCATTAAATCATTCTTTATCAGATGATTCATCTTCCTCGGATTAATATGTCCTATTCTCCTATGCCAGGAGACTGAATCCCTCTCTATTGCCTTTGACAATAAGCATTGCATAGTGGTTTTAGTTATGGAGGCTTTTGATAGATCCAAGACATACAGATCATTATATCTTGAAGCTGACATTAGAACATTATCCTCTTGGATAACATAATCCTTCTTTAACATGTAGCACTTCTTGTTGTCAAACATAACTTTGAATCCTTTATCACAGATCTGGGAGACTGAAAGCAAGTTGTTTTGTAGTTGTTGAACGAAGTTGACCTTGTCAAACTTCACTTTCTTGTTTCCCACTTCGCCTTGAGAGGTGATGTAACCTCCTTTATTCCTAGCAAATGATACATGTCCCCTTTAATTTGTTTGATGTTAAAAAGGAGAGATGAATTCCCGGTCATGTGCCTAGACGCCACACTATCAATAATCTAGGTGTTTGTGATAGCGCTGTAACAGATACCCTGTGAGGAATCAGATGAATCAGCCATCAAAGCTATATCAGACTCTTCATTGACTGGAGATTCTGAGTTTGTTGCTCTGAGCTCTTCCTCAACCAAGTGATTTACAACATTCACAGCTTCTTCGGTATCTGACATCGCTTGTTCAGCTATGATCTCACCTTCACTAGCATATCCATCATCCAGTGCATCGATAAAAGCAATATTTGATTCCCTAGGAGAAACAAATCGGAAGGACCAGTCTTGCCCTTCATCACCTTGAGCAGTCAGAGCCTTTGTCTCTTTACTCGAAGAAGTAGTTCCAGTCATGTCTTTGTCTTGATGGTTGAATATAGGAAATGGATTTCCATTTCTAGTTTTCTTGGGCTTTACGCATTCACGTTTAAAATGCCCTTTCTCACCACAGTTGAAGCATGTGACTTTGGTTTTGTCAAAACCAAAAGTCGTATCTTTAGTGGAAACTAGATTTTGTCCCGTCTTTTTGACAAACTTCTTTGTTCTTTTGACTGCACTAGCAAAGGCCCACATTATGTCCATTCTTTCTAGCTCATTTTCATCAACTTGCTCGTAATCCTCATCTACAAGATGACAATTTCCAATCTTACTGCCAACTAAACCATCATAAGATTTTACAACCGCTGCTAGAAGATCCATGTGCTCTTTAGCAACTTCCACTGTGACATTACTGAGATTCTCAGTCTTCAACTTTGTAGTATTTGCCTCAGGAGCTATGTATTGGGTTCCAGATGACCCTGACATTTCGGTTCCTGAAGCACTGTTTGGGAAGGAGTAGAAGAACTAGACACGAACGTTATTTGTAACGGTGCTCTTGAAACAGCTGGAGTGGGAACTAAGTTGTAAAGTGAAGGATTCTGAACATAGCATCCTTTCTTCAAGTTGTATTTCATTCGCAATTCTTCCTCCCTTAACTTTAAGATGAAATCATTTATGTTTAACGTTGCAAGAATGTTGTTTTGTCTCATATTAGACACAAATGAATCCCATTTATCAGGCAAACTATCAGCAAAGCTTGAAACTTTATCTTCCATAGAAGTTGTTACACTGTGAGTGTGCAACTCACTCATAAGATGATAGAATCTGTCAATAATATCATCCAAGCTCTCATTACCTATCGACGAGAAATTATCAAATTCATTTTTGAGAGCTTTAGCTTTCAGTGCTTTAAGGGTTGCATTTCCATCATATCTTTTTTCTAATGCCCCCATAACTTTTTAGCCTACTTATTCTCAAAGAACTGATGAAAGATGTCCTTAACTATCGACTGAGTCAACAAGGCATATACTTTCTTTTCAACATTGAACAGAATCTTATGAGCTTCACTCATTCCTCCCAAAGTCAACTTGACTCCATTAGCACTGACTTGTACCGTATAACCAGTCTCAATGGATGTCTAAAGATTTGGGTCAACTCCATTTAAATAGATTTCAAACCATTGTTTCAACTATGGATATTCATCTAACGTTAACAGCTTTGGCGGTTTATTATGATTTCCAATCTCATTCTTTAGAAGCAGAAGGTTCTTGATGCGATAGTCCTTTCTGGCAGTAAATGCAGCAAATTGATCTTCCATTACTTTAAACTTGGCACTTCTAGAACAGGACAATTTCACTCGTGCAAATGGGCTATGAGTATGGACCACTCGTGCGATTGAAGGATGCGAATGAATTCAATCGTGCGATTGGATTCAGTCGTGCATATGAACAAGACGACTGGAATCAAACAACTGAAGTTTTTTAGTCGTGCGAATGAGTGATACGACAGAGTTCAGTCATGCGGATGGAGTATACGATTGAGTTCAATCATGCGAATGAATCAATGGTGCGATTGAAGGCTATTGTGTTTGCAAAATTGAATATTTTGACACTTCGACACAAAATACGATTTTCCCAGAAACCCTAATCTGTCGTATAGTGAAAAACTTAAACTTTAATGCATGTAAATGTCGAAAACACCTTTCGAAGCAAAGTGGTGACTCTTTTGATTTAAAACGTAGGTTTTAACACCAAAACTAATTGAATCCACGCAAAATCAAGAGCCAATGCTCTGATACCAATTGTCAGGACCGTGTACATACGGAGTACTAACTGATTCTGCGTGAAACCAGATCAAATAGTGTGGAATCCTATTTGATTGGCGATCCTATCAGTGAGAACGATAATCCGATCGATATGACAATGAACTAAACGTTAAGAATGAGTAGGAATCGATCAAGATCGAACTATGAAGTTGGATTGGCGAACTTGGACGCTCTGGACGGCTAGGGTTTATGTATATTCGTAGTATCTCTCCCGGTGTTCTTTTTTTCATGACTTAAGTGTTATTTATAGGTTTGTAGTATTCAGTCGTGCGACTGACTGATGCGATTGATTCATACGCACGACTGAAGGTTCAATCATACGAGTGATTCAATCTTATATCTCAATCATACCACTGATCCAGTCTCCTGGCTCAGTCATGCGACTGGTCCATAAGCCTGATATATTCATGCGTATGGTCCATTAGCATCAACAATCACTCGACTAGGTTGAACACAATTCTCAATCGTTATTGACTTAGAATTGTGTACAACAACCTCAAATCTATATATGCATATGAATCAAAGATATATAAACATCAAGGCATATATCATATTCCATTACATCATCACTTAACATATATGTAAGATATGAAAGATTTTTACATTTAAGCACATAAACTAGAAAGAATAAATGACTTTCCATTGATTCCTCCTACTTCTGATGACGACGTTCCTCTTCAAGCTGATCCCATCAGGCAATCATTACAAAATCAGAGTGTTTCAACTGAAGGAGGACCAAGCCTGTTACTATCACACTCAGATGATCTATCAACTAAGATCAGAAATCAAAAACAAGCTACTCCTCCAGCTAAAACACAAAGAACATCAAATGATGAAAGTAATCATAGTGCTGCTAAAGCTGAAGCAGGAACTGAAACAGAGTCTGACTATCTTCATAATTCCACGACAGTACAAGACGAAGGTGCCTCTGACCATAATGAACTAAATGTCTCCAATCTTGATGTAGCTATTGCTGGTGACTCCATTCTAACCACCAGAATACACAATAATCATCTAGTTGAAACCATTATTGGTGATCTTAATGAGAGGGTGACAAGAAGCAAGTCCAGTATTGCAAACATCTGTTTGTTCTCATGCTTTCTGTGTCAAATAGTACCCAAGAACATCAAAGAGGCACTTCAAGACAATAGCTGGATTGAAGCAATACAGGAAGAATTGCTCCAATTCAAAAGGCAAGAAGTATGGCAACCGGTAGATCTTCCGAAGGACAATACCCTATCGGTACTAGATGGCTGTACAAGAACAAGACTGATGATAGAGGGATCGTCATCAGAAACAAAGCAAGACTAGCGGCATAGGGATACACTCAAGAAGAAGGAATTGACTATGACGAAGTGTTTGCACCTGTTGCCATACTGGAAGCAATCAGAATCTTTCTTGCATATTCTACATCCATGAAATTTAATGTTTATCAAATGGAAATAAAGTGTGCCTTCTTGTATGGAAAGATTGCTTAGTAGGTCTATGTGAGTCAACCACCTGGCTTTGAAGATCCAGATTTCCCTCATAGAGTTTACAACCTTCACAAAGCTCTGTATGTTTTTCACCAAGCCCCAAGAAAGTGGTATGAGACACTATCATCTTTTCTTCTTGAACATGGATATGAAAGAGGAAAGATCAATCAGACTCTCTTCAGAAGAATAAGAGGAAAAGACATGTTGTTAGTCTAGATCTATGTGAATGATATCATTTTTGGCTCAACAAACAAGCAGCTCTGCAAAGAATTTGAAGACCATATGCATTCAAAATTTCAAATGAGTACTATGGGTGAACTTACCTTCTTTCTAAGGGTGCAAGTCCAACAGACAGTAGATGGAATCTTCATCAATCAATCAAAATACACGAAAACCATGTTGAAGAAATTCCACTTTGCTGAATGTCAGTCTATCAGAACTCCTGTGGATACTAAAGTGAAGATTGGACCTGATCCTTAAGGCAAACCAGTGGATCAGACTCACTATGGATCAATGATCGATTCACTTATGCATCTAACAGCTAGTAGGCCTGACATTATGTTTGGTGTTTGTGTGTGTGCCAGATATCAAGCTGATCCAAAAGAATCACATGTGAATGCAGTCAAGAGGATATTTAGATATCTGAAGGGCAAACCAGCTCTTGGGTTATGGTATCCAAAGGAAGGAGAATTTAATCTCTATGCCTTCAAAGATAGTGATTATGGAGGATGCAACTTCAACAAAAAATCCACCTCTGGCGGTTGTCATTTCTTGGTCCCAGACTAGTATCTTGGCAATGCAGGAAGCAGACAAATGTGTATGTGTCCACAATAGAAGCTGAGTATATTATAGGATCAGCTTGTTGCTCTCAAGTACTCTGGATTCAAAACCAGATGCTTGATTATAGTTTTAACTTCTTGCACACAACAATTTTCATTGACAACACAACAGCTGTTTTCATAACAAATAATCCAGTTCAGCACTCAAAAACAAAACATATTGAAATTAGATATCACTTTTTGAGAGATTGTGTTAAAAAGGGGTTAATCAAATTGATTCAAGTACCAACTAAAAATCAATTAGCTGATTTATTTACCAAGGCATTTGAATTCCTAGTTCAGTCAATTGGCATGATTAACCTTGAGTAAAATATTAAAAAAACATCAAAAATATTAAAAACATTAGAAAACTATAAAAAGAAATCAGTTTTGATGAAGAATATAATCTTTAGGAAAGGATATAATTACAGTCGTTATCTCATTCATTGTGCTTAATTTCAAAATGTGAAAGACTAAAATGACTTACCAGATATGTTGGTAGGCTCAACTTGGAATAAAAGATACATCCAGTGATGAATTAAAGACTTATTCAATTGTGAAACACTCATCACAAAGTACAGGTATGTATTGGTTTATCTGAATCCATGTGTGTGTAGTAACCTAAACACACTAGGTAATGATACTTTATGAATCTCTTTCACCAGATCGTGTCTCATCTTTGTTTTGTTGAGCAAAGACCTGATGAAACGTGCACATAGTGCAGATGTTATGATCCAAAAGATTCCCAATAAGGAACACATCCAAAATTGGATGAATCAACAAAAGCAATACATTCCAAGTGAATGAACAAAAGAATCCTATCATGGATCACCTTCCAAAGTGAAGTGAAAAGAATCCCAATATGGATCATCATGAAAAGGATCAAAGTAAAAGAATCCCAATGAAGATCACTGAAAATAAGATCTCATAACTTAAGTGACCTGGTAAGAAAAGCTGTGAAAAATGTCTACCATGCATTGTACAAGGATGGTTGATCATTCCATGCTTGTGTGTGAGGTACATATTAAATAATTAAATCAACCAAAAACATGATAAATATCATTTGTATCAAAATATCAACTAGGTCAGAGTTTAAGAGGACAAACATACCTTCAATCTTCAAGTTCATAAACATGTCAAATTTATCATAAAGAATGCATATGTGTAATGCAAGATTGATATGATCCCAACAAAAGGTATACTTATCTTCATTGTCAAAAATCAAAATAATATTCAAAAGGTTTTAAATCTTTAAAGTTTCTTTCCACATGTGGATATAAACTTTAGTGGGAGTAATTTAAAATTTTTGAGTAAGTCTATATAAATTCTCTTTTCTTGATTAAAGTATTCTCTTAAATAATAAAAACAAAACAAAAAGAAAATATTAGTGTTGTTGCAAAATTTATACCATAGTATTTCAGTCTATGTAGATTCTTGGAAGCATGAAAAGTCCAAGATTAGTCAAAATTAGGGAGCTTGTATCACTTATGACATACAAGTCAATCCAAGCAAGAATTGATAATCTTAACAGTCAACAACTTCGTAAGAAAAATCAAGGACATTTCTTCATAATATGAAAAACCAAGTCAGACACATTAATTTTTGATTAAGTTCAAAGCTAATGCAGGTAAGTGCATTGGTTAATGCAGATGCACAAATGCGGACAGTGTGTTAATGCAGATGAACTAAATCACAAATGTGTTTATACTTCCGTATTTACTATAGTAATCAAATGCGAATGGTTAAAGTTACTCAAATTTTAACTTCCGCATTTGTTATAGTACACTGTAGCAAATGAGAAAGGAAGATGTTCATAAGCATTTGTCTACTGTAGCAAATACGGTTCACAAAACTTGTTCAGCTTTGCTCACTGTAGTAAATGCGAACGAACGAAGTTCATCAGCATTTGTCTACTGTAGCAAATGCGGCTGATCAAATTTAGTCAGCATTTGCTATCGATTCTGAAACTACAGTTACATCGAAAACAAGGTGAAATTTCCAAAAATTTCATCAAGACCTAACTTTCGGACTGTTAAACCTAAATCAAACAAAGAACCAAATGATAATGAAGAACACCAAAATCCGATTTATTGATGTGATATAATACACATTTTCGACTTCAATGAACATGTAAACTAATAGGAGTTCTACTCATTATAAAAACCTTTATAGTCATGATTGTCGTAAGAACAGAGCATGATGAAAAATGAAAATGTGTAAGAAATCAATGAAATAACATCTAATAAATGGTTCAAACATAGAAAATGTGATTGTTGAATAATAAATTCACCATTTGATGTGACAACAATGATACAGTAATGTCAAACGTTCATCTTTGACCACTAAAACAAACTAATAAACGGTACACATCAGTTCTCATCAAAACTAACACACATATCTCTTATGCAAATTATATGGAAAATCTTTCATGGAGCAAGCTCCATAATGTCAGCGGTTATTTAAACCCTGATGTGCCAGAAGCTGAGAGACTCAGAGATATTATCAAATTCATCTCTACAACAAGGGTAGCTTATGCTATCACTGTTAGACCCACCATCTATGAGAACCTCATAAGGTCTTTCTACAATTCAGCTGAAGTAATTGAAGCAGATGGTGTTAGAACTTTATCTGGAAGAATTGATAATGATCATACTCTGAGCATCTCTAAAGATTCGGTAAGAAGATGCTTGCATTTTGGTGATGATGTTGATGCACCACTAGAGCTGGATGATGATGAAATAACCACATTCTTTGCTGAGATTGGTTATGATGGAGAATTTGAAGCTAAACAAATTGTAAAAGGATTAGTTGATTTGCCTTGGAGATTTCTAATCCACATGTTTCAGCACTACTTGTCCAAGAGAAAAACAGGATGGAATGATATTCCAATCTCCACTTCCTCAGCAATTTGTGCTCTCTGTACAAACAAACCATTTAACATGTATGCCTATGTATTTAATGGCCTGATTTCAAACATACAAGAGGGGAGAAGATACAAGTTCTTGATGTATCCGAGATTCATTCAGTGCCAGATAAAGGAAGCATTTCCAGATCTTGCTACTGAGGGACCGGTGCTTGATATTCCTCATTATGATACAAGATCATACAAGTACATTAAGAAGAAGGATTCAAGAAACTTTTACAGTGGAGCTCACTCACCTCTTCTTCCTTGGATGCTTCAACAGATCAATCAAGAAGAACAAGGAGAAGAACAAGATGCTCAAGATCATAATGATGAACAAGCTGCTGATGAGCAAGCTTATGGTGCTGATAGACAAAGGTCAGTGTCACCCCAGGATGATGCAAGGGGTGATTCTCACACTGGACCTGAACTTCATGATTATGCATCACCATTTGTATCTTCTCCACAACCAACTCCACAACCAACACCATAACCAACTCCACAACCAACACCACAACCAACACCACAACCAACACCTCAACCATCTCCACAACTAACACCACAACCAATTTCACCACCTCATTACTCACCTTATCACTCACCAACTTCACCACATCTACCATTGCCTACCCATGATTACCCAACTAAGTTTGGAGACTCAACTAGCACATCTAAAGCATCCAAATCATCTTTGGATGAGGAGGATCAACATGTTCAAATGCCTGTAAAGAGAGCAACTTCTGAGACTGCTCCCTCAAAGAGCTTTGCTGAATCAAATGTAAATAGGATTGATGAAAAAGATGAGTTGATATCTGAACTGTTGCAAAAGGTTGAAAGAATGGAGAAAATGCTGAATAGGAGGGCCATAATTATTGATGATAGGATTCTAGAATTGGATGAAAAGGAGCATGAGCTAAAAGAGTTAAAAGAAAAATATGAAGTTGAAAAGAAAGAGAAAGAGAATGTAGATACATGTATCCCTAGTTTCTGAACTTAATGTAATATGTCTTTATTGTCTTACACATATGTAATTGTACGGGTACCCTAGCCGTCCAAAGACCTCTAGCCACCTGTTCCAACTTCATAGATCGCAGTAGATTGATTGCTAATCGTTCTTAACGTTTAGATTCAATCTTTAATTGATTCTACGTGCGTTCTCACTGATTGGATCGCCAGTCAAATAGGATTTCGCACTATTTGATTCGGTATACGCATAAATCTATTAATATTCGTTCAGTTTCGATCCTAACAAGTGGTATTAGAGCTTTGGCTCTAGATTTATGTGTGATTCAATCGTTTTGATATAAAAAATTGTGTTTTTACACTCAAAAACGCAATCTTTTGTGTCAAATCGGGTTTTAGACGTCTCCTGATCATAAAGTTTAGTTTTTTCTGGCATACAACAATTAGGGTTAGCAAGAAATTCGTGTTTTAGCGTCCAAACATCTAAATCTATGAATTTTCGAAATCCAGCAGGTTCAGTCGCACGATTGACTCAATCGCACGACTGAGGTCATACGCATCCCCCATACGCACGATTGGACTCATTTGTACTCCCATTCATACGATTGAGAAGTCTATTCGCATTGTTCAACCGCATTAGTTCATTCGCCTGACTAAGTCAACCGGATTAGTTCAGTCACACGATTGGACCATCCGCATAGTTCAATCACCCGAATTGCCCAATCGCACACCTTCATCCGCACAAATAAATCAGTTTGGTTTAAAGTTAAAGTTTATAGCAATGGAGGATCAATACTCAGCATTCACAGCAGGGAGAGACTCACGTATTCAGAACTTACTGCTATTGGAGAATGAAGTGGGGAATCATAATAAACCCCCAAAGCTAATCATGTTAGATGAATACCCACATTGGAAGCAACGTTTCAAGATCTACTTAAATGGAGTAGATCCCAACCTGTGGGAATCTATAGAGACAGGGTACAGCATGCCAGTAGGAGCTGATGGTATCAAACTTACACTAGGTGACATGACTGATGGACAAAAGGTCAAATACAATGCTGAAAAGAAAGTTTATGCTTTTCTTACATAGTCTATCCCGAAGGATATTTTCCATCAATTCTCAGAGTATACACAAGCAAAGAAACTATGGGATGCATTGGAGAAAAGGTATGACGGAAACGCATCATTGAAGGCCATAAAGGCTAATGCTTTAAAGAAGGAGTTTGACAACTTCTCCTCGATGGGAAAAGAAAGCCTAGATGATGTTATCGATCAGTTCTACCACTTGATGAGTGAGATGCACACTCGTGGAGTATCGAAGTCAATGGAGGACAAAGTGTCTAACTTTGCAAATGGGTTGCCGGAGAAATGGGTCTCATTTGTCTCCAATCTCAGACAGAATGGTATGCTAACGAAGTCCAGAGCTCAAAAGTCTTCTTATGATCAGAATCCTTCACTGTACAACGCGACTCCTCAAGCTAAAACATTTGGAGCACCTCTTCAGACAGCTTTTGTATCAAGCTCGTCTGGTCCTTCTCAAGCTTCTACTTCAGGGTTAGAAACGTCAGGGTCGTCTGGTACCCAATACATTGCACCTGAAGCAAATGCAGCAAACCTGAAGACCGAGAATTTCGGTAATGTAACAGTTGAGGTAGCTAAAGAACACATGGATCTCTTAGCTGTAGTAGTCCACTCCTATGATGGACTAATTGCTGGTAAAATTGGAAACTACCATCTGGCAGATGAGGACTATGAGCAGGTTGACGAGACAAAACTGGAGCGGATGGACATAATGTGGGCCTTAGCAAGTGCTGTCCGAAGAGCTAAGAAGTTTATCTAAAAGACCGGACAGAATTTGATTGCAACTAAGGACACTACCTTCGGCTTTGATAAGACCAAGTTAACTTGTTTCAACTGCGGTGAGAAAGGGCACTTCAAAAGGGAGTGTGTGAAGCCAAAGAAGACTGGCAATGGGAATCCTTTCTCTTCCTTCAATCGTCAGGATAAACCACTAGTAGTACTACTTCATCAAGAAAGGATCCCAAAGCCTTGACTACTCATTATGATGAAGGACAGGACTGGAGCTTTCGGTTTGTCTCACTGGGAGAATCCAATATCGCTAGTGTAGAGGATATAGATGATGATTCGGCTAGTGAAGGAGATCTTGTAGTCAAACTAGCAATGTCAAACATAGAAGAGACTGCACCAGTGGTCAACTACATGCCTGAAGAAGGGAAAACTACAACAACATCAGAATCACCAGCTCTAGAAACACCAGACTCTGCATTGATGGCTGATTCATCAGAACCCTCTCAGGTAAGTCCTACTAACCAACTTTTAAATAATCATGCTTGTTCTGATTGTAATAAATTTAGGGAAAGCACGGATTTAAAATTTGCTAGGTTATTAGATCATAATGATAACTTAGTAAAGGATTTGGAATTGTGCACTGAAGCTAACGGAGTGTTAAAACAATATGAGCATAGTTACAAAGAAAAGATAGGTCTTTTGAACAAAAAGCTTAGGGAAACAGAAGTAGTAGCCTTTAACCAAGCTAATGACATTAGGTACTATCTTAACTCCCTAGAGAAAACTAAGAAACAAAAGGTAGTTTTAGAAGTAGAAGTTAATTCCTTAAAGCAAAAACTGCACAGTTGGACAAGTTCATCACATACTGTCCAAAACTTAGAGAGAGAGAGAAACAACGGGGAGGGATTGGGTTATAAAGTTGTTCCAGCACCACATGAGATCTTGATGCACACAAAATGTAAACCAATCAACGATAATCCAATCAAGGATCATGTGGTGTCTACTCCTCTTGTAAGTGATCCAGATTCCACATGTAAATCAAATGAATCTGGTACTAAACAAAAGGAGGCCACTTCAAAGGTGTAACACCCGGTTATTTTAAAAGACAAGATATTAGGAATAAAAGAAAGAAAGGCAATTAAGACCAAGTGGAGGGACTAAAAGTGTAAAAAGGACAGATATCTTTGAAAAGTTGGTGTAAAGGTGGGCATGGCCGCCCACCCTCACTTCACATCAACATATCTTTGGTTCTAGAGAGAGAGAGCAGGAGAGAACTCTCGGCTAGTGAAAGAAGAAGAAGAAATGAACGAATTCAAGGTAAGAATTCATGGTTTTTATGTGTTTATGACGGGTTTTATCCCGGTTATGTGTTTATGTGCTTATGGGTTGCGTTTGTGCTCGGGTGTGTGTGTTTTTGGATGTTGTTTTTAGGTGTTTTGAACTCTTTGCAAGAGGGTTAAAAGGAAGAACACCCAAGTTGCACCAGGTGAGTTCTAGACCCGGTTTTTACTTGTTTTCAAACATCTTTGGGGTTGAAAATGTATTTAAATGATTTTCAAATGTTTGAGTATGTATGCCCGTATGTATTGTGCATGAATGAATGTGATTCTTGAATTCTTATAGGTTATCATGTTTAGAATAGCCACATTAAGCTTAGAACAGATGGATTTGATGATTGGGTTGAAAACATACTAGAAACATGTTGGACAGAAGGTCCTGCGCCTAGATAAGGCACATGCGCCTAAAAATGCCTTAGAAAGAATTAAGTGTAATCCATGCACCCAAACAGTAGCCCATGCGCCTAAGATTACCTTATAGATGATTAAGTACAGCCCATGCGCTGAACAGTGGCTCATGCGCCTAGAAATGTTAGCCAGACGACTAAGTGTAGGGCCATGCGCCCCAATAGTGCCCATGCGCCTAAGTGTCCACGCGTCCGAATTGCTCATGCGTCTAAAGTGTCCATATGCACAAATAGTGCCCATGCGCCTGAATAGTTCATGCGCCTAAAGTGAAAATGTTTAAGTGTTGGTTAATGCGCCTATATAGTGATGAAACGCCCGAACAGGGCTCATGCGCCCAAATAGTTCCCATGCGCCTAAGCACTTAGAAAATTTTACAAAATTTTCTGGGAGTCTGTGCTTTAGGGTTTTGACTGAGGTTGACTAAGGGCTTATTAATGATGATGTTTCATGCATGATATGATTACTTATGATTGTTCCTTGTTATTGTTATTGCTATTATTATTACTTATAGTATGTGACTTTACGTGGTATGTTATTATCGTAACGTAAAGTATATCGTAATAATAAAGTGAAAAAGCTATAAAGAAAAGAAGAGAAACATTAATGAAAATGTTAACAAGTCCTGCAAGCTTACAGGAGGTACACGACCATGTTGTCGTTAGCTCAACTGTGCTGCGGGTTAGCTACCCTATTATGCACACAGGGTCAATCAATTGAGATTGGCAGGACCTTTGTAGCGTGTCCTGGGTGATTGTGTTGGCCTTGTACATAGTACACAGAACCCTTTCGAGGGATACAGTTGACCCTTTCGGGGGATATAGTTGACCCTTTTGGGGGATACAATTGACCTTTCGGGGGATATAGTTAACCCTTTCGAGGGATATAGATGGCCCATCACCCGTTTTCCATCGCGCATATAGTTGGGGTATTGCTCACTGGTCCATACAGAAAGTGAAACATAAAGATAAAAGTTTACAGAACAGACAAGGCATACAGTAAAGAGAACGAACAACATTTGTTCATATAGTTGATGTGTGCTCACATATACAGTATAGAGTTGTATTCTACAGAAAAGAGTATTTTCATATACAACATATAGAAAGTATTTTATTACTTATAAAACTAGAGCTCACTCAGCAACGCTGACTTTTATACATTTTCAGTTGGTAGGTAATTATTGCTGAGGATGGCACGAGGGTGAAGCTACTCGGCAGGGAAAGTCTGACATCCATTCTGTTGGACCAAAAGAACCAGTGAGCCGGATCAGAAAAACCTTAAGTCCCACAGACATCACAACAACTGCTGAAGTCCACAACAGCTGAAGACAAAAGTCTGAGGACACAAGTGCTGAAGACAAAGTCTGAAGACAAGTGCTGAAGACAAAGTCTGAAGACACAAGTGCTGAAGACAAAGTCTGAGGACAAGTGCTGAAGACCAAGTATCAGTCGTTGTCACAACAGCTGAAGAGGTCTTCTTCAGTAGTTGTGACGGTTTTCTTTCAGTAGTTTTATGTTTTCCTTTCTGTAGTTTTGTAAAACGACTGAAGAGCTTGTTCTTCAGTCGTTGTAGTTTCAGTAGTTTCGTATCAATAGTTTTATGTTTTATACTTAGCACTCTGATATGTTCTCAGTAGTTGTGAACATTTCAGTAGTTTGTTAAGTTTTAGTTATTTTTGTAACAAATCTGCCAGATGTCACTATCCCGTGATATCAGCAGTGATTGCACTCTATATAAGGAGTGTCAACCTTATTGTAATGGTGAATGATTGAGCAGAAACATTTGATATTATTGAAACATTCCTTTTCACAAAAATATATTCTCTCTTTACAACCGTATTTGTTCATAATGCATACGAATATCAAATTCTTGCTATAATTTGTCTAATTCTTATTCTTATTCCGCTGCGTTACACTCTAATCTATCAAACTTGAGATCACTGATCCTGTCAAATGGTATCAGAGCCTGTTCATCATTGATCGATCTAATAATTGATCATTGAAACTGCTATCCAAGATCCAAGTTTGATTGAATTAGCATTGTTGCAAGAAACGGTTATAGAGATTGAATTTTCTATGTTTTTGGTCATTCATCCTGAGATTTATTCTTGGTTTTCATTGAGTCTGTTGTGGTCTGTGTAAAATCTTTTAAAAGCTTGAATTAAATTGTATTTGGACCTAAAATGACTACTCCTTCCAATGATCCTCACAATACTGGTTCCTCAACAAGCCTCTGATGCTGGTTAGGAATGAGTACAACATATGGCAACAATGAATGCTCCATCACCTGTCTGTTAACAGCTCAGGTTGTTGGACATCAGTGGTACATGGTCCACACAAGCCTATGGTGAATAACCCGGAAACCAATCAAATGGTTCCAAAGAGGAGGGAGCAATACTCAGATGAGGATAAGAAATTGTTTGAGATTGATGCAAAAGCCCATGGAATTCTGGCCATGGCACTGCCCAATGAAATCTATTCTGGGCTAATGTATTATGAAACTGCCCATGACCTCTGGAATGCCTTGAAAGAACAATTTGGAGGAACAGATGAGGTCTTGGCAAATAATAGAGAAATCCTTGCCCAACAATATGAGACATTCTCTCATAGGAAGGGTGAGACACTGACTCAACAGTTTGAGCGGTTCTCTTGTTTGATCTCTGAATTAAAAATGGTCAAACATGAGTACACAAACAGCCAGATGAATAACAGATTTCTCAGATCACTGCCTGAGAGATGAGACACATATACTATTGTCTTACGCTCCAGTGCAAATTTGGACAAACTATCTCTCACCCAACTCCATGGGAAATTGCTCACATTTGAGAGAGAGATAGAACAGAAACGAAAACTGTCATCATCTGGAAAGCTCACTGATGATTTTGTACGAGGAAACACTGCCTTGGTAAGTCATGAGTCAGAGTATGCAGGATCAGAATGCCAATATGATGAGCATATTGATTTCACCTCAAACAATTCTAATCATGCCTTTGTGAGTGTTGATTGTCATTCTGGTAATAATAGTGACAATCTATGCTTTATCATGGATGATTTGAAGGCATTGCTGATGATGATTTAGAAGAGATGGATATTTTGAGCCAAATGGCCTTGATCAATATCAGATCTCAGAAATTTTACAAGAGAACTGGCAGGAAATTTCCTGGACTCTCTGACAAAACCAAAGTCGGTTTTGACAAGAGCAAGTTGAAGTGTCAAAAATGCCACAGGCTTGGACACTTTGCAAGAGAGTGTAGATCATCTGGATCTAACACTTCTGCACCCTTTTTGACTTTTCCAAATAACAATTCACAATTCCAAGGGCAACACTCTGCTGGTTCTAGTCATTCATCACACCCTCAATCTCCTGCATATTTTGTTCCTCAGGGTCAAATGCCATATCCTTATCCCTGCTATTATATACCACAGTCAAATCAAGTTCAAGCTCCTATAGTACCACAATCTCATGCACCACCAGAACCTCAACCATCTCCATCTCAATCACAACCTCATCACAGCTTCTTCACACCTGGAGTCGTTGACTGGAGTAGCTTACCTAATAACTTGTCTGGTCACACTGAGAAATACTATGCTGGTGCTAGTCAACATGGTGGTGAACACCCTTTTGGAAATCTTGCTCTCATGGCCCTGGAGTCTACTGAGGGTTCCTGTTCAAATACATTATCTTCATAGGTAACTCAGGTATCTTCAGAGGCTAAAGCCAAGTTATGTTCTGAATCATGCATAGCTGCCTTTGTCTCTATTAGAGAGGCAAATGTAGCATTAATAAATCAAAAACTTGAGCTTGAGAAAACCATTTTCAAAAGAAAAGCTGAGCATGAGTCTGCTTTTAACAGTAAAAGTGATGAGATTTATAAGCTTAAATGCCAATTAAATGATGAAAAGGCCAAGCTAGAGGTTATTCTGGAAGACCACAGGAGTCTCAAAGAAAAACTTGCAGTGACCCAAGTTGAGTGTGAACGCTGGGTCTCATCATGCAAGGGATTTGAAATGCTTCTTAGCAAGCAAACTGCTTCAAATGTGAAGTTTGGCATTGGTTACAACCATACTGCTCCACCAACAGACTTTACTCCTAACTCCATAGTTAAGTCTGAAAGTGAAAGCAATCTCCAAACCACATTATCGTGTGAGTCATTCTCCAATGATAATCTAAGATCAGAGAATGAAACCAGTGTTAAGATCTCAACAAATAAATTGACTGATGGTCTAACTACTGAGACTCATATGAAGCTGAGTACTTCAGATGTTGTTCCTCAATGTACCTCAAGTACTGAAAGAGACCCAACATCTGAAAAGCATTTCAAATTAGTTGAAATACAAGGACTAACAACTGCTGAGGAATCCATCAAACAGTCTATTAGAACGGATGGAAAAAAGTTGAATTACCAGTCTTCAGCTGTTACAAATCCTTTAGTACCTAGTATTGATAGGAGGAAAGTATTGAAGATCACACCTTCAGTAGTTTCCACTTCAGCAGTAAAGATGTCCAAGATGAAGAATAAACCATGTGAAATTTGTGGTAAATTCAATCATCTATCTGATGAATGTTGGTACAAAAAGGGTTTAAAGCTCCAAAGGGATAAGCTCATTAAACTAGAAATAAATAAAATGAAAACTGAGTTTGAGACCAAGTTTGTACCACAATCATCTCAACCTGATAAACCCAAGGCCTTACCCAAATCCACTAAGAAGGATGTGGTTTATCAGAAGACAGCTGATATTGTTCCTCATGATAAACATAAGACTAATCCTGTGAAGTCTAAGAAGGAGGAAATGTGGGTCACAGGAACTCATCAAAAACAAGCTCTGGAGTGTCAAATGAACTGAAAGCTCGAGCTTCAAATCAGACACAGCTTGTTATGATGGTTCAGCATCTGTTGGGGAGAGTTAACCAACTTGAAACCCATGTGATCAAACCACTGGAGAGGAATTCCAGGCCCAAATCCATTTCAGCACCATCTCCATCTTCATCAGCCGTTAATCATAAGAAACCAGCTATGGTTAAATCTGTTGATAAAGTCAGTCCCAAAACCAAAAAGGTTTGGGTCTCCAAAGCTAACTAGTTTCTTGATTGTGCAGGGTTCTTCAGCATGCCAAAGAAGCATCTGGTATGTGGACAGTGGAGGATCCATGCACATGACTGGGAGCAGCTCTCTTCTTCATGATTACTCTCAGGGAAAGAAGGGATTTGTCTCATTTGGAAATGATGCTAAAGGTTACATCATTGGAAAGGGATTTGTGTCTAATGGAGATATTAGATTTGATGATGTCAACCATGTGGAGAATCTCAAATACAATCTGTTAAGTGTCAGTCAGATGTGTGACAAAGGACATGTTGCTCTTTTCACAAGCCAGAACTGTAGGATTCTGTCTTCCAAGGTTCTGAGCCTGATTGACAAAGTACTGGATGATAATACTCTCCTGAAGGCTAACAGGATAGGAAGAGTATATGCCTTGGATCTGTCAAAGAAAATGAGTTAAGAGGCCATCCATGCTTGTTCTCCAAGGCCTCTCTCCAAGAATCTAAACTGTGGCATAGAAGGCTGGGTCATGTTAATCTCAAAAACATGAATCAGCTGATCCACAAGAGTTTAGTGAGAGGTCTTCCAATAAATGAGTTCAATTGTGATGAAATCTGCACTACATGCTTAAAAGGGAAACAACATAAA
The DNA here is from genome assembly GCA_025506515.1 of Flaveria trinervia. Classification (NCBI taxonomy): domain Eukaryota; kingdom Viridiplantae; phylum Streptophyta; class Magnoliopsida; order Asterales; family Asteraceae; genus Flaveria; species Flaveria trinervia. The sequence goes on from CM046451.1 coordinate 25,600,811, forward strand.
GTTTCATTCCCAACCATAGAAGAATCCAAGTCTAATGCCTGCTTACAACTACTGCACATGGATCTTTTTGGTCCTGTGAAGGTAATGAGTATGGCAAAGAAGAAATACTGTCTGGTAATTGTGGATGATTACTCTAGATATGTATGGACCTTCTTCTTGCATTCAAAGGATGAGGCTGCTAGTCCATTATGAACTTTGTGTTACACGTTGAGAAGCAGTATTCCCTACCAGTTAAGTGTGTGAGGAGTGACAATGGTACTGAATTCAGAACCACACTCTTGATGAGCTTTACTTATCCAGGGAATCAAGAGGCAGTATAGCATCCCAACGACTCCAGAGCAAAATGGAGTAGTGGAGAGAAAGAACAGGACCCTCATTGAAGCTGCAAGGTCCATGTTAGCTGATTCTGGTCTGCCACTGACCTTTTGGACTGAAGCTGTCAATACAGCCTGCTATGTACAGAATAGAGCCTTAGTAAATCAGAGGTTGATGAAAACTCCTTATGAAGTTTCACATCATTTAGCCCCTTTGATTTCATTCTTTAGAGCATTTGGGTGTCCCTGTTACATTCAACACAAAGGATCAACTCCAAAAGTTTGATTCTAAGGTGGATGCAGGGTATTTTGTTGGGTATTCATCCACTTGCAAGGCTTATAGAGTATTCAACTGTCGGACAAAGATAGTTGAAGAAACCTTGCATGTGAAGTTCAATGAATCCCCTAAGGATACAATTCCACAAAACCCTGTGGAGTTGTTTGATCTGGACATTCTGCAATATTCCTTATCAACCACCTGATGTTGCAGATCATATGAATCCATCATCTTCTGTAGCTAGTCATCCATCTGGTGTAATGATGATGATGATGATATCAGTAATCACCTTTTCAAGTTTAGTGATCAACTGCCTGATTCAGCTAGACCTGATGTTCCTGTAGCTTCAGTAGCACAATCCACAACAAATGCTGATGAGATTTCTACAACTTCAACTTCCTTTGAATTACCATCTACTGATTGGTTTCAAGGAAATGCTTCACCATCACCATCTGTTGCTGCTGAGCCTGCTACAAACATTTGCACAGATCTTATTGTGTACAAGATCTGAAGAATCACCCTATGTCTCAAATCATTGGTGATATCAATGCTGGTGTTTCAACAAGAAGTCAATTGTCTAATTTCTGCTTCTATGATCTCTTCAATAGTCAGCAAGAGCAAAAGAACTATCACATTGCTTTAAGGGACAAGGATGGGTTGAAGCCATGCAGCTTGAGCTTCTTCATTTCAAGAAACATCAAGTGTGGGAACTGGTTCCTCTACCTCCAGGTAAGTGTGCAATAGGCACTAAATGGGTGTTTAGGAACAAAACTGATGAAAATGGGCTTATTGTTAAGAACAAGGCCAGACTGGTTGTACAGGGGTTTTCACAAGAGGAAGGCATTGATTATAATGAAACCTTTGCCCCTGTAGCCAGACTGGAAGCAATTCGATTTTTTTAGCTTATGCTGCTTATCACAACCTTAAAGTTTTTCAAATGGATGTCAAAAGTGCATTTTTGTATGGGCAAATTAAAGAAGAGGTTTATGTATGTCAACCACCAGGTTTTGAGGACAATAAACATCCTAATTGGGTGTATAAGCTTGATAAGGCTCTCTATGGGTTGAAACAAGCTCCTAGAGCCTGGTATGAGACATTATCAAACTTTCTTCTGGAAAATAATTTCACTAGAGGCTCCATAGATAAGACTTTATTCATTAAGAAAGCTGGGCAGCATAATCTACTTGTTCAAATTTATGTAGATGATATTATTTTTGCATCCTCTGATCCACAGTTGTGTGATGCCTTTACAAAGTTGATGAAACAGAAGTTTGAAATGAGTGCCATGGGAGAATTACAGTTCTTTCTAGGTTTGCAAATCAAACAAAAGGATGATGGAATTTTCATTCATCAGTCCAAATACACAAAAGATCTTTTGGAAAAGTTTGATTTACAAAAGTGTAAGCCCTGTTCTACTCCCATGTGCAACACCACACAACTGGATACAGATCAGAAAGGTAAAGTGGTTGATGAAACACTTTACAGATGTATGATTGGGTCCTTGATGTACTTAACAGCTTCTAGACCAGATATTATGTTTGCTACATGTGTTTGTGCTAGATTTCAGGCTGCACCTAAGGAGTCTCATTTGATTGCAGTCAAGAGGATCTTTAGATATTTGCAAGGCACCATCTCTAGGTTTATGGTATTCTACTAGACATTCTGGTAAATGGTTGCTTTTCTGACAGTGACTATGCAGGGTGTAAGTTGACAAGAAAGTCCACTTCTGGAGGATGCCAATTCTTAGGCAACTGCTTGATTTCTTGGCAGAGTAAGAAGCAGACCTCAGTTGCTACATCAAATGCTGAAGCAGAGTACATTGCTGCTGCAAGCTGTACATCTCAGGTACTCTGGCTTCAAAACCAATTATTGGATTATGGCATAATAGAGACTAAGATCCCATTGTTAATGGACAGCTCTTCAGCTCTTTGTATTGTCAAGAATCCTGTCCAGCACTCTAGGACTAAACATATTGAAATCAGACACCATTTTATTAGAGATTGTTTTGAAAAAGGTCTGATTGATCCAAAATTTGTTCCTAGTGCTGATGAGCTTGCAGACATTTTCACTAAGCCCTTGGATAGCACAACTTTCCAAAACCTAGTGTTAAGGCTTGGTATGCTGCAGCTAGAATAAGTGACAACTACTGGTGATCTCAGCTCACAAGTACTGATGATCATTAGTTTATTATTGTCATATATATAAGTACTGACGTTATTTTCTCTCCAGAAGTTTTCTTTAAACTACTAGAGCTTAACTTCTTAGTACTCAGGTAATTTATTTGTTAAAACAATTGATGTAGTTACAACAGCTGATGTAGCTCCAACTACTGTTGTCAGAAATACAAATACGTACTGATGTCCTATGAAACATCTGAAAACGTCTGATGAGTACGTGTTGAGGACAGTATGAAACAGCTGAAAAGCAATGAATTGACGACAACTACTGATGAGCCTTTTTGTCTTCAGTAGTTTCCCAACTGCTGTTCTTTCTAAACAACTGAAGCAAAACCATTCTTCAGTAGTTTCACAACTACTGATGACTAACACCAAGTCTTCAGTTGTTTACAACAATTGATGGTAAAACCAAAGTCTTCAGTAGTTTCCCAACTACTGATGACTAATACAAGTCAGTTGTTTCATCACTGAAGTCAAAATGTCTTCAGTAGTTTTATAACTACTGATGACTAAATCTTTAGTAGTTTTATAACTACTGATGACTAAATCTTCAGTAGTTTTATAACTACTGATGACTAAATCAGAGACTTCAGCTGTTTCAACGTCTGACATTTAAAACCAAGTCTTCAGTTGTTTTATAACAACTGCTGATCACACCAATACGATCAGTCATTCCAAACCTCTGAAAGTTAATACCACGTCATCAGTAGTTTCAACAACTGATGACTACACCAAAACCTTCAGTCGTTTTCTAACCCTACCCTTTAAATACCTTATCCCACCTTCAGAGTTTTTACTTTCTTCTTTTCTCAAACCTAACGTTCAAAAAACTCTGTAACCTCTCTTCATCAATGGCGACCATGCAACTAAAACCTCGACACAACTGTGTCGCACATCTCACAAAATCGCCATACTGGACCACGTTTCACAACGCCATTCATTTAATGGTTCAGTCACCTTACAAAACGGCTTTTCTGTTAAATCCCACCATATATGCCGAACGCTTAACCAATTCTGGACAAACGTCACTCTTGTTTGAGGAGAATGACACAGAGTCTCTTCAATCATTTGTCCATCATCAAAAAGTGGTCATTACTCAGACATTCTTCGCCAAACCCTCAACTGGATGATGCCACTTTCCCAACTGGTTATCCAAAGGGCACAATCGATCAATCATTTGCCCAGCATGGATACCAGGGTAACCTGAGTGCATCTACCATATTGAAGAAACATTTCCAGGATGCCGAACGTCTCATCTTTCACCTGGTAAATGTCTGCCTTGCCCCCAAGACTTCATCATGGGATCAAATGTCCACAGGTGGCAACAGGTAATGTACTCCATCCTTGAGCAACAACCTTTAAATTTTTCTGAAACTATTTTTAGAGCTCAAGGATATGGCCCAAAAACAACTTGCTAACCGTTGGATATTATATCCTCGGTTCATAATGGCCATAATTGAAAACCAGCTTCAAGCTGAGGGACTTGTTGGCCTGGGAGTCCCTGCTACGGCTGTATTGCCTGAAGTATACTCTCGGCACAACTCTGACCAATCACTAAAAATGGCTGCCAAGCTGCGCAAACCCACGCAGCTGGAACCCACAACCACCACCTCCAAATCAAAGTCCCCACCAACCCACTAAAAAGAAGACAAAAAAGGCTACTCAGGGAAATGAGTCCCCTGAGGATGCCCCTGCAACACAAACGCAGGCTATATCCACTGGTTATACCCCCTAGTGGATACAAGGACTTCACCAGCCACAGCCGCTCAGGATTCCTCTCAAAAGGAGCCTGCAACAACCAAAGAAGGGGTACCCACTAATCTGGGATCTTCCTCATTTGAGGAGATTGCCATTGAAGAGCACCATTCTCCCCAGGTGCATATTGTGTTACCCCATCTCCCACTGCAACCGCCCCACAAAGTCCTACTCTCATTATTGCAAACGTGCTGACTCAGCTGTATGCCTCTCCTCCTCCCCAACAAACACCAACAAAGGGGAAAACCACAGCAATTGAGGAAGAGGATCAACATGCTCCTGACAGCCCACAGCACGAGGGTTTAACTGTTCTATCTCCTGGTGTGGATATGGAGACCAGAACATCTGGTGAGGCTGCCACCTCTTCTGACTCAGCACATGATCAGACTAAGGCTGGTAACATAGCTAAGACCTCACCAGAGGTAACAGCTAATGAAGGACATTGTCCTAAGGCTGGAAGTCCCCAGTTCCAAGAAAAAGGGGCACATGCTACAACTGGTCTACACCCAGTGCATGTACATCCGGCTACAAGCAGGAGGTCAGGTGATTCAGCATCTGCTGATGATGACCTGGGCTTCTTTTATGATGTTCTGGCCCAGAACACAATTCTTGAGGAAGAAGTCAGTAAACTACAAAGACTACTTGACCAATTCTCTCAAACAGCAAGTCCATCTGCCACCAACATAAACCCACAGATGGCACCTTCACCTGAAGGTCTCCCACACACTCAGCCACTTAAAACTTCCGAGCCACCAGCCTCTATTTCTGGCACTGCTTCTCAGGGACAGAACCCCTCTGAGCAAACAGCTACTATTTTTCAGCAATCCCTACCTCTCATCACCCCAATGCTCACAGACATTGTGATCAAAACCATGGACGAGAGGCTTCCCTCAATCATACAACCCCTGGTGGAGGAGATTGTGAGCACAAGGCTTTCTGCTACTCAAACCCTTGCAACCAATGCAACCAAAAAAGGGGAGATCAGTCAGTGAAAGCAAAGAGGAAGAGCATAGAGGGGAAGAAAGAAAAGGAGACTGAGAAGGAAGAGGAGTTTGTGAAGGGAGCTGACATTGATCAAGTGGGTGAAAGTCACAAAGACTTTCATGTCACATAAGAAGAGAAAGGTTGAAGGAAAAGAAAAAGAACTCGAACTCGATGAGATGATCAAAATGGCGGATGCTACACACAGTAAATCAATGGACTCCATTATTGATCAACTGTATAGACAGGGGTTCGATACTGCACAGCTTGACTCAGAGATTAGGAGACTTGAAGTTAAAGAAATTAACTCAAGATGGGCAAGTTATGATGCATTAGAAAGAGAAAGACTAGAGATCATGATCAGATTCATTACAAAGTACCTGGGAGATCATTGATCGAGATTAAGTCATGGACCAGGGACAGTATCTTGGCAATAACCACCAAGATCTGTTCGTCTGAAGCATACACTAAGGGATTGGTGATTGAAGCACTAAATGAGGCAGGTGCTGGGAACAGAAAGGAACTAGCAAAACACTCAAAAGCCTCACTCACTACAAGAATGCTAGAACAACCTGCAAAACCTCCCACTTCAAAATCACCACTACCACAACCCTCTAAACCAACTCCTTTACCCTCAAAACCAACAGCCGATGATGCACCCAAGAAGAAGAAGAGAAGGGTGTTGAGGCTAGAGAAGAAGAGATGATGATGATGATGAGGAAGAAGATAGGCTGCCTCTTTCTGCAGTCCTAACTTTGCCTAAAGCCAAACCTATGCCCATCACTCCCACCTCACAGATGGAAGCTGTGAGAGTAAAGATAGAAGAAGAACAACAGCAAAAGCTTCATGATGATGAGATGCTGAAAAGCATAGACAAAACTTATGTTGCTTCTTCATCAATAATCAGTATGAAGAAGGAAGCTCTGAGATTGTACACCCTTGCTAACACATTTCAATATCAAAAGGAAAAGGTGAGAATATGGCCTGATCCTAGGGTGGCTCACAGAATTGTGAAGAAAGACATTCCTTCGAGATACAAGGGCCAAGTAAAAAGGATCGTAGATGAAGAGATCACAGTGGTCCTTGTAGTATCACCCTGGAAAATTGTAGAAGATTTCAAGAAGGCCTATGAAACTAAACAGCCACCCCAAAAGATGTTAGAGAACAGAGTAATTAAAAAGGGGTTAGTCTACAAGAGGCTTGAGAACTTCAAACAAAATGAGCTCAGTCTGTTACTTGAAAGGACTCACCCAGATGAGTTTGCATACAGACAGATCACAACAGTTGAGCTCAAAAATGGCAAACAGGCTAAGTACATTTTAGAGCTATATGGGCGTGAAGGATTGTTTGATGGTGAAGCTGAAAATCTTACCATGGAAGAACAAATTATGTTTCTCAGAGCATACACCAGAGAATCCTACAGGCTTATACATGGGAAGTAGATTTCATGGATAGGACCACAGCCCTGTGTCCAGTTCCCCAAAGTCAGGGCTCCTATCCATACTATGCCAACCAAATTTCAAAAATTTATTCCCAGGCCAGTGCTTAATTGGGTCATCTTCTTAGCTGATCAAGAAGGAAAAAGACCAATCTTATTGCCACCAATAAGTGGGACCTCAATAAAGTTAAGGTTTTGGCTGCATTAGTTCAGGGGGAGTTTGTTGGACCAAAAGAACCAATGAGCCGGATCAGAAAAACCTTAAGTCCCACAGACGTCACAACAACTGCTGAAGTCCACAACAGCTGAAGACAAAAGTCTGAGGACACAAGTGCTGAAGACAAAGTCTGAAGACAAGTGCTGAAGACAAGTCTGAAGACAAAGTCTGAAGACACAAGTGCTGAAGACAAAGTCTGAAGACCAAGTATCAGTCGTTGTCACAACAGCTGAAGAGGTCTTCTTCAGTAGTTGTGACGGTTTTCTTTCAGTAGTTTTATGTTTTCCTTTCTGTAGTTTTGTAAAACGACTGAAGAGCTTGTTCTTCAGTCGTTGTAGTTTCAGTAGTTTCGTATCAGTAGTTTTATGTTTTATACTTAGCACTCTGATATGTTCTCAGTAGTTATGAACATTTCAGTAGTTTGTTAAGTTTTAGTTATTTTTGTAACAAATCTGCCACATGTCACTATCCCGTGATATCAGCAGTGATTGCACTCTATATAAGGAGTGTCAACCTTATTGTAATGGTGAATGATTGAGCATAAACATTTGATATTATTGAAACATTCCTTTTCACAGAAATATATTCTCTCTTTACAACCGTATTTGTTCATAATGCATACGAATATCAAATTCTTGCTATAATTTGTCTTATTCTTGTTCTTATTCCGCTGCGTTACACTCTAATCCATCAAACTTGAGATCACTGATCCTGTCATATTCGTACTTTGTGTTGCTGTTGTTTTGTAATGCATATAAACAAGTCTTTTGTAATCAGTTAAACGATGATGTATTGCTCAACAACAGTGGTTTAAATGAAATGAATGGCTTTTGATAAAACTATTTTCGCTGCTTAAGTTTGTTTAATTGTAATGTTTAATGTTTTAATTGCTATGATTGACCAGCTGTGAGGTTTCCGGGAACGGGGCCTTTAGAAGTTGGTATCAGAGCCAAAGTTTAAGAGAATTGGGTTAAATAAACCTAAACTTAAACTGAAAATGGGACAAATGAAGGGATGTCAGCCCGAGTAGCTACGTGCCATCAGGTATGTCTTTTCCTAATGTTAATCAGTATTATGTGCGCATGCTACTTGATTATGTGCTCTTAGTAGATTTAGATACTGATTAAGTCAGGATAGGAGATGCTTGGGGTATGAAAAGTAAAGTAAGTGGCTAATCACAACTGGCCACTGTAATTAGGGACTTACTATACTTGACATAAACTGAGTATTACCTTGAATGATCATGTTAGTGTTTGAATCTTATAGTGTGCTTATAGAGGATGGCTGGCGGTAGATCTTCAAAAACTCTCGTGGTGGAGGTCACGATGCTGCTCCGCGACCCAAGAGAGGGAGACCCAGAGTAGAGAAAGTGGTTCATGAAGAACCAGAGACCCCTCATCCGGAGGGTGGCAACGAGAGCCCCAATCTAAGAGCCTCAGTAAAGGAGGTTGTGGTGGAAGAGGTTCACCAGGTCATGCAGACGATTCTACCATCTGTGGTGACCGAAGTGATCAAGCTAGTTAGAGAGGGAGAGAGAAAGGAAAGGAGTGGACCTACGGGCGAAAGAAGACAGACCGAGACTAAGATGGTTCCGTCTGATGATGAGGACGAGGAAGAAGAGCCTGCGCCGGAGGCGACCCGAGGCTGCAACTACGGGGTGTTTATGAGATGCAAGCCCCCTACTTTCGATGGGAACGGCACTGCGGCAACTGCTCACCAGTGGGTAATGGAGATGGAGGTTGTCCTTGATATCAGTGAGTGTCGTGAAGATCAGAAGGTGAAATTCGCTACCCACTCCTTTATGGACTTGGCTTTGTGCTGGGGGGACAACATTGTCCAAGCGAGGGTAGCAGGGCCATTGGAAGTATGAGATGGCCTTAACTGAAGAAGCTAGTGATCGAGGAATTCTGTCCTCACAGAGAGATGGACAAGGTAGAAAGAGACTTCCTACAGCTGGAGGCGGGAATGATGACACACCAGCAATACACCACCAAATTCAATGAAATGGCGCAGTTGGTGCCCGATCAAGTGACACCATTGTCACGAAAGATTAAAAGATACCTCCAGGGGCTGTCGTCGGATATCCGTAGGCATATGATTGCCGCCTGGCCAAGCACTTTCAGGTCGACAGTTGACTTGGCTGGCAGATTATATGATGAGCGCGAGGTGGTGGTGGCTGAGGTGGATAAGAAGGATGGTGGTAGTCGGAACTGGAATGGGAAACGGTTTGGACGTGGTAGAACTGCTCCAAACAAGAAGGTGGCAAAGGTGGGTGATCGGCATGTGGTCACATCTGGATCGGGGCTGAGGAGGTGTGACAAATGTGGAAGGGAGCATACTGGTGAGTGCAAAATGGGGATGAACGTATGCTTAGGTGTGGTCAGCCTAGCCACATCGCTAGAGACTGTAAAAAGCTGAGGGCAGAGAGCTTTGGGGTAGAGAAGAAGAAGCCCGAGGAAGGAGAGCAGAGGGCAGGTGCTAGAGCTTACACCATGACCGGGAGGAAGCCAGAGCTGATCCCGATGTTATGTCAAGTATGTTTCTGGTAAACCAAACTTGTGCCTCTATATTGTTTGATTCTGGTGCTAGTAGGAGTTTTATTTCTACTACCTTCTGTGCTAAGTTGTCTGTTATCAGTAGCAAGGTCAGTGCACCATTTGATGTAGAAACTGCTATCGGTAAGTCCACTAGAATTACTAATGTGATAGAGGACTGTGCCATAGAACTAGAAGGTCATAGGTTTGCTGCTAGGTTACACGTGATACCCCTAGGTGGATTTGATGTAGTACTAGGGATGGACTAGCTAGCAACCTATGAAGCAAATATTGTGTGCCGCAAGAAGATGATCCGATTAGTTGCGTCCGATGGGAGTTTGGTTACAATTTATGGAGATCGCGTCATGACGATCCCGAAAATGATTTCGATGGCGGTGGCGGGAAAGTGCATGAGGCGTGGATGTAGTGCCTACTTGGCCTACGTAAAGGATGTGGACGCGCCAACACCGCAACTATTTGATGTACCAGTTGTGTGTGACTTTCCTGACGTATTCCCGGAAGACTTACCCGGCGTGCCACCGGATCGCGAGATTGAGTTCCAAATTGACTTGATACCCGGTGCTCAACCCGTTTCCAAAGCACCGTATCGATTAGCTCCCACAGAAATGAAAGAACTCATGGAACAGTTGCAAGAGCTGCTCAATAAGGGGTTCATTAAACCGAGTATCTCTCCCTGGGGTGCTCCGGTCCTGTTTGTGAAGAAGAAAGACGGTAGTATGAGGATGTGTATTAACTACCGAGAGCTGAACAAGTTAACGGTGAAGAACCAATACCCCCTACCAAGAATAGATGATCTGTTTGATCAGCCCCAAGGTGCCAGTTGGTTTTCAAGGATAGATCTTCGATCTGGTTACGATCAGCTGAGGGTGAAGGAGCAGGATATCCCTAAGACGGCTTTTCGCACGCGCTACGGTCACTATGAATTCCTTGTTATGTCATTTGGTCTGACCAATGCGCCAGCTGCTTTTATGGATCTAATGAACCGTGTGTGTCGGCCTATGTTGGATAAATCAGTGATTGTGTTCATTGATGATATCCTGATTTATTCGAAGAGTGAGATTGAGCATGCCGGCCACATTCGGGAGGTTCTGGAGACGTTAAGAAGGAAGAAGTTGTATGCAAAATTCTCCAAGTGCGCGTTCTGGTTGCGTGAAGTTCAATTCTTAGGTCATGTGATAAATCCAGAGGGGATTATCGTAGACCCAGCTAAGGTGGAGGTTGTGATGTAATGGAAGTCTCCAAGGACGCCATCCGAGATTAGTAGTTTCTTAGGGTTGGCAGGGTATTATCGAAGGTTCATTCAGGACTTTTCCAAGATCGCTTCTCCCCTGACCAAGTTGACCCGAAAGGATGTAAAGTTTATATGGGGTCAAGCCCAAGAACAGGCGTTCGAGGACTTAAAGGTGAGGTTGACTCAAGCTTCTGTCTTGTCATTACCAAAGGAATTGAGGATTTGGTGGTATATTCAGATGCTTCTTACTCGGGGTTGGGGTGTGTATTAATGCAAAGAGGGAAGGTTATAGCCTATGCATCCCGACAGTTGAAAGTTCATGAGGTCAACTACCCTACTCATGACCTGGAGCTAGCATTCGTGGTCTTTGCACTAAAGATTTGGAGGCACTATCTGTACGGGATGAAGTGCACCATTTTCACGGACCATAAGAGCTTGAAGTACTTCTTTGAGCATAAAGATCTGAACATGAGGCAGAGGCGATGGTTGGAGCTTATAAAGGATTATGATTGCGAGATCCATTACCATCCGGCAAAGCCAACGTGGTGGCCGATGCTCTTAGCGGAAGGAGAGGCCCGAGCCGATTCGGGTGAAAGCATACCAATTGATCATGACCTCTGATGTAATGAAGCAAGTCAAGGAGTTTCAGGATGAGGCATTAGAAGAAGATCATATAAACTCTGAAAGAATGAGAGGCCTAGTTGGGGAATTGGGTGAAAACACACTCGGTGTTAAAACTCAATTTGGACGAGTGTGGATTCCTCGTTTCGGGGACCTACGTGTGAGGATTTTGGATGAAGCTCACAAGACTCGATACTCCATTCATCCTGGTGCCACAAAGATGTATCATGATATAAAGAAAGATTATTGGTGGTCGGGTATGAAGCGTGACGTGGTGGAGTATGTGAGTAAGTGCCTTACTTGTTTGCAAGTGAAGGCTGAACATCAGAAGCCGTATGGGAAGATCCAACCTTTGGATATACCAGAATGGAAGTGGGAGCACATCACCATGGAATTCATTACAAAGCTACCACGTACTCCGAAGGGGTACGATGCCATATCGGTGATTGTTGACCGCTTAACGAAGAGTGCTCACTTCCTACCGATCCGCGAGACACATTCATCTGAGAGGTTGGCTGACCTGGTCATCAAGGAGATTGTAACTCGTCATGGTGTACCGGTGTCCATTGTGTCTAATCATGACACCCGGTTTACGTCTAAATTCTGGAAGAAATTCCACGACACCATGGAGACGAGGTTACATATTAGCACAACTTATCATCCCCAAACTAATGATCAGTCAGAGAGGACCATTCAGACGTTGGAGTACATGCTTCGGGCATGTGTAATCGATTTTGGTGGAAGTTGGGACGACCACTTACCGTTAGCCGAATTCTCCTACAACAACAGCTATCATGCCAGTATTGGTATGCCACCATATGAAATGCTATACGTAGGAGATGCAGAACACCGTTTGTTGGGGTGACATTGGTCAGAAAGAGTTAGGAAGCGTCGAGGTAATCGAGGCTACGACTGAGAAGCTTGAAAAGATTAAAGCCTTCATGAAGGCGGCAAAGATAGACAGAAGTCGTATGCCGATAAACAACATAGACCAATTGAGTTCCAGGTGGGTGACTGGGTTATGTTGAAGGTCTCACCTTGGAAGGGTATTATCAGATTCAGGAAGCGGGGCAAGTTGAGCCCAAGATATATAGGCCCTTTCCGTATCATCGCTCGAGTAGGAGAGGTGGCCTATAGATTGGAGTTGCCAGATGAGTTGAGTGGAATTCACCCGACATTCCATGTATCTCATTTGAGGAAGTGCTTAACTGATGAAGACATGATTGTTCCATTGGAGGATATTGAAGTTGATGAAATGCTCAATTATGTGGAGCAACCCGTGGCAATCATCGATCGTAAAGAGAAGAGGCTAAGAAATAAAGTGGTTCCTCTTGTGCGTGTACAGTGGAAGCACAGGAAGGGATCCGAATCTACATGGGAAATTGAGGAGGAGATGAGGCAGCATTATCCTCGTCTGTTTGAGGAATAACAGGTTTCGGGGACGAAACCCATATAAGGGGGGTGGACTTGTAACACCCGGTTATTTTAAAAGACAAGATATTAGGAATAAAAGAAAGAAAGGCAATTAAGTCCAAGTGGAGGGACTAAAAGTGTAAAAAGGACAAACATCTTTGAAAAGTTGGTGTAAAGGTGGGCATGGCCGCCCACCCTCACTTCACATCAACATATCTTCGGTTCTAAAGAGAGAGCAGGAGAGAACTCTCGGCTAGTGAAAAAAGAAGAAGAAGTGAACGAATTCAAGGTAAGAATTCGTGGTTTTTATGTGTTTATGACGGGTTTTATCCCGGTTATGTGTTTATGTGCTTATGGGTTGTGTTTGAACTCTTTGCAAGCGGGTTAAAAGGAAGAACACCCAAGTTGCACCAGGTGAGTTCTAGACCCGGTTTTTACTTGTTTTCAAACATCTTTGGGGTTGAAAATGTATTTAAATGATTTTCAAGTGTTTGAGTATGTATGCCCATATGTATTGTGCATGAATGAATGTGATTCTTGAATGCTTATAGGTTATTCATGTTTAGAATAGCCACATTAAGCTTAGAACAGATGGATTTGATGATTGGGTTGAAAACATACTGGAAACATGTTGGACAAAAGGTCCATGCGCCTAGATAAGGCTCATGCGCCTGAAAATGCTTTAGAAAGAATTAAGTGTAATCCATGCACCCAAATAGTAGCCCATGCGCCTAAGATTACCTTAGAGATGATTAAGTACAGCCCATGCGCCTGAACAGTGGCCCAGGCACCTAGAAATGTTAGCCGGACGACTAAGTGTAGGGCCATGCACCCCAATAGTGCCCATGCGCCCAAGTGGCCCATGCGCCTAAGTGTCCATGAGTTCGAATTGCTCATGCGTCTAAAGTGTCCATACGCACAAATAGTGCCCATGCGCCTGAATAGTTCATGTGCCTAAAGTGAAAATGTTTAAGTGTTGGCTGATGCGCCTATATAGTGATGAAACGCCCGAACAGGGCTCATGCGCCCAAATAGTTCCCATGCGCCTAAGCACTTAGAAAATTTTACAGAATTTTCTGGGAGTCTGTGCTTTAGGGTTTTGACCAAGGTTGACTAAAGGCTTATTAGTGATGATGTTTCATGCATGATATGATTACTTATGATTGTTCCTTATTATTGTTATTGCTATTATTATTATTACTTATAGTATGTGACTTTACGTGGTATGTTATTATCGTAACGTAAGGTATATCGTAATAATAAAGTGAAAGAGCAATAAAGAAAAGAAGAGGAACATTAATGAAAATGTTAACAAGTCTTGCAAGCTTACAGGAGGTACACGACCATGTTGTCGTTAGCTCAACTGTGTTGCGGGTTACTAAAATTGAAAATCAACTTGATCTCAAAGTCAAATAGTAAGAAGTGATAATGGTACAGAGTTCAAAAATGAAAATATGAGTTCTTTTTGTGCAACCAAAGGCATCGCTCATCAATTCAGTACAGCTAGAACTCCTCAACAAAATGGGGTAGCTGAAAGGCGAAATAGAACACTGATTGAAGCAGCAAGAACCATGCTAGCCGATGCTAAAGTGCTAATCACCTTCTAGGCAGAAGCAGTTAACAAATCATGCTTTGTGCAAAATCGAACTCTGATTGTTAAAGAAAGTAATATGACACCTTATGAACTGATATTTCAAAGGAAACCATTCATTGGATTCTTCAAATCATTTGGTTGTCCAGTCTTAATATTAAACACCCGTGATCATTTGGGAAAATTTTCATCTAAGTCTGATGAAGGATTTTTTGTAGGTTATTCTTCCGTCTTAAAGGCTTATAGAGTGTTCAACCCTAGATTGAACATTATTGATGAATTTGCAAATGTTCAATTCAAGGAACATTCGTTTCCCAAATCTACAAATGGTCCTGATTGGTTGTTTGATATTGACACCTTTACTAAATCATTTGACCAATTTCACTTGTCTGATGCAGGAACTATACATTCAGGTGATACTTCATCAACTATAGAAAGAAGAGAAAACTATCCGTTGATCCCACCTACATCTGATGAAGATGTTCCTCTTCAAGCTGATCCAATCAGACACTTGTCACAAAACCTTAGTGTTTCTTCTGAAGAAGATCCTAGCCTGGTACCATCTCTCTCAGATGACTTGTCACATGAGATCAGAAATCAAAAACAGGCGTCTCGTCCAGAAGAAACTCAAGGTACTTCAAATGATGCAAGCAACCTCAATGCTGCTGAAGATGTAGCAGTTACTGAAACAGAAATTGACAGTCTTCATAATTCAAAAACAATACAAGATGATTGTGCCTCCGACCATAATGAACTGAATGTCTCCAATCTTGATGTAACTATTGCGGGTGACATCATTCCCACCTCAAGAATACACAAGAATCATCCAGTTGAAACCATTATTGATGATCTTAATGAGAGGGTGACAAGAAGCAAGTCAAGCATTGCAAACATCTGTGTGTTCTCATGCTTTCTATGTCAAACAGTACCCAAAAACATCAAATAGGCGCTTCAAGACAATAGTTGGATTGAGGCAATGCAGGAAGAATTGCTCCAATTCAAGAAACAAGAAGTATGGCAACTGGTAGATCTTCCCGAAGGACAACACCCTATCGGTACCAGATGGCTGTACAGGAACAAGACTGATGATAGAGGGATAGTCATCAGAAATAAAGCAAGACTTGTGGCTCAGGGATACACTCCGGAAGAAGGAATTGACTACGACGAGGTGTTTGCTCCTGTTTCCAGACTAGAAGCAATCAGAATCTTTCTTGCATATTCTGCGTCCATGAAATTTACTGTTTATCAAATGGATGTAAAGTGTGCCTCTTGTATGGAAAGATTACTGAAGAAGTCTATGTAAGTCAACCACCTAGCTTTGAAGATCCAGATTTCCCTCACAAAGTGTACAAGCTCGACAAAGCTCTGTATGGTCTTCATCAAGCTCCAAGAAAGTGGTATGAGACTCTATCATCCTTTCTTCTTGAACATGGGTATGAAAGAGGAAAGATTGATCAGACTCTCTTCAGAAGAATAAGAGGAAAAGACATGCTGTTAGTCTAGATCTACGTGGATGACATTATATTTGGCTCAACAAACAAACAACTATGTAAAGAATTTGAAGATCTTATGCACTCAAAGTTTCAAATGAGTGCTATAGGGGAACTCACATTCTTTCTGCGAGTGCAAGTCCAGCAAACAGCAGATGGAATCTTCATCAATCAATCAAAATATGTAGAAACCATGCTGAAGAATTTCACTTGCTGACTGTCAGTCTATCAGAACTCCTGTAGATACTAAAGTGAAGATTGGAACTGATCCTGAAGGCAAATTAGTGGATCAAACTCACTATCGATCAATGATAGGTTCACTTATGTATCTAACAGCCAGTAGGCCTGACATTATGTTTGGTGTTTGTGTGTGTGCTAGATATCAAGCTGATCCAAAAGAATCACATGTGAACGCAGTCAAGAGGATATTCAGATATTTGAAGGGCAAACCAGATCTCGGATTATGGTATCCAAAGGAAGGAGAATTTAATCTCTATGCCTACACAGACAGTGATTATGGAGGATGCAACTTTAACAGAAAATCCACTTTTGGCGGTTGTCAATTTTTTGGTCCCAGACTAGTATCCTGGCAATGCAAGAAGCAGACAAATGTGTATGTGTCCACAGCTGAAGCTGAGTATATTGTTGCTTCAACATGTTGCTCTCAAGTTCTCTGGATTCAAAACCAGATGCTTGATTATGGTTTTAACTTTTTGCATACACCAATTTCTATTGACAACACAGCTGCTGTCTTTTAACTAATAATCCAGTTCAGCACTCAAAAACAAAACATATTGAAATTAGATATCATTTTTGAGAGACTGTGCTGAAAAGGGTTTAATCAAATTGATTCAAGTACCAACAGAAACTCAATTAGCTGATTTGTTTACCAAGGCATTTGAACCTAGTAGGTTTGAATTTTTGGTTCAGTCAATTGGCATGATTAACCTTGAGTAAAACTTTAAAATATATATATATATATATATTATATATATATATATCAAAAATATTTAAAAAAAAACATCAGAAAAACCATAAAAGAAATCAAGTCATATGAAGAAAAGAATCTTGGGAAATGATATAATTACAGTCGTTATATCATTCATTATGCTTAATTTCAAAATGTAAAAGACTTAAATGACTTACCAGATATGTTGGTAGGTTCAACCTGGAAGAAAAGATACATGCAGTGATGAATTAAAGACATATTCAATTGTGAAACACTCATCACTAAGTACAGGTATGTATTGGCTTATCTGAATGCATGTGTGTGTAGTAACCTAAACACACCAGGTAATGATACTTTATGAATCTCTTTCACCACATCATGTTTCATCTTTGTTTTGCTGAGCAAAGACCTGATGAAACTTGCACATAGTGCAGATGTCATGATCCAAAAGATTCCCAATGTGGAACACATCCAAAATTGGATGAATCAACAAAATAATACATTCCAAGTGAATGATCAAAAGAATCCTATCATGGATCACCTTCCAAAGTAAAGTGAAAAGAATCCCAATGTGGATCAACATGAAAAAGGATCAAATTAAAAGAATCCCAATGAGGATCAGTGAATATGAGATTTCATAACTTAAATAACCGGGTAAGAAAAGTTGTGACAAAGTTCTACCATGCATTGTATAAGGAGGGTTGATCATTCCATACTTATGTGTGTGAGGTACATACTGAATAATAAATCAACCAAAACATGATAAAAGTCATTTGCATCAAAATATCAACCAGGTATGAACTTAAGAGGACAAACATACCATCAATCTTCAAGTTCATAATCATGTCCATTTAAATTATAAAGGATGCACATGTGTAATGTAAGATTGATATGATCCCAACAAAGAGATTTTTCTCATCAATATTACTATTAATAAAAAAAATATTATTCAAAACTTTTAAAACCTTTAAAGTTTCTCTCCAGATGTGGACATAAACTTTAGGGGGAGTATTGTTGGGATTCAACAATGGAATAAACTGAAGCTTACCAAATCATAATTACATCCAACTGAAGATCTCATTGTACAAGTTCAGAGACCAAGTTGATTACAACAAAACAAGACAATTCAACATGACAAAGTCAACATCAAGACAATTAGAAAGTCAAAATTAGGTCATGTTGTAATATTAGTATAAATAGACCCACTAGTGCATTTATGCAAGTGTGGCTTTTGTGTGTGTTTCTCATGGTGTAAATCACCATCCAAGGAGAAATCCTCTCCTATGGGTGGGTTTGATTTCACCAGCCGTCTATGTTCTCATTTTAACTTGTTTATCAACATCAATGAAATCATAACATTATTATTATCCATATCTTTGTTCTATGATTCACACACGTCCACCCATCTTAATTTTGATTTCTAGATCTGAACATGATGAATCCTAAGATCCAAGCTCAATGAATCTGAAATATTGATTTAGCAAAATGGTATCAGAGCTGTTGGTTGCTGGATTTATCTAGTTTTCAGATCTGATTTCTTCTTTAATGATGTCAAGAACAATGAAGAAAAGAAGAAAATGAAAAACAAAGTCTACGTTCATCAAAAACCCACCTGTTCATACCCAAAATTAGAAGAAAAACCAACAAATATGTTCAACTATGGTACGATTTGAAGAATCTTGAACATGCTCATGATTATTCCTTCAAAATTCGATGCAATTGAACAAGATTAA
Organism: Flaveria trinervia; assembly: GCA_025506515.1. Lineage (NCBI taxonomy): Eukaryota > Viridiplantae > Streptophyta > Magnoliopsida > Asterales > Asteraceae > Flaveria > Flaveria trinervia. The sequence continues at coordinate 25,619,553 of CM046451.1, forward strand.
CATCAAAAAAGAAGAAAACACATTTTTCATCTCAAGAAGAAAAATCACAGATCTGTTCTAATATGGTATGATTTGAAGAAATATAATCATTCACTGGATTATTCCTTCAAAATTCAATGCAATTGAACACGATCATCATTAAAAACAAAGAAAAGATGAAGAAATGGAAGCTACTGCTGATTTCCCGACCTGCACTGTAGTGTGAAATCGTTTTTGTTCAAGTCTGAAAACAAATGCGGATGAGTGTCACCAAATGCGGATGACATGGTAACAAATGCGGATGACTTGTCACAAATGCGGGTGACTTGTCACAAATGCGGATGACTTGTCACAAATGCGGATGACTTGTCACAAATGTAGATGACTTGTCACCAAATGCAGATGACTTGTTACCAAATGTGGATGCCTTAACACCAAATACGGATGACTTATAAAACAAATGCGGGTACTCTAAGCACAAATGCGGATGCTTTGAAGTTAAATGCGAATGCATTGAAATCAAATGCGGATGCCTTGCAAACAAATGCGGATGCTTTGCAAACAAATGCGGATTGGCAAAGAAAAGCGGATGTGTTGCAAGAAATGCTTATGAATAGTTGATGAACAGGACTTCAAAAAGAATAGAAAAACATGAACATGGATGATTGCAACCAACAAGCACGTCCATTGTGATCATGAAAAAAAAAGAGTATAGAAATCAACTTTGGTCATTTTTTCACAAATTCATCCAGGGACTTGTACAACTATCAGATGCCCTTTTTGAAGTACTTGTGCTCACATTTTTCTGATGATGTTTTGCACCCGTGTCTGGCTACTGAGCGGATAGTTAGCCGGACTTTAATCAAGGGAGTACTCATTATCAGAAGAATGTCATTTATCAAGTTATTTCAAAAGATTGGAAGTGTGTTCAACCTTGATTCATGTTCCTCATGCAGTTTATTGAAGTTTAAAGCCTCACCATATGCATAATACATTCTAATCCTTGAGTTGTGATATGAACTGTAATCCAAGAGTGATACAACTTATATCCAATACCAAGAGATATTCTCAAGAGATTCTAACCTTTTTCAGAAATATATTAGTAGGAGCTTAATCTGAGGGGGAGAACATCAGTGAATTATGCCAGAACATCAGCTGATCTAAAAGACATGTGAGAGAGAAGATCTTCAAATTCAAGGTTTGGCAAGCATCAGTTTAGGGGGAGTATTGTTGGGATTCAACAATGGAATAAACTGAAGCTTACCAAATCATAATTACATCCAACTGAAGATCTCATTGTACAAGTTCAGAGACCAAGTTGATTACAACAAAACAAGACAATTCAACATGACAAAGTCAACATCAAGACAATTAGAAAGTCAAAATTAGGTCATGTTGTAATATTAGTATAAATAGACCCACTAGTGCATTTATGCAAGTGTGGCTTTTGTGGGTGTGTTTCTCATGGTGTAAATCACCATCCAAGGAGAAATCCTCTCCTATGGGTGGGTTTGATTTCACCAGCCGTCTATGTTCTCATTTTAACTTGTTTATCAACATCAATGAAATCATAACATTATTATTATCCATCTCTTTGTTCTATGATTCACACACGTCCACCCATCTTAATTTTGATTTCTAGATCTGAACATGATGAATCCTAAGATCCAAGCTCAGTGAATCTGAAATATTGATTTAGCAAAATGGTATCAGAGCTGTTGGTTGCTGGATTATCTAGTTTTCAGATCTGATTTCTTCTTTAATGATGTCAAGAACAATGAAGAAAAGAAGAAAATGAAAAACAAAGTCTACGTTCATCAAAAACCCACCTGTTCATACCCAAAATTAGAAGAAAAACCAACAAATATGTTCAACTATGGTACGATTTGAAGAATCTTGAACATGCTCATGATTATTCCTTCAAAATTCGAAGCAATTGAACAAGATTAACATCAAAAAAGAAGAAAACACATTTTTTCATCTCAAGAAGAAAAATCACAGATCTGTTCTAATATGGTATGATTTGAAGAAATATAATCATTCACTGGATTATTCCTTCAAAATTCAATGCAATTGAACACGATCATCATTAAAAACAAAGAAAAGATGAAGAAATGGAAGCTACTGCTGATTTCCCAACCTGCACTGTAGTGTGAAATCGTTTTTGTTCAAGTCTGAAAACAAATGCGGATGAGTTGTCACCAAATGCGGATGACATGGTAACAAATGCGGATGACTTGTCACAAATGCGGGTGACTTGTCACAAATGCGGATGACTTGTCACAAATGCGGATGACTTGTCACAAATGTAGATGACTTGTCACCAAATGCAGATGACTTGTTACCAAATGTGGATGCCTTGACACCAAATACGGATGACTTATAAAACAAATGCGGGTACTCTAAGCACAAATGCGGATGCTTTGAAGTTAAATGCGAATGCATTGAAATCAAATGCGGATGCCTTGCAAACAAATGCGGATGCTTTGCAAACAAATGCGGATTGGTAAAGAAATTCGGATGTGTTGCAAGAAATGCTTATGAATAGTTGATGAACAGGACTTCAAAAAGAATAGAAAAACATGAACATGGATGATTGCAACCAACAAGCACGTCCATTGTGATCATGAAAAAAAAAGAGTATAGAAATCAACTTTGGTCACTTTTTCACAAATTCATCCAGGGACTTGTACAACTATCAGATGCCCTTTTTGAAGTACTTGTGCTCACATTTTTCTGATGATGTTTTGCACCCGTGTCTGGCTACTGAGCGGATAGTTAGCCGGACTTTAATCAAGGGAGTACTCATTATCAGAAGAATATCATTTATCAAGTTATTTCAAAAGATTGGAAGTGTGTTCAACCTTGATTCATGTTCCTCATGCAATTTATTGAAGTTTAAAGCCTCACCATATGCATAATACATTCTAATCCTTGAGTTGTGATATGAACTGTAATCCAAGAGTGATACAACTTATATCCAATACCAAGAGATATTCTCAAGAGATTCTAACCTTTTTCAGAAATATATTAGTAGGAGCTTAATCTGAGGGGGAGAACATCAGTGAATTATGCCAGAACATCAGCTGATCTAGAAGACATGTGAGAGAGAAGATCTTCAAATTCAAGGTTTGGCAAGCATCAGTTTAGGGGGAGTATTGTTGGGATTCAACAATGGAATAAACTGAAGCTTACCAAATCATAATTACATCCAACTGAAGATCTCATTGTACAAGTTCAGAGACCAAGTTGATTACAACAAAACAAGACAATTCAACATGACAAAGTCAACATCAAGACAATTAGAAAGTCAAAATTAGGTCATGTTGTAATATTAGTATAAATAGACCCACTAGTGCATTTATGCAAGTGTGGCTTTTGGTGTGTGTTTCTCATGGTGTAAATCACCATCCAAGGAGAAATCCTCTCCTATGGGTGGGTTGATTTCACCAGCCGTCTATGTTCTCATTTTAACTTGTTTATCAACATGAATGAAATCATAACATTATTATTATCCATCTCTTTGTTCTATGATTCACACACGTTCACCCATCTTAATTTTGATTTCTAGATCTGAACATGATGAATCCTAAGATCCAAGCTCAATGAATCTGAAATATTGATTTAGCAAAATGGTATCAGAGCTGTTGGTTGCTGGATTTATCTAGTTTTCAGATCTGATTTCTTCTTTAATGATGTCAAGAACAATGAAGAAAAGAAGAAAATGAAAAACAAAGTCTACGTTCATCAAAAACCCACCTGTTCATACCCAAAATTAGAAGAAAAACCAACAAATCATTTCAACTATGGTACGATTTGAAGAATCTTGAACATGCTCATGATTATTCCTTCAAAATTCGATGCAATTGAACAAGATTAACATCAAAAAAGAAGAAAACACATTTTTTCATCTCAAGAAGAAAAATCACAGATCTGTTCTAATATGGTATGATTTGAAGAAATATAATCATTCACTAGATTATTCCTTCAAAATTCAATGCAATTGAACACGATCATCATTAAAAACAAAGAAAAGATGAAGAAATGGAAGCTACTGCTGATTTCCCGACCTGCACTGTAGTGTGAAATCGTTTTTGTTCAAGTCTGAAAACAAATGCGGATGAGTTGTCACCAAATGCGGATGACTTGGTAACAAATACGGATGACTTGTCACAAATGCGGGTGACTTGTCACAAATGCGGATGACTTGTCACAAATGCGGATGACTTGTCACAAATGCAGATGACTTGTCACCAAATGCAGATGACTTGTTACCAAATGTGGATGCCTTGACACGAAATACGGATGACTTATCAAACAAATGCGGGTACTCTAAGCACAAATGCGGATGCTTTGAAGTTAAATGCGAATGCATTGAAATCAAATGCGGATGCCTTGCAAACAAATGCGGATGCTTTGCAAACAAATGCGGATTGGCAAAGAAATGCGGATGTGTTGCAAGAAATGCTTATGAATAGTTGATGAACAGGACTTCAAAAAGAATAGAAAAACATGAACATGGATGATTGCAACCAACAGGCACGTCCATTGTGATCATGAAAAAAAAAGAGTATAGAAATCAACTTTGGTCACTTTTTCACAAATTCATCCAGGGACTTGTACAACTATCAAATGCCCTTTTTGAAGTACTTGTGCTCACATTTTTCTGATGATGTTTTGCACCCGTGTCTGGCTACTGAGCGGATAGTTAGCCGGACTTTAATCAAGGGAGTACTCATTATCAGAAGAATGTCATTTATCAAGTTATTTCAAAAGATTGGAAGTGTGTTCAACCTGATTCATGTTCCTCATGCAGTTTATTGAAGTTTAAAGCCTCACCATATGCATAATACATTCTAATCCTTGAGTTGTGATATGAACTGTAATCCAAAAGTGATACAACTCATATCCAATACCAAGAGATATTCTCAAGAGTTTCTAACCTTTTTCAGAAATATATTAGTAGGAGCTTAATCTGAGGGGGAGAACATCAGTGAATTATGCCAGAACATCAGCTGATCTAGAAGACATGTGAGAGAGAAGATCTTCAAATTCAACGTTTGGCAAGCATCGGTTTAGGGGGAGTATTGTTGGGATTCAACAATGGAATAAACTGAAGCTTACCAAATCATAATTACATCGGTTTAGGGGGAGTATTGTTAGGTCAATCAATTGAGATTCGCAGGACCTTTGCAGCGTGTCCTAGGTGATTGGGTTGGCCTTGTACATAGTACACAAAACCCTTTCGAGGGATACAGTTGACCCTTTCGGGGGATATAGTTGACCCTTTCGAGGGATACAGTTGACCTTTTCGGGGGATATAGTTAACCCTTTCGAGGGATAAAGATGGCCCTCAAAATTTTACAGAATAGACAAGGCATACAGTCTAGAGAATGAACAACATTTGTTCATATAGTTGATGCGTGCTCGCATATACAGTACAGAGTTGTATTCTACAGAAAAGAGTATTTTCATATATAACATATAGAAAGTATTTTATTACTTATGAAACTAGAGCTCACTCAGCAATGCTAACTTTTATACATTTTCAGTTGGCAGGTACTTATGGCTGAGGATGGCACGAGGGTGAAACTACTCGGTAGGGAAAGTCTGACATCCATTCGTACTTTGTGTTGTTGTTGTTTTGTAATTCATATAAACAAGTCTTTTGTAATCAGTTAAGTGATGATGTATTGCTCAACAACAGTGGTTTAAATGAAATGAATGGCTTTTGATAAATTTATTTCCATTGTTTAAGTTTGTTTAATTGTAATGTTTAATGTTTTAATTGCTATGATTGACCAACTGTGAGATTTCCGGGAACGGGGCCTTACAAAAGGCAAAAGGTAAAATGCCTTGCATTAATCTGGACAAAGAGTTTGAAAAAGTTAATATAAAGTTTGGGTCAATCAAGTCTAATTGTGAACCCAAAAAGACCAAACATCTTAGCCACTCGCGTGTATCAAGTCAAAGTCTAGATAATAGACAAGGAAAAGATGTTAAAACTGTTAAAGCAATTAACTTTGTTAAACCAGATAAAACATCTAAACAAGAAGAGACAAAACCCAAACAGAGTAAGGTCACCCGGGTGTCACATACATCTCCACAAAAACAGTTAAATCGTAAAGTCGAAAGGAGATCATGCTATAGTTGTGGAGAGTATGGACACATTGCATCTCATTGTCCTTACTATCAGACACCAAGGAGGAAAGTTGAACTTCCTAAACAAAAACCTAGCTCTTTTAAGAGGAACTCAGTGACCCCACCTAAAAGGGATAGTCAACCTAAAGTTCAACACATTAGCTAGTCGTCTGTTTATCACAAACAGGCCTTACACAAAGCTGGCTTATGGAAGGAAAAATCGACCTCTTTGTCTGATAGTGAGAACAAGAAGACATCTAAGCTTCCCTCACCCTCGAACGGTAAATGGGTTACATTTATGATGTGTGATGCCTCTCGGAAACCCAAGCCAGTGGAGGCTTGGGTCCCTAACATGAACTAATGTTTTCAATTGAATGTGCAGGGTGTTCGCTATAGTGCTGAAACCAACACGTGGATTATAGATAGCGGAGCATCCATGCACATGACAGGGAACAGGGATCTCTTATCAAACGTCAAACAAATAAAAGGAGGTCATGTTTCGTTTGCTGGAAAGAAAGGTGGGTACATCACAGCTTAAGGGGAACTAGGTAATCAGAAAGTGAGGTTTGACAAGGTAAACTACGTTCAACAACTTCAAAATAACTTTCTTTCTGTTTCTAAATTTGTGATAAAGACTTTAAGGTAGTATTGACAACAAGAAGTGCTATGTCATGAAAAAGGACTATGTCATCTCGGAGGATCAAGTATTAATGTCTGCCTCAAGATATAAGGATCTTTATGCCTTGGATCTATCAAAGGCCTCCACAACGAATCATGAAGTTCAGTTCTTCTTGTCAAAAGCTACTGAGAAGGAATCCATCTCCTGGCATAGGATAATGGTACACATTAATCCACAGAAGATGAATCACTTGATCTAGAATGATCTAGTGAGAGGAGTTAACGTCAAAACTTTCAACTTCCGGATTTCTGTGTTGTGTGCAAGAAGGGCAAACAGACAAAGAAGTCTCATAAGGAAAAGAAAGTTCATTCTATCTAACTTCCTCTTGAACTTCTTCACATGGATCTGTTTCGTCCAGTCAGTACAAGAAGCATCATAGGCAACTTGTACTGCTATCTAGTTACTGATGACTACTCAAGATTCACTTGGGTGATGTTTTTGAAATCCAAATCAGAAACAATTGAGTCATTCAAGGAATTAGTAACCACTCTGGAGTCTTTATATAAGTTGAAGGTACGTCAAGTGCTTTCAGACAACGGAACCGAGTTCAAGAATCAATAGATGGAGGCTTACTGCAAGGAAAAGGGAATTGTGCATCAGTTCACCTCTGCCTACACTCCTCAAATGAATGGCATTACTGAAAGGAAGAATCGCAGCTTGATAGAGACAGCACGGACGATGCTAGCACACTCAAAACTGCCTATCCAATTCTGGAATGAAGCAGTCGCAAATGAGAGTAATACTCTAAATCGGGTTCTGGTAGTTAAACGCCATGGAAAGACGTGTTACGAGTTACTACAACGACGTAAACCCAATCTAGAGTATCTAGATCCGTTTGGCGCTCCGTGCACCCTACTGAAGAAGACTCAGGAGGGAAAATTCAGCGAGAAGGCTGATGAAGGTATCTTTCTAGGATACAACATACCGAACAAGAGGGTTTATAATAACTCAACAGGTCAAGTAGAAGTGTGGTGTAATGTTGATGTTCAAAGATACACCACACCACCTACTGGAAAAGGACCCGCCTTCTTTTTCACTATGATGGATTCTTTATGTCCTTCAACATACCACTCTCCACTTCTGATGATGAGTTAGCAACAAAGATGATGTATGATGTTCTAAACACACCAACTCAGGAATCTACATCATCTGGACTACAAGGCGATTCATCTAACAACTCAGGAGGAGCACTTGAAGATAGTGACTCTTCCTCTAATGAAGAAGTTCTGGAGACTGATCAGAACAACCAGGAGCAACAGGTTCCCCTTACCAATAGTCCACAAGCATCTGACATTGATGCCTCTACGTCTTCAGAACCTCAGACTCCTACTGCCTCAGATACTGAACCGAATGTTCATAACCTTGATTCTGAGGTAGTTGTTCCAACCACTCCTGGATCACGCCTAAATGTCTATCATCCTTTGGATAATGTCATTGGAGATGTGAGATCAGGAGTTCAGACCAGAAATCAGTTGTATTCAGCTGATTATGCCTCAGTGATGGAAAAGGGCTACCTTCATGACAGTGCATATTATTGCTTTGTGTCTTAGTTCAAGCCAAAGTATGTTAGTGAAGCCCTGAATGATGAGGCATGGGTGAGTGTTATGCAAGAAGAACTTCTTCAGTTTAAGAAGTTAGGTGTATGGACTCTAGTGGATAGACCTAAAGGTGCTAAGGTCATTGGCACCAAATGGGTCTTGAAATGCAAGAAAGATGATCAAGGCGTGATCATCAGAAACAAGGCTCGACTTGTTATTCAAGGATTTCGACAAGTCGAGGGCATTGACTACAATGAAGTGTTTGCACCCGTGGCAAGAATGGAAGCAATCCATATCTTCCTTGCCTATGCATCGTATATGAAGATTAAAGTTTATCAACTTGATGTGAAGAGTGCATTCCTTCATGGTGAAATCAGAGAGACAGTGTACTTCAGTCAACCCGAGGGATTTGAGGATCCATATCATTGGGACAGAGTTTACAAACTCGACAAGGCTTTATATGGGCTTCATCAAGCTCCTAGAGCCTGGTATGAGAAACTCTCGACTCACCTTATGAAACACGGTTTTCGTAGAGGTGTCATTGATTGTACACTGTTCATAAAAGAAAAGGATGGAGATTTACTGCTTGTCCAAATCTATGTCGATGACATAATCTTTGGTTCAAAGAACGAAGATCTATGTAAAGAGTTTGAAGCAGTAATGAAGGCTGAGTTTGAAATGAGTGCCATGGGAGATATGAAATTCTTTCTCAGATTACAGGTGATCAGACACCAAAAGTGATTTTCCTACATCAGACCAAGTATGTAGGAGATATCCTCAGTCGTTTTGACATGGAAAATGCTTCCATAGCTGGGACTCCACTAGCTACAAACCATGATGTAGCACCCGACGAGAATGGTGATCTGGTCGATGCCACCATGTACCAAGGAATGATTGGATCTCTCATGTACCTCACTGCCTCAAGACTTAATATCATGTACGTGACATGTTTATGTTCAAGATATCAGGCAAAGCCCAAAGTTAACCATCTGATAAGGGTCAAAAGGATCTTTCATTATTGAAGGGTACTCCAACACTTGGGTTGTGGTATCCTCATGACGAAGAGTTCGAGCTAACTGCGTATAGTGACTCGGATTACGGTGGCTGCAAAATGAACTACAAGTCTACATCAGCAGGATGTCAATTCTTTGGGAGGAGATTAGTGACCTGGAAGTGTAAGAAGCAGACCTCGGTTGCTTTGTCAACCTATGAAGCCGAATACGTTGCTACTGCAAGTTGCTGTTCACAAATCATATGGATTCAACAGCAAATGCGGGACTACGGTTTGAATTTCTCTTCTACTCCTATTTTTGTTGATAACTCTGCTGCAATTGCAGTAACTAAAAATCCGGTCCAACATCCTAAGACCAAAACATCAGCATAAAATATCACTTTATACGTGATTGCTTTGAAAAGAATCTAATCGATGTGATTAAAATAAATATTGATTTCAACGTGCTGATCTCTATACAAAGGCTTTTGATAAACCACGTTTTCTATATTTGTTAGAGGTCAACGGCGTTACAAAATAAAAGTGATGTAATTCTTGATAATGACCATGTGTAGTCCGATGCGTATACTTCATTTTCTTTTAATTTTTATTTTCTTTATTTATTTGTTTAACTTTAAGTAGCTTAATTAAACTGATGTTATTTGGTCACCTATTAAAATCCTAAAAAGCATAAATCGGTTACAGTTTTAGAACTTTAGGGGGAGAATAGATCGGTTAGTAACATTAACAAAAAACGAGGGAGGAGGAGAGGCTAGCTGATTGAAACTAGATCATATCTGTGATACCGATTCAATGACTTTGGAAAATGATAGTACATAGGAACAAACCACTTGGGACTTTAAAATTTTAAATAAAATAAGATGCAAAGTTCAAAGTATAAGTCTATATAGTCTGAGCAATATAAAAGGAAAAATGATAGTAAAACTAGCTACTACTAAGGTAATACAAAGAAAGTAGACCTAGAGATTGTTAGACCACAGATGATATGTTGGTAGATTCAACACAATAGATGATTAGACCTTGTTGGTGATCTCAAGAACAAACTAAGTTGTTCAACAAGCTGTGGGTTAACATCTTATCCCTGGTTAACACAATCAACAAAATTCCAATAAGGGGTGACGAGCAGAATAAACGCCACAAATATGAGCGTAAGACCAAAATATGAGCAAAAGCAATCAAACTAATAACCTATGTTGTTGGTGAGAACTGTGTAAAAGGATTAAAATTGCTCAAACAAGAAGATAGGTTATGTGCCTCTCTGTTGTGCAGTGGCACTGACCTGAGGATAAGCATAACCTATATATTCTAAAATTCATTGTTGTTTGCCGTCTCTATGCTGTGCGGTGGCACTGACCTGAGGCTTGGCTTCTCTCTGAAAGTTCTAAGAATAGTTTCTTCTTGAAAACAACCCTGAGACTGCTCAAAAATCTCCTAAGGAATGTTGATTACCATATAAGTGTGGGATCCACAAATGCTTGCTGAAATAATCAAACCTTAAACTATCACCAATCTGTGTCAAATGTCTATGTATGGATTTAAGAGGACCAGTATACTGACAATCATCATGGCTACAATTCTTGAAAGTCCAAATCAATGTGGGGATCTAATAGTACTAGTATGATTTCCTAAACTTGCTAATGACTCTAGATGAAAATCAAGAATTGAGCATCAAAAGGTGTTGATAACATGTCCCAAATGATTTAACTTGCCTGTATGATTCCAATTTGAATTGGTCCATTTATGGTCAAAATTACTCGAAGCTGCCTATTCCAAAACCGAATCCATTAGATTTCTATCTTAGGATTTACAACTCACACAAAACGTCAAAAACAAGTTATAGTTTTGTATTTCAGCTTAAGTCTTTTACTTTGTTTAAATTTAGTCAAATTCAGTTTGTTTGATATCGGACTACAACATGGAATTCAATAGGGGATTTAATCATTTAAAAGGGTCACGTCTGAGGTGACCACACATGTTCTCAAAGGTAAAATCAGTCATGTCTGAGGTGACAAATTGCTTAAAAGGATCACGTCTAAGGTGATCAACAGTTTTTCAAGTTAAAATGATCATGTCTGAGATGATTAAATGCTCAAAATGTTCATTCAAAAGTTAAAAAGGGTTTAAGTGAGGAATGGTCATAAAGTCAAAATCATGAGTATGATCCAATCGCACGACTGGACCATGAGTATGGACCAACCGTACGAATGGACCATACTCATGCACTAAACGACCGAATGGCACATGAGTATGAACCATTCACCCGAATGGCTTATCAGAATGAGCCAGTCGACCGAATGGAACTATGCGAATGAGTCAGTCGCCCGACTGAAATCCAGTCGGCCGACTGAATGTGATTAACTGAGCCAATCGCACGACTGAGGTCCATTCGCCCGAATAACCGAGCGAATGGGTCTAGTCGGCCGATTGAAATCTGACTCAGTATAAAAAGGGCCACAGTCGATCGCATTCAACTCATCACCCCCAATCACCCTAAAATCGCACAGCCTACCGTTACTCTGCCAAAATTTCCTCTGACCCAAATTGCTTGCATATTCTCATATTCAGACGTTTTTTGGTGTTTATACAGGTAAAATGCGCTGTGAACATGCCAAAAACTCCTTCGATTAGACTTCAAAATCAAGAAATTGGCCCTAACAAGACCCGAGACCTTAATTGGACTAATAACCTAACTAAACCAAGTAAAATTTTGAAATAAAGGTTATTAGGTTATTAGTATAATGAATGCGAGTCGAAAGAACCATTACGCGATGTCAAATTTCAAGAATTGATTAAAATTCGAATCTCAGTTGACCGAACAATGGGTCATGTGACTGGACATCAGGATGAACTCCAATCGCACGATTGAGCTGGTCGAATGGCTCATAAGCCGAATAGATAATGCGAATGAGCTCAGTCGGCCGACTGAACCAATCGCAGGCTCAGTCAACCGATTGAACTCAGTCGCCTGCTCAGTCACCCGACTGAACCCAGTCGCATGCCAGATCAACCGACTGAATGCACTCGCATGGTTCAATCGCATGAATGAACCAGAATGAATTCAACCAAGTTAATTAGAACTGATTTGTGTTGTGAGGTTATCTAATGTCTACGTGTCTTGTGTTACAGATTAATGGCTGACAGATGGTCCATCAACCCCAAGCACAACATATGTGCTCATTTAGATTCCACGACTCGGAATGGTGCTGAGTTTGCGAGGATCATCGCTTTCCTCAAGCGATCCAGGATTTACAAGGCGATATCTACACCATGCACTCCCTACAGGTCTATTCAGCAGGTCTTCTGGGAGGGGGCATCGGTTGACCGCTCTCATGAGCCATACAGCATCATAAGTTCTATTTTTGGGATGGATATTGAGGTCACTGCTGAGGATATCAGGCGTGTACTTGGGTTGGGTGATGATGCAGACCACCCTACCAGACTTCACCCGCTAACTGTGAGAGGGTGCTTCTTGAGGATGAAGTACGTTGGGGATATTAATGCAGGTGTGCTCAACAAGAACAACTTGTGTCCCCAGTACAAGTACTTGGCACATGTCATCCTCAAGTGCTTGGCTTCGCGAAGGGGTGGGTTTGATGATCTTTCAGACCAGATCCAAAATGCATGTGGCACGGGTACTGAACCACCCTTTCAGCTTCTCAAGCATGATATTCTCTTACTTGATAGAGAATCTGGAGGCGAAGGGCAAAGAGGGTTTCTGCATGTACCCTAGGTTTCTACAGATGATCTTTGATGAGAAGCTGCCCACATTGCCTAAGGAGAGCCAAGATGCAGTGGCATTGGAGATTATGGACGACACCACACTGGGTCGTATGAAGATTTACCGGGGAAAGCAGGTCAAACCCCCGGTGAAGAGACTCATCGGCCATCTGGCCAAGGTGGATTACGTGGCGCCAGGGAGGCGTAAATGGCGCCACGCAGACAGTGATTCGGATGTCGAGCAACTGGAGCTCCCTGAAGATGACTTCGACGACGATGACAGTGGTGATGATAGAGATGCTGGACCCACTCAACTAGGGGCCCCCACCGCTTATATAGCATCTCCAGCATCCACCCAATGTGGAACAGAGGCTGCAGGGTTCCATCAGGACTTTCATCTTGATGAGGAGGAGGAGACAGACGAGGAGCCCTTGACTCGGACTATGGGGAGCAGGGTTGTTGCCACCGACCGAGGTATTCGGGAGGTTGGAGGACGCCCTGAAGAGTCTAGGGAGACTGATACTGAACCCAGTTATGCTCCCGATCAGCCCAGCAGTGTTCCAGGGGGAGCATCCACCTCGAGGGGCTCGAGGAAGAAAAGGATGGCTCAGCCCCACGGTTTGAAGAACAAGAGGAGGAGGATGACATTCATCACCACCACCATGACTACCACCACTTCCACCACTCCACCTACTACCACCACTCCACCTACTACCACCACTCCACCTACTACCACCACTCCACCTACTACCACCACTACCACCATTCCATCCACCACCATATCTACCACCTCACACACCACTACCATACCCACTCCACCACTTACCTACATACAATCCACCTCCACTACAGCTCATCCACCACCACCTTCATATATATACCACCCCCAATCTTCACCACTACCACCACCACCATCACTAGCCACCATGCAGGACCGTCATCTTACCCCTCCTTTCCATCTGGATCCTCTCTACCTCCTAGTAGGGTAGAGGAATAGCTCTCGGCACTTAACTGTATGATGCTGAAGCTGTTGGCAGCCGATGACAAGAAGACTACCCAGATTCGTCAGCTAGTAGAACTTACTGCTGCACAATCTCAGCGGATATCTTAGCAGACACAGCTGATAGAGCAGCAGGCACAGCAGATGGCTGCTTAGAGCTCAGAGATGTCCCAACTCAAGGAGCAACATGTCCAATTAGCAAAACGGATAGAGGAGTTGGAGGCAACTAACAAGACCATCATGTGAGGCTCAAAGGATCAAAGGATGAGCCCTTAAAGATCAGAGAAGGTGATAATTATGACGGTGATGATGATGATGATGATGATGGTGATGATCAAGGGATGATACTGATGTTGGTGATGATGTTGATGATGATGATGATGGAGATGATGATACTTCTGCTGCGGGTGCCACATCTGCAAGTGAAAGGAGGACCAAGAAGGCTCAAGACCAAGTGCCTCCACATCAGCCTCGTTAGTAGAGGAGCACATGATACAAGACAAGATTATGATTAGTTGTTTATGTTATTTAAATCATGTGTATTTGAATCTTGTATCAAATTAATGTAATTAATGTTTATATTTATTGTTGATGTTTACTGCTTTGATTGTTGACTAATGGTTGATCTGTTACATGTTTTAAATCAAGCAGATCCAAATTATTAAAGAGATGAATATGATGTTGCTCCCCTCCAACAGATCAAGACTTAGCTCATAATGATTCTTGATCTGCAGGAAATAGTCAAGAGATCAGTGAATTACACTCCTGAAGAAGGAGAGATAATTCATGATCTCACAAACGAGCAACTTGCTGAAATGTTCTGACTCAATCCAGATGAGATCGTGAAAGATGCTCTAACAGTCCATGTGGAAAGTGACGACGAGCTCAACGACGTTAATGAGATCGAGATTGAAGATGTCACGGCCAAAACTATCCAGAGTACACTAACATTAAGGGTAATGTCGTTCCCAATCTGGGCGACAATCTTGTTAGTGAAACTTTTGAGACTCTGGATAAAATGGAACAAGAGTCTGAAAAGAAAGAAGATAAGTCTCAAGCCTCAGAAGCTGAAGTCAATATCAGAAAGGCTGAGTGGGTGCATGCTTTGAAGAAATAAGAGCCCAACGCAGTGCTTCAACGTCAACTGCCTACACCAAGCTGTATAGAGTGAAGAAACATCAAAAGGTGTTGGGCAAAATCATAGCATGTTGGATCAAAAAGAAGGCTAATGGAACCAAAACTAGATCACTTAAGTTATTTTGGTGCTGCATGCAAAGGCTTCCGAAGCTTGTCATGGAACTTCCGAAGGTTGTAGAGTTCTTCCGAAGACAAAGGGAAAGTCCAACTTCCGAAGACAGAACTCTACTTCCGAAGACAAATGCATACTTCCGAAGTTCAAGACTTAGAAGAATAAAGTAAAGACCACTTCCGAAGTATGATGAATAGAAGAAGTCTCCAAGCCTTGGAAGAAGCAGCCTCTTCCGAAGTATAAAGTGGCTTCGGAAGTACTTACTCTTCCGAAGCCATTTAACCTTCGGAAGACACTGCTATAACCAGTGGACACAAGTATGGTCTCTGACACTCCGCTGCAGACTTCTGATACAGCATGGCTTCTTCCTAAAGAACCATGTTGTTGACCATACTTTATTCCACTGTTTACCTTTTCATGATAGTACAGTTGCCATCTTTAGTTGGTGACAAAAGGTAAGTCAGGGACATGTCCTGACTACCAAATCTCAGATAAGACTTTATCTAAGATACCTTAACTATAGTCTTGTAGTATAGGCTTTAGCTAAAGGATCCCAGCTGGTATCAAAGTATATCCGGCTGTAGATAGTATTATATATAGGTTCTCCTTGTAACTCATAGAGATCACATCTGCTTGTAAGAGTCTTTGTATCTTGAGTGAGAATCAATATATAAAAGTATCTTGAAATTATCTTTCTGTGTTCTTAGTTACTTTTCATATTGTGATCAACTCTTATTGATTCTTACCCGATATGATTCTAGGTGAGATTAGAGAAAACCTTGTGTTTAAGTGACAAACACCGATCCTGCCATTGGTATCAGAGCTTCTTAGGCTCTTGATTGCGTGATTAACCATCCAAATCAACCTTTTTCACTCCTCCCTACCACCACTCCCTCAAATGGCCCTCAACAAATCTGAAGTAGAAATGGGGACGATGACCAAAGCGCCAATCATCACCCCTAAAAACTTCAGGTCTTGGAGTAGAAGAATGGAAGGCTTCATTAGATACCAAGACAGCAAAATGTGGAACTCGATTGTCAATGGACCGTACAAGCCAAAGGTGGCTTCACCTAGGGAACGGTGCCATGATAGAAAAGCTGTCGAGGACTATTTTGATGAAGACAGAAAGAAGATGGACATCGATAGCATGCTATGACTATTCTGACTGCAATACCGAACTCTATTATGATGGGGTTCAAGCATTGCAAGACTGCCAAAGAATTGTTTGATGCACTTGCTCAGATGTATTCTTGCTCCAACGACTCAAAGAAGGACTCACTGAAGCAGCAGTTCGAGAACTTCACTCATATTGCTGGAGAGACCCTCAGCCAGCAGTACTTCAGGTACATGGATTTATCTCTTCCCTTCAGTCTGTAAAGATCACCTGAACTTAGAGATCTCACCAGAAAGTTCATGAGTGCTCTTCCAAATGAGTGGACATTCTACTGTGTCTCTATCAAGAGAACAGAAAACTTGAACACTCTTTCCATGACTGAGCTCTATGGCATCCTTGATGGATACCATCTAGAGATGGAGAGTAAGAAGGGCCACCAAACAAGCGATCATGAGTCTTCTGCTAGCAACGCTTAATGGTGCTGAAGGCTCATTAACCTCTCAACCTCAGCACTTCCTGACTTATCAGCAGCCATCCGCTCATCTGGTCCCTACATCACTTATCCTGAGACTCCAAGGTCTCAACAGCTCAACACAATCCCTTCCAGGAAAGTTGTGCCTTTGTCTCAGGAGATGGACACTCAGGAGATTTTCAATACTACTTTGATGATCTTGAGCGTTTCAGCCCAGATGACGTAAAGTACGTGGACATTGTCCAGCAAATGGCTCTCTTAACTTACAGAGCAAAGAAGTTCTTTAAGAGAACTGGAAGGCATTTCCCTCAGAACCCAACTACCAGCAAGTTCAGGTTTGACAAGACCAGGGCAAAGTGTTACAACTGTAACCAACTGGTCATTTTGCAAGGAATGCAAGGCTCCCAAGACCATCCGAGAACCCCACAGGCCTCCACACATCCCTCAACCTCAAAGCCCACTGAGAAGTCAACTGAGACAGCCGCAATGGCTCAAGAAGTTGACTGGAGCTTCATGGTACAGGATGTGACTCCTGCTCAAGCTCTCATGGCCGGAACAGATGATGCCCAGGTATATGAACATCTCTGCACTCCAGCCTGTATAGCTAAAGTTAAACTCTATCAGGATTACAATATGGAAATCAGATCTGACATTGAGTCTTTAAATATTCTAAAATCTAATTTTAAAAGAGCTGAATCTGACTATCAAAAGAAAATTGATGAGTTGGAGAAAACTGTATCTCTTTTGAAACATGAGCACACCAACTACAAGACTCAAATCAAGGATCTGATATCCAAATTGTCTTAGGCTCAAGCCCAGGTTGTCACTGCTGAGGTCAGGCCAGGAAGCATGCTATCTCTGAGCAAAACTTCCAAGCTATTCTTGCATCATCCTCCCATTCCAAACTCTGTTATCAGAACAAAGAGGGTTGGGAAACCAATGAAATTGCTCCACCACACTCCTATGAGTCTATCAGACAGCCTAGATGTGGTACTTAAGAGCAAGAGGTTCCAACTGCTGACCCTTTTTCCAGAGTTAAAGGATGAGGCACCAATAATGGCCACCACAGGAAGGAACAGGTAGATAAACCCATCGTCTCCTGTGATGATCAAATCCTAACCACCAAAGCCAGAAGAAGAAAGCAGAGCTAAAGCTGCTAAGAAAACTGCTAAGAAAGTGGCTGAATCCAAACTGAAAATTGACCCCAAACAGAAGGGTCTTTTTTTCAGCTGTTTCCAAGTGTTAGGTACTTCTGATTCAGGAAAAGAATGTAATACCAGCATTCCTGTCCTCCCAAAGGATCAGAAGTTAAAGAGAAAAGTTGCTGACGAAGAAAAGAAAAACAAGAAACAGCAACCCTCACTTTCCAAAAGACTAACATTGCATGCATCATGTGTGGCC
This sequence comes from Flaveria trinervia, assembly GCA_025506515.1. NCBI lineage: Eukaryota > Viridiplantae > Streptophyta > Magnoliopsida > Asterales > Asteraceae > Flaveria > Flaveria trinervia. Next base: position 25,637,855 of record CM046451.1, read on the forward strand.
TGCAAAATCATATGGCAAAAGATTGTTACTACAATCCTGCAAGCACACATTATGCAATAATGTTAGAAAGAAGGAGTCAGGGAAGGTTTCACATTTGGACCCTTCCATACGGTTCAAGAGTTGAAGAAGGGAAAGCTAGTTCCAAGCCAAGTTGCTTTCGGAAGAAACTCCTTCTTCCGAAGGGAAAATGGCTTCGGAAGCAAAAGCTACTAAGGTTTGGAAGAACAAGAAAGCTCCTTGAAACCATCCCAGAAGAAGACGCTTCGGAAGAGAAGGTGGTGAGGACTTCTTCCGAAAAGAAAGAAGCTTCGAAAGAAGACCATGCTGCAAAAGCTTCAACAAGCTCATCCTCCAAGATCAGCCAAAGGGTGGACTGGAAGATCAAGGAAGATGCTACAGCCTAAACTCTTCCTCAAAGACCTCTGTTGAACCCCTATGCATATCATTTGGTTCACTCATGTCATTATCTTTGGAAGAACCCAAGACCAATAAAGCTTGGGTTTCCAAACAAAACTGAATCTCATCTTATGTGCAGGAACATCCATTTGACAAGAACAACAATGTATGGATTGTAGATAGTGGATGCTCCAGGCACATGATAGGGAACAGACATCTCCTTCAACAATTTCAACATTATGATGGAGGTCCTGTCTAGTTTGGAGGTGAGGCCGGAGGATATATTCTGGCAGAGGGAGTATATCCAATGGTATGTTAAAAGTTGACAAGTTAACTTTGTCAAACAGCTTAAACACAATCTGTTAAGTGTTTCTCAATTCTGTGATCAAAAGCACCAAATGCTTTTCACAGAACATGAGTGGCATTATCCTCAAACAGGGATGACAATTCCTCTGGAATTGGTGCTTCTTAGATCTCCCAGGAAAGGGGATATGTACAAGCTTGATATGAACAATGCTTCCCCAAGGGTGAAGTATCATGCTTTCTTTCCAAAGCTGATAGTGATGAGTCAACACTGTGGCATAAACGTATGTGTCATGTAAATTTTAAGACAATGAACAAATTGGCTAAAAATAACTTGGTACATGGTTTGCCTAAAAAGGAGTTTTTCTGCAAAGACAACTGTGTTGCATGCCTGAAAGGGAAACAACACAGGACATCTCATAAATCCAAATGTGTTAACTCTATCACTACTCCATTGCACTTATTGCACATGGATCTTTTTGGTCCTACAAGTATAATGAGCATTGGAAGGAAATCATATTGCCTTGTGATAGTTGATGATTTTACAAGATTCACATGGGTATTCTTTTAAGAACTAAAGATGAACTGCTGAAACATTAAAATCATTTATTCTTAAAATAGAAAATCAAATTGATCACAAGGTTAAAATAATTAGATGTGATCAAGGGACTGAGTTTAAGAACTTTTCTTGACTCATTCTGTAACTCAAAAGGGATTCCAGACAATATAGTGCTCCCAGAACTCCTCAACAAAATGGTGTTGCTGAGAGGAGGAATAGGACACTTATTAAGGCTGCTCGAACTATGTTAGCTGATTCAAAGCTACCTCTAACATTCTGGGCAGAGGCAGCAGTCAGCACTGCATGCTATGTGCAGAACAGAGTTCTTGTAGTTAAGCCCCATGGAAAAACCCCTTATGAGCTATGGAACAAGAGGCCACCGTCATTGGCTTTCTAAGGTCCTTTGGCAGCAGGTGTACCATACTTAACACAAGGACAATTTAGCAAATTTGCTGAAAAGTTGATGATGCTATCTTTGTTGGATACTCTTCTAGTTCAAAGCTTACAGGTATACAACATTAAGAATCAACAATTTGAGGAGTCATCCAATATAGTTGTTAATGAGCACACTCCTTGTGTTAGGGGGAATGGACCTGATCACATCTTTGATTTAGAATGTTTCCAAACTATTCTAAACCATCTTGTGAGAATGTTTCAGTTGGAATAGGTGCTCAAAATGATGCTGATGCTGCTGCTAATGATACTTTGAGCTTCCCAGGCCTAGACCAAATTCTCCAAGTGCTGCACTACATCCGCTTCCACTATTCACAGATCCGACAGTTTAACTATATCAAGGAATAGTGAAGCTTCAACAAGTAAGTCACCTACTGAGCCTCAAAATATCAGGTGATCCACCTAAACACCAGGCAGAAGGAGGTAGTATTTTGAAGGAACAGGCAACTGTTAATACTACCTCACAGCCAACTACGATGATGTTTCTCATTCATTCAATCAGTCCTTATGAATGACTTTGAAACAACAGCTGGACAAATGTTCTAGTTCCTGAGCAGAATATGTCCAACTGGATCTATCTCTGCAACTGGAAGTGATTCCTCGTCTTAGGATTCACAACACTCATCCAACTGAGAACATCATAGGGAATGTCTTGAGGGTGTGAGAACAAGAGGACAGACTCATCAAGGAATGTCTGCTGTACTCATGCTTCCTATCTCAGATGGAACCCAAGAAGGTAGAAGATGCCTAAAAGATAGTAGCTGGATTGAATCGATGCAAGAGGAGCTGCTTCAATTCAAGAGACAGAGGTATGGAACCTATGTCCGCTACCATCTGGTCAAGTACCCATAGGCACCAAATGGGTTTTCCGAAACAAGAGAGATGATAGAGGCTTGATCATCAAGAATAAGGCAAGACTTGTGGTTCAAGGATACACTCAAGAGGAAGGAATCGATTATACTGATGTCTTCACACCAGTTGCAAGACTTGAGGCAGTTAGGATCTTCCTTGCTTATGCTGCATCCAAGGACTTCACAGTATACCAACTTGATGTCAAGTGTGCTTTTCTATACGGGGATAGACAGGGAAGTCTATGTATGCCAACCTCTAGGATTTGAAGATCCACAGCACCCCAACTATGTGTGCAAATTGGATAAAGCTCTATATGGGCTACACCAAGCACCTAGGCTGTGGTATGAGACTCTGTCTCAGTTTCTTTGAAGAATGGCTATACTAGAGGTACCATTCCAAGACTCTCTTCATTAGAAATTCTGGAAAGGACATTTTTTTGTACAAGTCTATGTCAATGACATCATATTGGTTCCTCAAATGACCAAATGTGCAAGGACTTTGAGAGCATTATGAAGAAGAAGTTGAGATGAGCTCCATGGGAAAAATGGACTTTTTCCTTGGAATTCAGGTAAAGCAACTGAAGGAAGGGTTCTTCATTAATCAATCTAAATATGTCTCTGACATCTTAGAAAGATTTGAGATGAAGATTGCAAGCCTGCCAAGACACCCATACCCAGAACCATAATCTTTGTCCTGAACTTGAGGGGGAGGATACGATCAACATCAGTATAGGGCAATTATTGGTTCTGATGTATCTACAGCAAGTAGACCTGATATCATGTTTGCTACTTGTCATTATGGCAAGATATCAGGCTGCTCCTAAGGTGTCTCACCTAGCTGCTGTTAAAGAATCCTCAGATACCTCAAAGGAGCACCTAAACTAGGTCTCTGGTATCCCAGAAACAAGATTTCAATCTTATGGATACTCTGACATGACTACGGCGGCTGCAATATTGACAAGAAATCAACATCGGGAGGATGTCATTTCTTGGTGGAAGGATCATCTCATGGCAATGCAAGAAACAATCCTGTGTCTCTACATCAAGCTGAAGCTGAATACATTGTTGCTACTAGCTTATGTGCTCAACTGCTATGGATTCAAAATCAGATGTTAGACTATGGATTCAACTTTATGAGTACTCCTATCCATATTGACAACAACAGTGCTATCTCCATTACTGAAAATCCAGTGAAGCACTCCAAGACTAAGCACATTGACATCAGGTATCATTTCATAGAGACATTCATGAGAAAAATCTAATCAGTTAATCAAAGTTGATTCAAATGAACAATATGCTGATTGTTTACCAAAGCTTTTGATGAACAAAGGTTTAAGTATCTCATAACAGCTATGGGATGATAAACATTGACTAATCTGATCTCTTTTGAAAACTGTTTTAATATGTAAGTCTTGTGTCAATACAATTAAGCCCTGTTACAAGAAATTCTCTCTGAAATTTTCTAAGTGTAAATTCCTTTGAAGAGAAATTAACCTTTGGAAAGACACTTCATATCTTCCGAAGCATAATTCTCAAAGGATAACTTTCCTCTCGAAGAATTTTTGGTCAGAAGAAGCGATTGATTGCATATCAGATCTACTTCCGAAACTTACAGATTCCTATTCGGAAGCAACTCTAACCTTCGGAAGCAAAATTGGCTTCGGAAGTAAGAATTGCCTCGGAAGAAGGTAACTTCGGAAATGTTTTACACTCGGAAGAGAGATCTCACTGTAACGTAAATTTCTTGGGCCCCACACTGTAAAAAGCAAAGATTTTGTTAATGATGTCGAATTATTAACTGATTTTAACCTTACCACCACTGACATTCATCCACTAAACCATCACATCACTTATCCTAACCATTACCGCCTCTCCACAATCTTTAAATAATCTCGACTATTCACTTTCACTCTCTTACTTGCAAACTTTACAGCCCTAGAAATTTCTCCTACTCAACTTTACCCAGCTCAAATCATTCCATTCAACTTTCCAAATGGCCTTCAACCCTCAGCACAACCAGGTCGCACTTCTTGATTCATCAAGAGATGCTGACTTCTCAGATATCATCTCCTTCCTAACCCAATCTTCTACTACACCGCTCTGACTGTTAACCCCACAATTTACTCAAACCATATGTCTGAATTTTGGGCAAATGGTCAGATTGAAACCCTAAACGGGTTCGTGTCATTCGATCGAGCATCTGTGGCCAGGAGTTGGTCATTTCTGAACAGCTCATCAGGGATCATTTAGAGCTTCATGATGAGGGCGCTCCAACGGAATTCCCCAAAGCAGACTTGGACGATTCTATCTCCAAATGGGATATGGAGGAGACGTTAGCAGGTCAATTGTTTACAAATTTAACTTCTCGTACAAATGGAAGTTCCTGCTACACGTGGTCCTTCACTGCTTGTCGAATAAATCTGGAGGATGGGATCAAATCCCATTTGAACTTGGGTGCCTTGTTCATGGGTTGGTAAAACACCTACGCTTTAACTATTCAAGATTTGTGCTAACTAACCTCATGGGAAATCTTCAGAAGGACACATTCTTCATGTATCCCAGGTTTCTCCAGCATATAATCAACTGTGAGCTAGACCAGAGCATGCTTGTCTGTGCAGCTGCTCTGATGCTCCTCGATGAGCCGACCATCTTCAAGACTTGAAGAGAGTGTCCACCAACTTCACAGGAAGAGATATGCATTCTTCAGGTATGACTGAGCCAACGGTCCTGGTGACATCTGTTAACCCCACAGGTGATGAACCCACACCAGCAACTACCCCCACTATGCCAAACACTACCTTCTCCACCCATCACCATCACTTATCAGAGACGCCCCAAACGAACCCTTGTTCAATCTACTCTGATTGAACAAGCCCCTCCTGTTCAATCCAAAAAGACTCGAGTGGAAACATGGGCTCCCACTCAGTCAGAGGTTCTCCATCCTTCTCTTTTGACCTCAATTTGGGTCTTGAGTCTCCTCAGTCTCAGACCCATGAGCCCATAACCCAAGCTGAAAGCCCTCAGGATGAGTCCTATACTCTCCTGAACAGCCAACAAAGGACAGCCCCACCAGAGGCTCAATACTGTAGACATTGACCAAAGTCCCGGGTCAGTAGGTTTACCATCCTATCTTCACTGACCTTTTATTTAAAACTGATGAAGAGATAACATCTCTCCATGGCAATGAAGTTGATCTACAACACCCTCTCCAAGATCAATGAGCCTGGAGAAATCCCTTATCTCTAGCCCCCATCAGCAACCAACTGAGGTGAGTCCCACTGATGTGGAGGGGACTCATGTAGATTCAGCTGCCACTACAGAAGGTGCCTCAATGGACCTTGTGGACAGTGGTAACATTTCTCAGACTGAATCTATGGACCGAGCCCTTTGATGACTCTGAAAGAGACATCAGAGCATGGGAAACCAGGGTGCCAAGAAACCACATCTGGTGGTGAGGCTGAACATACTAGGTATGTTACCCTCCCATCGATTCTTCGAAAGAAGATGAGGGAAGCATGCAATCCTCATTCAAGATCTTCTTTCTAAAGTCTCAAACCTGGAATCTCAGGTAGGACTTTAGAGGCAAGATCTGCCACTTAGTAACTTGAGATTGACAATCTCAAGGCTCAACTAGCTGAGAAACAGACAGAGAGTAGGTGTTAGGCATGTACCTATTCAGGTCTCCCTGACTTCCTCCTCCAGCTTATCTAGCTCTCAAGATGATGCTACAAAAAAGGGGAGAATGTTCAAAGACAAACACACAAGGAACCACAGAGTCGGCCTTCCACTTCAACATCTTCCTCTCCCATCATCTCTGCGCCTGAAACATCTCAAGTCACTCTTCAGATTGATCCAAGGATGCTCAATGATCTCTACAGTCTCTTCACCATGTTTTGTTAAGATCTTCCTAAGCCAAGTCATGATGCTGTAATGATCTACTTTGGAGCATAAGAACTTCAAAGGCTGACTGCACCTTCTACCACTGTGGAAGAAGTTGGTCAACCTAAGGTCCTCATGGAACCTAAGATTCAATTCGAAGGGGAAATGGGAACTGATGGCCCAGCAACTGAAATGGTTGGAACAGAATCTGCATCTCCTTTAACTTCCGAAGCTGAAGTTAAAGCCTCGGAAGAACAAGCTGAATCTTCTGAAGCTGAAATGGAAGCTGCGGAAGGACTATTTAAAATGTCCGAGGAACTAATCATCATAGATGCTATCCTGGAAATGGCATCTGAAATGAGCAGCGAGGACTTTCCAATTGCACCTCCATCTCAGACACCATCTCTGACTCTCTCACAATCAGAAACCTCTCTCCAAGAACCACCACAGTCAGGTTCTTCAAAGGATAAAGGTAAAAGGAAGATGACTATGGAAGAGATTCAGGAAGAGGAGAGATTGAGAAACTTAAGAAGAAAGGAAGACTTCAACTGAGAAGTTGCTAGCTGCCAGCACAAAGCAGTTGCTTCCAATCAGGAGGTTGTCATCAATAAAAGAAGAGAGCAGATTATTGACCAGCTCATTGAAATGGGAGCTGCCAATAAAGAAACACTCATGCTACCATTAGAGGAGTTGGTGGATCTGGAGAAGGCAACCAGGCTGAGACTTGAAGAAGAAGCCAGGTTGGCCTTAGAGGAAAAGGAAAAGAAACAGAAGGAGGATGAATTGCAGCTGAGGAGAGACAGAATAAACTTTCTACTCTCTAGAGGCTTTGATCTTTAAGAACTCTCTCCACACAATGATGATACGATCCTCTGGCTCTACAACAAAGAGTAGGATCAAATGGAGAAAGAAAGGAAGAAGGCTGCAAAAGAAAAGGCCAGAGAGAAAAAGAAGAAAGAAGAAGAGGCTAGGGTCACTGCCTCCAAGAAGCTTACTGAGAAAGCCTGGATGAAGGACTATCTTGGGCTCATGTCTTCTCTGGTAGGCAGGTGGGTCCTATGTTTGAAAGGACACTCCAACGGATTTTCAGTGAAACTAAGGTTGACATCTGGTTGGGGAAAAGGAAAGAGATGTATAGAAGGGTAAAAGGGATGACCTTCACTGCTATCACCCAACCACAACTTGAACCCTCACCCTTACCATTCACCATTAAACTTGAACCCTTCACCCCTGAACCCACATCACTACCCTACACTCCCTCACCTCAACCTCCTAAACTTCCCATCATCCAACCCAAAACACTAGCCAGAACCTCTGCACCTAAACCTACCCATTACCATCCAAACCATCCCTTCAGCCTTCTCAACATCTCTCCCTTGAGGAGTTAAGGCAATCAAGATGAAGCTCACTAATGGCACCACTTTGAGCGAAGTCTCCTGTGTAGAAGACTCCGTTAACATTACCTATGTAGACGGATCTTCAAGTTCCCTCATAAGAGACAGATTCCTTAATTTGCCTAGAGGAACTTTAGACCAGGCTGCAAGACTTTTGGGCCTCAATTCAGACTCTTTAAATGAGGAAGAAAAGAAGCTCATAAGGAAACTGGTGACTCTGCTGGATACAAGAGGACAGATTCCTAGTCAGCCTATTGTGCCTAGAAGGAAGATAATCTAGTGGAGGTTCGATGAACCTTCTCACAACTTTGTTGTGGAAAGAGAGAATGGTGAAGTCAACAGACTCAATGCAACCTCTCTGTTACACTCCAGCAGATTTGATTGCTGAGTTAGCAGAGAACCATTCTCCAACCCCTCCAACTCTGAAACTGCTACACTCGTCAGAAATCATCTCAGCAATCTTCATTTGGCTGAGCTAACTGCAAAGGCAAAGATTGAAGAAGAGTTGAAGTTGAGAAGACAGGAAGACAAGGAAAGATCTCCCACCAAAGGTGTTGCCTTTCTACAGATGGTGGAAGGTCCTGAATTGGAACCTATAGTTTGATGGGCATATGATTACAGTTCCCATCAACTAACTCTTTTCAGAGGGCAACAACAAAGGGTACATGTTATCCAAGGTGACAGACTGGATTTCCTGTCTACCAAGGATCTGTACAAGCTTCTCAGCACCACATCAGGGAAGAACAAGGAGACAAAAAAATATTTGCTCTCCTTGGTGCTGAAAGTTTTGAGAAGTCGAGGTAAGTGAAGTTTTGGTAGCATCAGCCTAGGGGGAGTTTGTTGGATCAAGAAGAAGGCTAATACAACCAAAACTAGATCACTTAAGTTATTTTGGTGCTGCATGCAAAGGCTTCCGAAGCTTGTCATGGAACTTCCGAAGGTTGTAGAGTTCTTCCGAAGACAAAGGGAAAGTCCAACTTCCGAAGACAGAACTCTACTTCCGAAGACAAATGCATACTTCCGAAGTTCAAGACTTAGAAGAATAAAGTAAAGACCACTTCCGAAGTATGATGAATAGAAGTCTCCAAGCCTTGGAAGAAGTAGCCTCTTTCGAAGTATAAAGTGGCTTCGGAAGTACTTACTCTTCCGAAGACATTTAACCTTCAGAAGACACTGCTATAACCAGTGAACACAAGTATGGTCTCTGACACTCCGCTACAGACTTCTGATACAGCATGGCTTCTTCCTAAAGAACCATGTTGTTGACCATACTTTATTCCACTGTTTACCTTTTCATGATAGTACAGTTGCCATCTTTAGTTGGTAACAAAAGGTAAATCAGGGACATGTCCTGACTACCAAATCTCAGATAAGACTTTATCTAAGATACCTTAACTATAGTCTTGTAGTATAGGCTTTAGCTAAAGCATCCCAGTTGGTATCAAAGTATATCCGGCTGTAGATAGTATTATATATAGGTTCTCCTTGTAACTCATAGAGATCATCATCTACTTGTAAGAGTCTTTGTATCTTGAGTTGAGAATCAATATATAAAAGTATCTTGAAATTATCTTTCTATGTTCTTAGTTACTTTTCATATTGTGATTAACTCTTATTGATTCTTACTCGAGTGTGATTCTAGGTGAGATTGAGAGAAAACCTTGTGTTTAAGTGACAAACACCGATCCTGCATAGCATGGGCGTATTTTGAAGATCTCAACGTTTATGCAGTTAAACGTGAGAAGGGGATTGAGTACTTCAGGTTCCCACACGACCTGAAGACTCTTCCTGGATTTGAGCTTAACCAGTTAGCAAAGTTGAAATTGATATATGCTGACCCACGCAAAATGTCAAGCTGGTTTGAAGCAGCTCTAAAGAGAGAGTACCACACCAGATGGGTCAACTTCAAACCTTAGCAGCCAACAAGGTATATCAGATGGTCTGAGGTTGATGCCATAACTGGAAAACCAAAGATAGTGCTGAAGTGGAGTCCTCTGCGCACAATGTCTAAGATCCCTCTACGGGAAATGCCACAAGACTTCACTCCACACTTCAAATTGTGGTACTATAATTGGAGGACAGGAGAGTAGTCATAGTATTAAACAAGAATGGGATCATGGAAACCATCAGGGTGTTTGACCCAATGTGGCTTACAAACTTGTCTGTTGATGATGTCTATACACTATACAAGTGGCCACTGTTCTATGACTCTCAAGATATTGTACAAGCTCTACAATTTCATAACGTGATACGACTCTGTTTTGCCTTTGAGATACATGCAGGAGTCACTAGAGAAGAGAAGTACAAGAAGTTTGAGGAACTTATAAAGGATGTAAGACATTAGATGAAACTAGGTCCAAGGGGGAGTTTGTAGATACATGTGTCCCTAGTTTCTAAACTTAATGTATTATTTCTTTATTGTCTTACACATATGTAATTGTACAGGTATTTAATGAAATACAATATGTGGTTGTGCTTATAGTGTTGAATATTTCATTGCTTGGTATGTAATAACACTTATTGAACTAACTATATAGGTTGTGGTTGTTTGAATAATATCTAAATCAATTAATGAGTATGAAACATATGCAAACTTAATCATGTGAAGTTCTCATGCGATTGGCCCATGCTAATGGACTATACGCATGAACAATTTCATGCTAATGAACCAGTCGTACGAATGAACCAGGAGACTGGATCAGTCGCATGATTGTAACATGAGATTGGCTCAGTTGCACGACTGAACACTCAGTCGTGCGAATGGATCAACCGCATGACTCAATCGCACGACTGAACCATGCAAATGGTCCAGTCGCACGATTGAGAAACCCTAACCTATAAATACCACTTAAATCGTGGTAAAACATGACACTTTGAATATTTCGATACCTAGACGTACCCTAGCTGTCCAGAGACCTCTAGCAACCTGCTCCAACTTCATAGATGGCAGTAGATCGATTGCTAATCGTTCTTAACGTTTAGATTCAATCTTTAATTGATTCTACTGTGTTCTCATTGATTGGATCGGCAGTCAAATAGAATTCCGCACTATTTGATTTGGTATACGCGTAAATCTATTAGTATTCGTCTGGTACTCAATCCTAACAGAGAGAGATTGAATACTTAAAAGTAGCTCTTAACCATTCTAGAGAAGAAGTAAGTGGCCATGTTGATACTCTTGCCATTCAAACTATAGCAATGGAAGAGCAAGAAGATATTATTGAAGAACAAGCAGAGATCATCTCCAATCTTCAAAGTCAAGTTGAAAGTCAAAATAAAAGGATCTCTGAACTTGAAATGTTAATTGAAATTCAAAGAAGTGCTCTGGCTGGAGAAAACAAAAATGATGAAGAAAGAGTTATTGATGATGAGAAACAATCTTCCTTTGAGAATGATGAACAAGGAGAAGATGCAAGCCACAATGAGGAACCAAGTTTAGAAATTATGATTTATTCTAGGCAATCAGAGGCTACTCAAACTGAGAATGCAGAATTTGAAGAACTAATTAGTGCTCTAGATAGCTTTACCTCTGAAGAATTCAGTATAGATGATGAATTTTGGGAGTTTATGAATAATCAGAGGACTGACACTGAACCTATTGTAATCATCCCTCAATCTCCAGTTCCCTTGGAGAAAGAGTTAAGTATGCAGATGGTACCTGTTGTGGCACTATCTGAGGAACAAAAAGAAATGATAAGAGAATTTTATGAAAAAGAAAAAGATAAGAAGGAAAAAGAAACAGAAAATGAGGAAATAGAAATTGATGATCAAGAACAAACCAAGGCTGAAAAATTGCCTGAAGAGATTAAAAAGACTGAATCCTCTATTAGTCCACAACTTCAAACATACTCCAGGAAGAGGAATTATCTAGCTGAAAAGGCTAAGGGCAAAAGACCAATGGTTGAAGAAGAGAGTGTGAAGAAAAATAAGAAAGATGACCCCAGAAGCTTGGCAGCTATAGTTGAATTTCTTGAAGAACATGAGCAGGCTGAAGCTCAATTAAAGAAACAAGTTGTTACTATTGATCTGGAAGAAGGAGAGATAGCTGGAGGTTATGATGCTGAAAAGGATGTTCATATGGACAGTCCTATGAAAACAGAAAAACCAGTAGAGGAAATGGTGTTAAAAGCTCAAACTGATGACCTGATGATAAAAGCAATGTTTTTGATCAATCACGGGTATGATCCAGATGTAGTCTTTGGTATGACATATGAAGGAATGAGGGAAGAAGAAGAAAAGGTCAATAAACTACTAGATCCAACCTTTGAAACTGAGTATGAAAGATCATTCACCAGAAAGGTTCCTATGCCAAAATTGTCTGCTATGAAGAAATCAACCTCAACACCTAAACCACTATTTCCTAATCCTTATAGCATGTCAGATAAGGAAATGAAGGATTATCTCTCAAGCCAAGGCTTCACAAGAAGGAAGCTTGGAAATATAAAAACAAACTTATTAAGGGCTGCAACACTCCAAATGATTAATGAAAAGAAAGATAGACTCAAGCAATTGGAAGAAGAAATCATAAGCAAAAAGCCAAGATCAAGAGTAACTGCACAAGACATGCTGCTAAAAGAAACTAATCAAGAATTGTTGGCTCATGTACTCCACAAATACCCTGAATGGTTTGCAGAACCCTCACAATTAAAACTACAAGAAGGGCTAACTACTGCTGAGTTAATTAGAGGCGTGTCTACTCCAAAAGGCAAAGTAGATCAGAAAATAATTGCATGGAAGTATGACAGCACTTGGAACATGTTTATGGTTAAAAGGATCTTCAGGCTGGTCCAATTCTTTACATAGTACTCTGCTCTTGTAAATGCCCTGGAGATCCATGACCTAAAAGAACTAGCTCAACTGGAATTGATCAATCACTCTGCTATGTTCAGGAGATATGAATTTGAAAACATACTCAGAATGTTCAAAAGAACTGACAATTTCAAATCATTAAAGGCAACATGCATGAGGAAAGATAGGTCATTTATTAATCCCCTTGAGAAGAAGAAGACAAAGCAAGCAGAAGAAGTTGTGTTTCCTGAGTTGAAAGTGAAACCAACGAAATCTTTAAAGAGAAAAATGGTATTTGGTACTCATTCCTCTACACCCATCTCAAATGTGTACTATGATGAAAAAACCTATGAGATGGTGACTGAAAGAAAGTGGGGAGGAAAGGAGGGTGTTGAAATAAGGCTATTTAGTGGATATGAAGTAAGGTTGCTTGATGAATCCTACATTCATTATATCTATACCAGACACTTTAGGGAAATAAACAATAAACTAGGAGAGCAAGATGTGTACTTCTTCCTAAAGTGCATCAAGTTGCTGAAAACGGCTTATGATCGTATCATTGCCAAAAGAGACAAAAGAAAGAAAAAGAAGACTCCACTGCAGTTGGGCAACATTATTAAACTTGAAGTTGATGTAGATGATGCTCTTCTAATTCATAAGGATGGGCTTTCTATGGTGTCCATTTAGGAACCAATCTCACTCAAGAAACTACCACTTCAAGCCATTCACAACATGAGCAGAATGAAGATTCATTTCCTAAGCAGAGATAAAATGTCAGATGCTCAAGATTTTGTTAACATGATCAAGGCAATTTTGAATCCAACACATGCAACACCTTCTTCACCATCACAAGTCACAACAGAATCCTCATAACATCAATCATCTCCCAAACATTAAAGAACATGGGCTGTATAATCCTTAGGGGGAGTATTATTGCACCCTGAAAGGATCATACATGCCAATTCAATGAGTGATTTGATGATTGCTTTACTGGAATCCCATAAGTCCAAGAAGAAATGCGGATGAAGATCCTGCTCAAGAAAAACCAAGTATACTCTTTCGCATTTGTCAATGCGGAAGACATAAAACAAATACGGACAAGTATTTGTTCTTCCGCATTGAAAAATGAGGAAGACCAAGAATCAATGCGGACAAGACTTTGCTCATCCGTATTTGACAAATGTGGATGACCGAACAAATGCGCATAAGTATTTGTTCATCCGCATTAACCAATGTGGATGACCAACATACTAATGCGGATGATCAAGTGAAGAAATACTGATCAAGTTAACTCATCCGCATTTTTCAATGCGGATGAACAAGCAAAGATGCGGATCAAAGCTTAGACTAGTTCTGATATAATAGGTCAGGGGTAGTTTAGTCATTTTGTAAAAAGCATCTTGTCTGCCTATAAATAGAATAGAAAACCTCGTACATGAGGTGACGGTTGATAGACATAGAGAATATTTTATTGTCTTTTATTCTCTGTAATCAATCACTTTCATTAATACATACAAAAGCATTTATGAGTATAATTCTTGCATTGAATGTTCTTTGATTGTTTGTTTCTACCGTTCAATCATTGACTTGATTACCATATTCGATTCATAGTAAGAATCTCAATCTTACTAACCCAGTCACATCATGTATCTACAGTATCACTTCCCCTTTAAGTATTTTTCTTTTCATTAACAAGTCTTACTTTCAGTTGAAATGGTTATTCAACGAGGTTTTCTATAACTATTACTTATCCTGCCGATGCTTATTTGGTAAGTTGCAACTATATAAGTATGATTTCATAATTTAGACCTATTATGTTTATCTAACTTCAACTTTTTGTGTTATGATAGCAACTTCCGAACTCTTTTGTTCAACGCTACTACAAACACGAACATCCTCTTCCAAAGATTCGTGTCCAAGTACATGATCAAACTCTTTGGAACTTAACCATTGGTACCATTAATTGTAAGATTGTGTTGATTAGTGGATGGGCATCCTTGTCACTGTACTTACGTTTAAAAAAGAATGATTATGTTGTTGTTTATCCCGTTCAACCTGACTTCTGGTTGCTCATCCATGTCCATGGTGATTCCGCTTCACAACATCTTCCTCTGTTCTATCTAATATCTATTTATAGATATATTTGTTTTAACATGTTTTAGTTAAACAATTGTTGACCTCATTATACTTACATTCTCATTTTTTTATATTATTAATAATAATATTGAAAAATAATAATATTACTCATACCTTTTTTCAAATTAAAATATATAATTTAATAAATTAAAAACCTATTTTTATTTAAAACACACTTTTTAAAAACAAAATCTTTATAGAATACAGAATACAATATTTTTTTAAAAAAATCATGTTTCTTTAAACATTATATTAAAAATCATAATTTTTCATAAAATAAAAGTTTAAGAAAAATACATTATTTTTTATTTACTTGAAGTAACTATTTATACGTATTTATAAACATATTTTTTCTTTAAGCATAGTTTATAATGCATAAATTTTTATTAATAATTATTTAATATTTTTTTTGTTCAATTCATGTATTACACGAAAAATAACCTAGTCCAAAATATAATGTGGATAATATGAGTAAACTAATATATTAATCTTCAAACGGAGGCCACTAAAGGATAAGATGGTGGATGATATAACTTTTAACTCATATTCATGGGTTGAAAATAGATGTATTAAAGACTTAGATTGACATAGATCATGTATGTTTGATGTAGAGTAAGTGTGTGATAATTGTGGTGTATTGTTGGCCTTAGCTTCTTGCTATGGCCTAATTGTTTTCATTTATTATGGTCGTTCAAAAAAAATATCCAAAATATAAATTATTTTATTTCAATAAACTGTTAAAGCATACTAAATTATTTCATTTTTATATTATCTTAATATATAACTTTATGAATTTTTAATTTTATTATTTATTATTTTTAAATTTACACTATTTATTATTTCATTAATTGACAATGACATGTAACATACAAAATATTAATAAAACCTAATGATGTTAATACCTTAAAAAATTTTATCCATGTGACACGTAGGTTTCTAACCTAGTGTGTTAATAAACAAAATGAGAGCATTAACACTATCTTCCTCATCCATATCTCTATATTTACATTAAAAAACTATTTTTTACTATTTACATAATACTTTTTTAATATTCTTATCACTAAGTTCTTTTTTAATATTTTTATCATTAAGTTCTTTTTTTTGTCACTCACAACCACTTTTTAAAATACTAAAAAATTATGGCGATTGTAGCGTGTTTCCCCAAATGTGAGGAATCATGGTACAATTCTTATAAATTTTCTCTCTATTTCTACTCACAACCAATAACAACTATTCACGTAATATAATACACACACTCACATAAAAAATAAGTAATCTACTGTAAATGCTCTAACATTTATATCATCAATAAATCCAGAGGAAAAGGTTGGTGTCTATAACATTTTTCACACGTTCAAAGAGAGATTAGGAGTAAACAAAGTTGAACGTATTGCAAGGTATTAATAGTCTCATCAAAAGAGTCCAAACAACGAATCAAGATGAGGTCGTTTTGTCCTATATGTTGGAATTCTTTTGTGAGAAAACAAAATAATGAAGTTGTTTGTTTCTACTTTGGAAAGAGTTGAGTGTTTCAATTCTTCAGATCCTTTACTCATGGTTTACGTTGAATGGGTAATTCAACTTGTGGTTTATGAAGAGTTAGTTAAATGGTTATTTCAACTCATGGTTTATAGAGAGTGAAGGTTTCAACTCTTTTGGTTCGAAAATAAACCAAAACCACAAACTCTTTCGAGTTCTCCCATTCTTTCTCTCTAAAGAATTTTCAATAATTCTTTCATCATTTTCTTCTCTATACAATTCGGGTTTTTAGTTCACCCTTACAATATATACTACTTCAACTTTTGTACCTTGGAGACAGACATGTTCGTACAAAAAAAGGCCCAGAATTTATTTTAAAAGATCTGTGTTGAACAAGAACCCTCAGCCATAAAGTATTAAACAATTAGTTCGTTCATTCTTACATCAAATTATCCTACAAGAAGACGGATTTAAGTTTTCATCGTAGACAACGCAAAAGATCTTAAAAGAAGACGTGTTTGAAGTCTTATCGAAGATAACAATTTCAATCATATTATTTTTATACTACTTATTTTCAACACGAATAATGAGATTATCATTATTAGTAAAAATAAAATGACCCGACTTCCTACAATTTTATTCGTTATATTGTTGTAATATTCATAAAACTTTATTATAACAATTTTAGGCTCACAAAATAGCTTATTTGAAGTTTTGTAACTCTCGTATGGGCTTTATCACACCCGACACATTACAGATCATATTTTTAAGCTTCTGGATCTGTCTAACTACTGTGGTACTCTTCCATGTATCTTGCATAGTTCTGGTTGAAGCAGTTGGTCCAGTCGCACTCTCCTACATCAAGATATGTAATCATTCTGCACCCTATAGGACCCTACAAAATCAAAATTAAGTGTCTTAAGGGTGCAATGGTGTTTCCATATCTTGGCTTGACTTTTTGGACACTGACTTCAACTCTATAAGTTTATTCAATACCAACTTGTTTGTATGCTTCTATTGTGCCATATGTTGCTTCATCAAGGATATTGTCGAGCGTAATTCCTCATCAGTTATTAAGGCAGATTTCCCATCAGGATTACCAGAGCTGGGGATATCAAAGATAGTAGTAGCATGTTTGTTGGCAAGATTATCCTTATTTCACTGAAATATTTCAAAAGCTAGTAGCAAAGAGTAAGTGAAAGCTAAGTATGAATCAAGTGTCTAAATTAACCAATCCAGCCTCATTTTATAGCAAACCTTAGCAGCTAAGGTCAACCGATATCCTTGGCCATATCCCGAAAATATATGGATTCTTTGGTGAACCAGTCTTCATGAACGTTCGAAGAGACTTTGAACGTGTGTAAATCTTGCAAGATTCATTACATGAGAAAGTGAGAGCCTTAAGATGACTTTGTGAAAGTTTACACATATGTATATTTTGTATAAAAGGAGTTTTGACTTTGTATTTCAATAGGGGTAGAGTTTATGTTCTTTTGCAAGTGTCTTCTTAGTGGGCACAGTAATAGACCTTTTGATGGGAGCTCATCTCGAGCAGATCAAGCTTAAACGATGTATACTCTGTTTGTATTGTAATAATTCGGTTATAATAATCTTCTAATTGAGTAATTACTTATTTGATTGATCACAAACATATCCGTCTTAGATTTATTATCAAGTGTAATGTTATTTGATGAAGGATCGAATATCATTGAGAAAACTGTAATGGTATAAATAAGGGAAGATGGGTAACATGTATTCTATTATATCCTCTCTTACTTACACATACACTTTATATTCTTTGATACCTATACAAATTTTCGCGCTAGAGGGTTATCATAGGGAAACCATCTCCCACTTCCTTGTAATGCCCTGACGTGTTAATTGTTTTGTAGGCTCAACTGGAGATCAGAGTACCGGTAGATAATTAACAGTGAAAATCCAATCATGAGAGTCCAAAAGAAGAAGAACCCACACTTGGACCCACCGACCTCGGATTTTGTCAACGATGCCAAACTTTGTTATTTTAGGTCATGTTACCTTATATATATAGTACTTATTTAAATATAATCAAGATTCAACATGAAACAAAGCTTGGCCCGAATGATCTACGCCCTTGACCCTAACCAAAAGTCTAAGTCTAAGGTCAAATCCTAGTAGATATTCCTATCCTGCCGCTTAAATCTTGCTTCACTTTTTTTTTCCTAAAGAGATCTTTCATTTATTTATGTTGAGGGTGTTTTTTTCTTTTATTTGTTTTAATACTTGTATATTTTAATTAATTTTTAACAAATTATATTTTTATTCAAAATATGTTGTTTTATAATATATCGAATACACCTTTGCAACATATTGGTTTTTGTTTACTTTTGAAAAAAAATATATAAGAACTGGTCCAACTCAAAAGTAATATAACTTTTCAATTCTTTTCACAACATAATTTGTTTTAGACAAAATTACAAAAAACGTCCTTTAAGTTTATATAAAATTACAGGTATCATCCTTTATCTTTAAAAAGTACTCTAAACATCCTTTATGTTAACATTTTGTAACGGATTTCGTCCTTTATACTAACGGTCGTTAACTTTTTCAGTTAAGTCAAGAGTAATCTGGTCTTTTTACCTTTAAAGGACTATTAATTTAGACTTTTCCAAACATATTTTTTACATAATTTATATGTTTTTACAGTAAAACATGTACATATAATTTAAACCGTTTTATTTTTATCCATGATTAGCCATATGTCTAATTCAAAATCAAGACATCGTAAAAAACTAATAAAAAACTAAAACAAGATAAGATTACAATGTCGAGCTTGTGTTTGCAAGTTAACAAGCCAAACTCGACAGAAGCCCAAAAATTAAGTCGGGCATTCAAACACGAAAATGATCGTGGGTGGACTTATTAATAGCCCAGGGGTAGCCCGGGCTACCCTGAACTCTCGTTTCAAAGTGCAAAAAAATATACCCCTAAGCGAAAATTAAAATACCCTTCAAATTTAGAAAAACCTAACTTAATATTAGATTAAAAGCCCAACACCGAAAAGAAATCTATACAACCCCTAAGAAATTTTAAGTATCAACCCAATTATTATGAAACAACCCCAAAAATAAGTAACAAATATAAAATAATTAGTTTGAATAACTAAGTCATTAATCTTATTAGATGAGTATTTGATAGATTATTATATATATTATATTCTTTGATTTTTTTTGCTTGACTATTTGTGTGAATTCTTGATTATTTGAATGTCACCATGACGGTTAAATAAGGGTGTAGACAAATTGTATCGAGCCTAGGATTGTTTTGACATAAGAAAGCTTGATCTCATGCTCGATCCTGACTAATATCGAATGTTAATTGTAAGGCTTGAGCTCGTTTCGTGTAAAAGTTTAACTTTAATACTTGAGTTGTTTTATTTCAAAAATTTTAAAACTCAAACTTGACTTAAAATCCCTTTATAATTTAATTAATTTCATCATAAATTTTTATATAATGACAATTATCTATATAAAAATATTTAATATATTAAGTAAATGTTATATTAAAAAAATTCATTTCGAGAGGGCTTAATACGTGAAGCTCTGAGTCAAGCTCATCTACTAAATGGTAAATAGTATAAGCTCGAGCTCGAGCTTGTTTAATCTTGATTCGATCCAAAATTTTGACGAGTCAATCCCAAGTAACTCACAACTTTACATGTCTCATTTACACACTTATTGTTAAATGCTATTTGTTTTAATTTTGATTTTTTTGACTTCTTGTTGTGTGATCTAGACCCAAATCCAACTGTATCAAAAAGATTTAATTATTAGCGATACCAAGCCTTAAAACTTTTCCGACCTCCATGTAAAAAATTCTGGATACGAGACCCCATTCTAAACAAGTTATTATTTACAAAAGAAATTATTATTAAGTGCATCGCAAAAAAAGTTTGGACCCCTTTGATTTTTCAAAGCTAGATCCGTTACTGAACATGACTCAACTATTCACACGTTAACAAAGACGTGCCATTTTAACCCAAAAAATTCTAGTCTTTTTTACATATTATTACTCTAAAACTATAAATCGACACCAAAACAACTACAGAACAATTACATTTAAGCTAGAGAATTCAACCCATTTCTAATTAACTCTTAAATTTTTACAAAACCATCTAACATTCTAACCAATATACATTATGACAATATATTCCGAAGAGTTGTAAAAACAGAGTAGATTACATAACCTAAAGTTTCATTTTTCATCTTTAAAACAAAAAATAATAACAAAAACGTCGTCCATGTTAAAATCATATTTGCTAAATTTTTTATAATTTAAGGAAAACTTAAAAAATGAAAAATGTAATGACAAAAAGTGAAAATGACTTCAAAAGAAACAAAATACAAAGATGAATTTTTCCAAAAATAGAAAACAAAAAGTGACTTTGTGATAAATTCAACGAACAAAAATATAATTTACTCTAAACTAAAACATATCAACTCACTAACCCGTTTGGTTGAATTTAGACCTGCTTAGCAAAGCACAACTTTGACCCCTGGTTTTTTTAAGGAGGCACCAAGATGATATAGTACTTGTCAAGGCGTGAGGCGATAGGATCTGGAGTTGAGATGCAAGGCGCAACTGGGCACAGCTTTTTGTACGTGTGGCGTAAAAGCATTTCCGTAAATCGTTATAGATTCCTATTATCATGTACCCTAAACTTAGAGAGAAACAAGCTCTCTATATGTGATTTAATATATACCTACATCTGAAACCAAACAAACTGTACGTACAACATACATTATCTCTTGGTGTATGTGAGCCATGCCTTCTACTTACACCTCGAAGACTAATTTTGGTGCACCTCATGCACGCCTTGCGCCTCCAGCAGTCAAAAGCACAGCCTCTAACACCTCACACCACCTCACGCCAAGATCAAGCGTGTTTGTAAGGTTTGACCCAAAACCAACTCGTACTCAATTAGGCTAAAACCCAAATCCACAGGTTCTATTAGTTTCATGTTTCTACATATCCATCATTATACCGTATTGTTCACAATCGACATCTCAAATCATATAAGATGGTAAATAAGTATGCTAAACGTTAAGCAGCCTAGGCGTGTGTTTAACAAGGCTTGACATATCAAAATCTCCAAGAAAATAAACTCACTTCCTCATTCTACAACAGTTACAAGTATCTATGTCTCGTGACAACATACCTCTACTTCTTCTTCTTTGACTTGTTGGCCTTTGATTGAGTGTAAGCAGTTCCCTAAAATAAACAGATAAAAAAGCATCAAAATTAATTCAATGCTCTTAAAAGCATTTATCTAATAACAAAACAAGATATACAATGAATCAAGATAATGCGTAGATGTATCAGCATCAGCCATTCATGGTAAAATGGGTTGATATGAGTTATACTCTAACATGACAGTCAACTAGACTGTGCTCAAAATGCATAAAACCTAATTTATTTCCACAATTTAATCATATTTGATTCATATTATTATTTATAAACTCAAGACAAAATAGATGGTTTTGTAACTTATCACACTATAAACTGATATCCAACCTCATTAAAAAAAATGATAATTGTTTCATTTGGTTTTTCCAATTATATTTAATACGCTAATTATTTCCAAAAAGTAAAAACAAATAAACCAAATGTGCTGCCAACCTAACGTAACCCGTTCCTACGTCAATCACTGACTGTTTTGCAAACTCTAGATGGTTGGTTGCCAGGAGAAACCAGGTTAAATTCTTTAAGAAGTCAAAGAAAAATAATCAGAAAACGATCAATTTAGGCTAAATCTACATTAACTTAATATAAATGAAGATACAATTTGGAATGCAGTTAAATAATGAACAGTAAACAAATTTTAAAAAAAACTTTTAGGTGAGAGGTACCAACCTCCAACCATTCATCCATAGATGCATCAACGGTCCGAGTTCCAGTTTCCACCTTTGGCGCCTTCTTCGTTTTCTGAGTAAAAAGCAGCCAAATTTAAAAACCAAGAAGATGAGTAATCACCTCAAGAAAGATGAGTAATCTGCAGATATTTTGACACCAACAAAATACAAGTATAAAACTGATAATCATATATTCATTCAGATTATCCCCATTTTCATTTTGCCTTTTCTATGAAGAATTCAACATTTTCTTTTGTGAGTCCCACTAATATGATTTGATCAGGAATAAAGACGTAAACCACAAAAGGAAGAATAAAGGCAAATAATACAGATAAACTGAAAACTAGGTATACATAAAATTGGGTGTTTGGAATAGTGTTTTAAAAGGATTGATTTATATTAAATAATAAGTTGATAATCAACGGTAATAAACAGGTCGTAGAATATAGTATTTACACGTGTTTTTATCAATGAAGTCAAACACTGTGTCTTGAGTGTTTTAAAAAGAGTGATGGTTAAAAAATAATGCATAGAATGATTGAAAAGGACTTCCCAATAATACCTTGGAAAGATTTTGTATCTGACCACGAACCCACAAGCCGAGGAAGACAAGAAGAGAAATTCCGAGCGAAACTAGAAAGACCGTCTCCATGCTGACTAGACCACCTGCTTCAGTGACTTCAATGGTGCCGTTGTAGAATGTATTCTGATATGGTAGTTGGTCTATCTCATAAACTATTGTTCCAACAAGATCAAATGTTCCAGCCTTCAATGAAACAGAAAAAAGGTTAGCTGAAAAGAAATATTAACCCATTTACTTGTAAATGGGTTCGATTCATATTATGTTTTCTCTCCAATGGGTGATAAAAAAAATAGCTAGAAAATAAATGGGTGGAAGTATCACAAAGTGTACTATATTACTTTTAACGCATAAAACCTCATATCATTTCATTTAAATAATTAGATTATTATGGGCACAATATAACACATCAACCAACCCCGACCTGGAGCCGGCCCTGAGGACTGAGGAGGGTTGGGATGGACCTCTATTTAGGGCCCACTCACTCAAGGGGCCCAAAAAATTTTACTTTCTTTAAATTATATATATTTTTTAAAGAATAGTATTAGCCTATAACCAAATCAAAATGTTTAACCCAATTATCTCCCAGATACAATTATTTAGGCCCATTTTAATTAAACTAATTTATTATTATAGCCCATTTCAT
Organism: Flaveria trinervia; assembly: GCA_025506515.1. Taxonomy (NCBI): domain Eukaryota; kingdom Viridiplantae; phylum Streptophyta; class Magnoliopsida; order Asterales; family Asteraceae; genus Flaveria; species Flaveria trinervia. The sequence goes on from CM046451.1 coordinate 25,661,210, forward strand.
GAACCCAATTAAAAGGTCTTTCCCAAAAAACAAAAACCCAAATCCCAATCAGTTAGCTGTTAGCTGTTACGGTGTCATTCTATTACAGTAATACCATTAGTTTGCTATGTTTATTGCTAAAACGTTTGTTTTCATTTAAAAAATTAGTTTATATTATTTAGTTCATTAGGGCTCAGGGGCCTTTTTCTTCCGGCTCGTCCAGGGCACTATAATCCTTAGAACAAGCCCTGCCCCCTCCCCTCTTTTTTCCACTGCTAGTAAATAGTGGTGAATGACTGCAAAAGCGTCAGATCTACCTGTAAAAATTTGCTGACAGCGAATATATAAGGGAATGCAGCTTGAACTGAAGGAGGAACAGATGCATTATTGAAAACCTGTCCAAATATATAACATATAGAGATCAAATCAATAAGTGATCATTGATCAACATTTTTAAGGTAAACAAAATAATAGTCCAGATTATTGACAATATTTATACAAAATTGTCAACAGAGCAGAAGGTGGTTGGTAAATACATCTTTTAAGCAAGACCTCATGTTATAATAGATATCTTTTCGAAAATGCAAACATAGATATGAGGGTGTTCAGATGTGCATTTTTATTTTTGAGGGTAATAGATGTGTTTTTGATGTTGTTTATATGTTTGGAAAGCTTTTAAGAAAATTATTGAAAAGCTGATACAAAAAGGACATTATTGAGAAAGAACATGTTAAATTAAATGGAGTGAAAATGGTCTTGCATTAGGTTTTAACAAAGGGTAAAAAAGTTAATTTAATTTACCCTAATATAAGTTAGTGTTAAATCCGACATGGAATTGACTATGTATGAACAATTATTACCTGAGCAGAGAGATTCTGAACCAGCATACGATGATCAAAAGGAAGATGAACACTAGCATGAACTGCAAGAACCTTTATGGTTTGATCACCTAATCATCAAGCAACAAAAGAAAGTGAGATCGCTTCTGCATAATATACAAAATCACAACTAGCACTGAAGCATACAAATCATGGCAATAACTGATATCCTTAAACGAATATAAAAAATTAATTGATAGTGAACCATCAAGATCAGATAACCAACTATGTAGGGGATGGATGCATTCTTGCTGCTTCAGTTGTGGCAATTTCGATATACATAAAAAAAAGCATTCTTATGTACTCTTGAAATATTTTAAGCTAAAAATATAACAAGTTATATTTTTTCAACAACTAGAACAATTTTTTAAAAAGAATTTGTTAACATTTTTATCTTTATACTATAGTTATATAGTATTATTAAATATTGCTACAGCTGGTTCTAAACAATCAGATAGTTATAACCAGAATCATTTTACCCAAACCCTACAAAGAAAAAAAACCTTAAGTGTAGTAAGTTTTATACTGCACATTCAAACAACACCAAGACTTATGAAAAACAAGCAACACAACACCACTTAAAGAATAGAATGTTACCATCATTTTTCAACCCAATTAATATATCCGTCTCTTTCCCTGCCACTACCGCTGTAGACAAGAGAAAAACAACATATGTTAAGGAATTTATTACAAGAGACAAAAAATGTTTCACAAGAAAATTCTTAAAATAAACTTATTTGAAATAAATCTTGTTATTTAACTAAAAAAGAATGTAATAAATTAATTTTACTTACTTTTAGCTGAATTCTTTGGGAAAACACATACTGTTTCCACACCTGGAGCTGGACTATAATTCCCACCACCAAAGTCCTGAACATCATCACCAACAAATCCAAGATCTCCTCCTTCCTCAACCGTTTCAGCGACCAGCTCCGCATCTTCTGAATCTGACTCAGATTGACACCTGGCAACTACAGAGCAACATCGTCAGTTAACACAATCTCAAATTATAATCATAAACATAAACATGTGATCAACACGTACAGAGTAGATGTGGCAAATGAGCAGAACGGTAACGGCTCAAAATATAGCATTTAGTGGGGGTCAAGATGGGTCAATTCGGGTGGCAAACAAGCAAACGTTTTCAATAAAATTTTTTTTTTCAAAATTTTAAAAGTATTGATGTTCAATACATAAGTACAAGATACTTGTAATTACAAGACAACCTAACTTTGTCCAACAAATCAATTTAGAGGCTTTTATGCAATTGACTTGAACCCATTTAACCCGTCTCCTATATTTTTCTTTAACTTAACCGATTTGACCAGCTACAGATCAAAATAAGCAAAATCAATCCATTTTATAGGTAAAAGTGTCAAATGTTGCCACATATCATTGAGACAAATCATGATTTAAAAAGTAATAACTCAAAACAAGCACTCAACATCATAACAATCAAACCGATTACCAAGTTAGACAACTAACGAGCTTCGTAAATTTACAAAACAGATTCAATTTCACACATGTTCCCAAATAATTATGCTAAATTCTTCAATTTTGCAAGTAAGATTGCAAAAACCATAATTTCTGAAACCGGCTCATGTAGTCAACAACCAGTTAAACCAAAGAAATAATCCAGTTAAGACTAGCAATCAGCAAGTTCAAGTAACGTATAGAGCAAGTAAATTACTTTCGCAGCTAAAGAAATTACAAAGCTCCACAAATTCTAGTAAAAATTCAAGAGCAACTACAGATTACTAAGCTTACAAGATACAGTGATAGATCTGTAAACACTAAATGTATAAGAAATTGATCCATCGAAGTTACTACAAATGATGGTGAGTGAATCTAATAAATAGGAAAAAGGATCGAATTCATGAAAAGGTAGAGATGAATTTAGATGAGAGATGAGATGGAACCTTGAAGGAAGAAAGAAGATGATAGAAGAAGGAGAGCAATGATGAAGGAAACCCTAATTTTCGCCATATTGAGAGGAGGTAAGATTCAACAGCGATACAATCGAGTGGTTTATGGCTTGTTAGGTTTGGTTTCGGGTTTTACAATATTTAAAAAAAATTTGTTTGGATCTGATTTAAGCAGCTTAAATCATAGTAAACTAGAGTGTGCTTTTCACCTGAATGTGAATATGAGAATTAAAAAAAAAATAAAAAAAAATTGAAAATAGAGATGACAAGGGGTATTTTCTTATGGGTTGTTGACTTAAGGGGTATCTACTTTCGGTGGGGCGGGTTCTTAATAGTAATATTTAACTATTGAACGATTTGACTGACTGATTTGATTTGACTGATAAGTTTTATGAAGAACTCGTTTTTGGCAAGGATGGATTTGCCAAGGGCGAGTTCTCAAACAATTTTCAACTATACATTTAACTTACTCACTTACCGATTCTACTTATAACTCAATCGAATTCATTCAAATCCGCATACTAAATTCAATTCACACTCTAAAAAAACCTAATAATTATCATGTCTCGACCTTATTTTCTACAAATATATTGGGGTGGTGATATTTCATTCGAAAATCGAAATATCATATGTGATGTTTCTACTAGAAGTTCAACTATTATTTTTCGTAATAGAGTTTCATACGAATAGTTTATAGATTTGATTTATAATCATCTTCAGGTTTAAAAAGAGTATTATAATTTGAAATTAAAATTATATTACTCATATGTTAGTTTCTCTTAAAGTTCTGAAATTTTTAATGACTCAAGTCTAGATGTTTTGTATTATTTGGGAGAAAATGTTAAAAAATTTTGAGCAAATGTTTATGTTATCATTGAGCCAAAAATATTTGTACAACAATCCATTATATGGATCCCGTACGCGCTTTCTCTGTATATCAAGCACCCAATCCGTCAAGCAATTCTTATCATCAAGGCAATGTAAGATCGTATGATTATCAAGCCGGTCCGTCAACCAATTCTCATTATCAAGTCGATGATGATAATAGAGGTTTTGATAATTCGGATGATGGTCGTTCAGACAGCAGTGAAGATACTGAACTCATTCCATCACAAGAAGAATCCAGTGATGATGACAACAACAATTATGGAGTTTCAAACAATTATAATTATGGTGTTAATCCAGGATCTTACGAGGAGGTGAACTCTTCTGAAGATCCTCGGGATTTAAGAGATTATGAAGTTGTTGATTTTGACGATGAAGACCATATGGATATATGGAATGAAGAGTCAGAAGAAATTCGTGTTGGAATGTATTTTAAATCGAAAGATGAAGTGATGCATGCAGTGCGGTTATGAAATCGTGCATGTAACAGAGAGGCTGTAGTAGTTGAAAGTAAACGTACAAGATGGAGAGCAAAGTGCTACAGCACTAGCCCTAATTACAACAATAATCTTCATAGTGGTCCTCCATGTTCATGGTATTTTTATGCTTCCAAGAACCATGATCATCACATGTGGAGAATTTCAAGATGGGTGAATGCCCACAACTGCTTTGATACTGTTGTTGGTAACAACAATAGAAGTTTCAAATACAGAGATATTGTTACCCGTATCATCCATTTTATTCGTCAAGATATTGCTTTTCCCATCAAGCAAATTCAAGCTCATTTGAAAGACACGTTGAATGTTGATGTTTCATATAATAAAGCCTGGCCAGCTAGAAAAGTTGCTATTAAGAATATTTATGGTAGCTGGGACAGTAATTTTGAGAAATTACCTATGTACATCAACGCATTACAAGAGAAAACCATGTTATCATTGAATGGTTACATCATCCAACCGGTACATCTGCTTATTACACATTTAAATATGTGTTTTGGGCATTCGGTCCAATAATTAACGCGTTCAGCTATTGTCAACCTATGATAACTGTTGACAGTACTTTCTTAAAAGTTCTTACCATGGTGAAATGATCGTTGATAACTAGTATCAGAGCTTTGATAAGGATTTGGCGGGGCCCCTTATTCGAAGGGTCCCCATTTGACTAAAATGTGGAAACTGAGTACTTGAGGTACCACCATAAAAAAATCTTGGTTGCCCATTTGGCTTAAAAAGGGGGAGTCAAACTATTGTTCCGTGAAATCCCTTTGTTCTGTCATATTCTGTTGCACAACATTATCATCAACAACTTGTCTACCAACCCGCCCTCGTCCTCTACCCCTTCTGGGTAAATGTAGTGTAATAGGAGGAAGTTGAGTATCATCAACATTTTGTGTCACATGTGTTGGTAGATAACTTACGTGGTTTGCATGTGCAAAATCCATATAACGGCTCGTCATATTCCTCCCCGCTTCATCCCCTGGTCTTTGATAAAACTGACACATCCCATCCATCTATAAATAACATTATAAAAGATTAATTTTAAATAAATAATAGTAACAACAACAACAATAATAATAATAATAATAATAATTAAATTATTAATAATAATACCATAATTCTCAATCTTTGTCCATCATTCTCAATCTTTGTCCATCATTTTGGAAGCCATGAGGGTTCGTGTCTTGATGAGTCGGGTTTGTTGTATACACAACAGTACGTTCTAAATACCACCTCGTGTATGCTTCAGAAGCAATTGGAAAATCATGGTACGCTTCATTAGCAACTGAATTATGCCGAGACGCCCATGCTTGAACAAAGATATTATGATGTTGTAACCAGTTTTTATTTCTACCACCTTTATGAGCAGTCGAATGTAGATTTGTGTGTTGCTCCCGGGTTAGTAACACACTTGTAGGGATTGGTTGAAACATTCTAAATTGTCTTAAAACCCTACTTGGAATGTGAGGCTCAACAACTTTCCAACATATAAGGTATGTGTCACTTCTCCAACTTTGATGTCCACTTATGCATATATCAGGTAGAAAGTGAATAATATTATCATAAGGCCTCCAATTAAACTGATATAAAATATGAATTAATATGTTTCCATAATGTTAATATATACAAGATAATATTAGATTAATATTAATACCATGGCCTCGCTTAATGAATGCAGCTGAGATCGATACGCACTCAAACAGTGCGGAGTGTTGTTTACATAACTAAGTTCACCATTCCATCTGTAATCAAGTTTTCGAATATATCAGGTTAACTAGAAAAATATAAGATTACAGAAAAATAGCTAATACATAAGTTTTTTTTAACATATCGTGCATCATATGGTAATTTGAAATCAATAGATATCGTATTCTGGGGACATATAGAAGGTAATCTTTCCCATGCCTATAATTACAACAAGAATAAAGGTCCACTAACTTCTCGATTTGTGACACTCGTTGCGTTACATAATTGTCTATACAAAAAGGCTAAAATTGTACTTCCCCAACTAAGTTTACCATAGTTATTTAAGTTTTCAATATGACTTAAATAATTTATGTGCACCTAGATGCTAGAAGTATCAGAAAATAAAGTTGCACCAATCATAAAAAATAAAATTAATCTAGCTCGTTGGATGCACTGAAAATCAGTGGCATTATCAGAGAATGGTTTTATTATTTCTTTTAAAATAAACTTTAGGTTTAACTTATAACCACTTACAGCACTTGTAGCGAGTGTAGAACCGGTTAAATACTCAAACCTAATTATAACTTCAGATGCACTCATAACATAATCAGTGCCAGAAACAACATCACCTTCAATCGGCAAACCCCATAAAACGTGAACTTCTTGAAAGGTTATTGTGGTTTCTCTAACCGGTTAATGAAATGTGTGTGTCTCCGGCCTCCATCTCTCCACTAAAGCTGAGATAAGAGCACGATCAAGTTTTTAATAACCACACTCGATCACACCTGCAAAACCAGCCAACCTTATATATCTTATAAAATTTTTAGGGATAGGCACTTCGTCAATGTAATCCCAAAAAGCTTTATCATCTCGTATAGCACGTAAAATTCCTTCATCGTTTTCAGGATCTCAAAAATAATAATAAGCTCTATGTTGACCACTTAAAAATAACAAATCGTTATTTAGTGGACCTGGTGTAATTCTCCAGCTCATTTTGATTTTCAAAAATAGTAAGAAATTATACAAAAATAAGTTCGAAAATAGTAAGAAATAAGATTGAGAAGGCTTTGAACGAATTGTTCGGTGGTTCACGGGGTGAAAAGTTGATGAATAAATAGTGTTAGAATGAATAGGTGTAAGAATAAATGGTGTTATGGTCATGGTTAAAAAAGTCAAAACCCGCCCTTAGTAGGGTTGTGGTCTGATTTATATTGTGTGGTTAAGATTAAGTGAAGTGATTTGTAGGTGGATCGGACGGTTGAAAATAAATGGAGGAGAACCCGCCCTTCACAGGGGCGTGGTCTCCTTGTGCTATCATATCACAAAGCTACGGTGGTGTTGGTGGTGTCACATGGTCACTGTTTGAGGTCCAGAACACGCCCTTGCCAGGGGCCGGTACCCCCAAGGTCAACATCACCCGAGGTTTCCCCCCTTGTCAACATCACCTAAAAAAGATCTCTCTTGTAAGGCCTCGTTCCCAAGCACCTCACAGTTGGTCATTCATTGCACTTAAAACATTTTAAAACGTACGTATATTTTGCAGCGGAATTTAAATCTTTCATTAATAACTAAAAACGTATCATTTACAACGTTTGTTTTCATCTCAAAATACAATGACATGTCAAAATTCAAAGGCCAACCTCAAAATGCTCCCAGTAGCTTATGCATCCATGCCTGCAACTCCTCAGCATCAACAAATACCTGCCAACTATCATGCAAACAAAAGTCAGCGACGTTGAGTGAGTTCTAGTTTTATAATAAAACAAACTTTACTTTGTTAAAACCGTTCTTTACTTTCATTCAAATCATACCATACTTTACAACCATTCGTGATCATGCATCATACGTACATACAGATAATATTATTATTATCTTCATCATTACGTTCATTAACTTTGTTCATTCAACGTATTACATTATTGTTCACTTTTCTATCCAGATCCGGTCAGACTTTACCCTCTTCGTGGCACTCAGCCACGATTACTGAGGTCGAATGACAAGGATCCTGTTCAGTACGTTATTACGATAATTCATTAACGCTCATTCATCTCTTTGTTCTTACATACATTATCTTTCGTTCATTACTCTTTATTACTCGAATCTTGTCTCATGCAATATCCCCGACTCATGCTCGAAAGCTGATGCTGTGCCGGGATATGCGACAAAGATCCTATACGAGTCAATCACAGGGATTGAACTCTATCCGAGTCTGTTGCAACACAAAGTCGCTCACCTCATTATCTCGTCTCATGGATAAAGACCTTTGTCGAGTCTGTTGCGACACAGAGTCGCTCACCTCATTATCTATGCTTGGCTTTATGCCACACCCCCGGAGTTATACGTAACTCGGGTAGCCGTCATGTATTTCACCCCCAACATTATGGGAAACAACACCCCCATCGAAATGGGTAACACCCCCACCGAAATGGGTAACACCCCCACCGAAGTGGGTAACACCCCCATCGAAATGGGTAACACTCCCATCGAAATGGGTAACACCCCCCATCGAAATGGGTAACACCCCCATCGAAATGGGTAACACCCCCATCGAAATGGGTAACACCCCTATCGAAATGGGTAACACCCCCATCGAAATGGGTAACACCCCCACCGAAATGGGTAACACCCCCATCGAAATGGGTAACACCTCCATCGGAGTGGGTAACACCCCCATCGAAATGGGTAACACCCCCCATCGAAATGGGTAACACCCCCACCGAAGTGGGTAACACGGCTAAAGGTCAGTCACAAAGACTGGAACCCTTGCGTGCACACTTTAAGATTTGCTGAACCACACGTGGTAGAGCTTAAGGAATTTAGAGCCGTGCACCTCTATACATATTGCTTTCAAGCCTTTCTATACTTCTCTTTTATTAATGCATGCATTCTATCATTATGTTCTTCTTTTCATTATCTTCCACTTTACGTTACATAATACTTTCATTACATTCATTAACGTTCAACGCAAAGCCATGGGAAGACATACATACAATAAGAAACATACACATAATCATAAACATACACATAATCATAAACATACACATAATCATAAGCATACACCATCACCATACAGGCAACATCATACATACATAACACACATCAAACATAAGCCATCACATCATAACCAGGCCTATCTCCCCATTTACCCCCTTAAAAACCACTTAGAAAACCTTAAGTCCAAATTGAGCGCATGGGACCTTCCAGGTTCATGAGCATAAAAATTTTAAGTGTAAAACAGTCTGGGCCATGGGCACTATTTGGGCGCTTCTGCCCTGTTCAGGCGCATGGCACCTATTCAGGCGCATCACCAACACTTAGCTGTTTCAATCACTTAGGCACATGGGCACTATTTAGGCGCATGGCACTATTTAGGCGCATGGCCAACACTTGGGCGCATGGCCAACACTTGGGCGCATGGCCAACACTTGGGCGCATGGCCAACACTTAGGCGCATGGGCCAATGTTTAGGCGCATGGCCAACCCTTGGGCGCATGGCCAACGCTTAGACGCATGGGCCAACATGCTGGCGCATGGGCCACTGTTTAGGCGCATGACCCACTCTTGGGCGCATGGCCAACACTTAGACATCTGGCCACTCATGTTGGACGCATGGGCCACTGTTTGGGCGCATGAACAACTCTTCATGTTCATCAAAACATTCTGAAATATTTTCTATGTTATCAACATCACCCGATTATCATTCTAATCATACCCAAACACAAATCTAACATACTAAGGCCATCTAAGCATGCTATACATCATCACTACCCCATAATCATCACTATAACATACATACATACATCATTTCGAACATAGAGCTGTAAACCCACGGTTTCTTTCAAAATGTTTACTTAGTATGCATAATAGCCCCAAATCAATTGAAAATCAGTAAAAGAGGGGTTCTAAAAACTCACCTTGAGCAGCCTTTAAGCAACACACTTCAAGTTCGAGACCCACCTTCGATTCAGCTCTTGAATCCCGAAAACAAACACTAAACAACCAGAACTTCGGTCAAGAAATAGAAACCCAGCTGAAACTGAGCTCAAATAAGAGACGACTTACCTTTGAAGCTGCTTCTTCCTCTTTCTCTCTCCAGAACCGGGGCTCTCTCTCTGTCTCTTCTTCTTCCTTCGGGAGCAAAGCAGCTTTCTGCTTTGATATGGGCGACCATGCCCCTCAAATCCTTAAAATAATAAGGTTTTATACTTTGTACACTTTATCCCCCTCTACTTATGCACAATTTCTATTCTTTCTATTTACTTTTCTTTTCCTTTTGTTTAAATAGAAATTCGGGGTGTTACATGCTGTCACATCACAAAGCTACGATGGTATCGGTGGTGTCACATGGTCACTGTTTGAGGTCCAGAACACGTCCCTGCCAGGGGTGGGTACCCCCAAGGTCAACATCACCCGAGGTTTCCTCCCTTGTCAACATCACCTACACAAAGATCTATTTTTAAAAAAAATTCAAATATTGAACACGAACAAATCAATTTGAACTTAACTAAGGATTATTCCGAGCAACTCATTTTGATTATTACATTAACTTGTACCCAAATTTTATATTTGGTTCGGTATTCAGGTTAATTTGTGAGATTCGGGTCAACCCGATTAACCCGAATATTAGTTTTTAAAAAGATCCCAAGATATATATATATATATATATATATATGTGTGTGTGTGTGTGTGTGTGTGTGTGTGTGTGTTTGTACGTGTATATTATGCTTCTGATTACAAGATTTGATAACATGATTTTCTAAACTTTATATTTTATTATTATGGTTTAATTTTATTATGTGAAGTTTAAGGTTAATCAAAATATAATAATTTTTAACATTTAAATATGCATAATAAAGTAAACATAAATATATATGTAAAAACTTTTGGATCAAGATAATATATAAATTTTTTATTGATAACATATGATAAATATCATACACGTATTTTGATCAAATACATACCGCCTATCAAACATATGAGAGTAAATCTTATGTTGACCATGCATAATTTCATAAAATGTTAGTGGTTTTTATATAATTTGATTTTTGGGTTTATAAAAAAATGTAAGTATAATTTTGTGAGGGTTTGGACCTAAGTTTTATTAGTTTATATAAGGTTTTTATACATTAATGAGAGTACGTGTCTGTGTGTGTCGTATGTATGAGTATGAGTATGTGTATGTGTGAATGCATGAATATTGATTTTTATCTTATTATGGATTTGGTTGGATTTTACTAGATCATTATAGGTAAAATTTAGAGAATTTAGCTAAATTAGAAGTTCCTTCTTACAAGTTATTCTTGATTTGATTATACTACACATATAATCTATTAGTTATTACTTAAACAAAATGTACATATTATTTACTTTTTTTTATAAATAATCATGTCTTGTAAGTTTTTATATATAAAAGTGTTTTTATGCTTAAGCTTCTGCTATTTTTTATTTATTATTGATTACTTATATTTTGCAATTCTCATCATTATGTTTATAAAAGTTAATTTGATGATCACTTGATATATCGAGGTTACGGGTTCATTTAATTAAATTTGATGATCACTTCATAATACTAATACAACGATACAGATTATGATACTCCATACTTGGCTCTTTTAAATTTGGTAATTTGACGTTTTCATATTCATAACATACAGAGTAACTTATTTTAGCATAACTTTTACTCTCCTATTTGCCTTTACCTTCAATAATTTTTGCAGTCAATATTTGACAAATCACAAATTTGATCACCATAATCAAGATAATTTATAAACAGAAGTAAAATAAATGCTTATTAATATTATAGAAATAATGTTGATATAAACAATAACTTTGGAGATGCCTATAAAAATATCTTTATTGTTTTGTGTTTTGTCATCACTTGTTTCTTGTCTTAGGTCTATTGTAGTTATTTCTCCTAGTATAAGAAACTTATGTTTCAATCTACGTTTTCCTGACCGCAACTTAGATGAAAATAAATTTGTTGTACATGATGACATGGGGGTAGTCAAAATGGTCTAAGGTATAGATGATATCTTGTAAGGCCCTGTTCCCGAAGACCTCATAGCTGGTCATTCACAACATTAAATACAGTAAACATTATACATTTACAAGCTTAATCAGCGGAATTATTTCAACAAAAGCCATTCATTTCATTAAAAACACTGTTGGTAAGCAATACACTATTGTTTAACCGAATATAAAAGAATTGTTTAATTGCATTACAAAACAACAGCAATAACAAGTATGAATGGATGTCAGTCTTTTCCCGCCGAGTAGCTTCACCCTCGTGCCATCCTCAGCAATGTTTACCTGCCAACTGAAAATGTATAAAAGTCAGCGCTGCTGAGTGAGTTCTAGTTTTAAAAGTAATAAAATACTTTCTGTAAGGTATATATATGAAAATACTCTTTTTATGAAATTCATCTCTTTATACGTGAGCACGCATTAACTATACAACTAGATAATGCTTCTTCTCTTTACTGTATGACTTGTTTATTCTGTACTCTTTTATCTTATCGTTCATTGTCTATGTGGACCATTGAGCAATACCCTAAACTATATGCGCGGGGGAAACTGGGGCTGGGCCCTCTGGTCCCTCAATGGGCTCTGATTACTGTATACAAGGCTGGCCCAGTCACCTAAGGTACACTGCAAAGGTCCGCCAATCTCAATTGAGTGGCCCCGTGTGCATAATAGGGTGGCTAACCCGCATCACAGTTGAGCTAACGACAACATGGTCGTGCACCTCCTATAAGCTTGCAAGACTTGTTAACATTTTATTTAAGTTCCACTTCTCTTCTTCATTGCTCTTTCGCTTTATTATTATTAGTAATACTTTACGTTACGATAATAAACACACCACGTAAAGTCATACACTAATAGTAATAATAATAATAGGGAACAATCATAATCATTCATGAAACTAAGCATTAATGAGCCCTAGTCAAACCTCGGTCAAAACCTTAATAGCACAGACTCCCAAAATTTTCGTAATAAATTTTAAGTGTTTAGGCGCACCAATACTATTTGGGCGCATGAGCCCTGTTTGGGCGTTTCATCACTATGCAGGCGCATCAGCCAACACTTAAAAGATTTTAACACTTAGGCGCATGAACCATTCAGGCGCATGAACTATTCAGGCGTATGGTCCATTCAGACGCATGGACACTTAGGCGCATGGGCTATTCAGACGCATGGACACTATTGGGGCGCATGACCTTACACTTAGTCGTTCGATTACAAATTCTAGGTGCATGAACCACTATTCAGGCGCATGAGTTACACTTAACATTTCTAAGGCATTTCCAGGCGCATGAGCCCTATTTAGGCGCATGAACCTTCTGCTCAACATGTTTCTAGGATATTTTCGAACCCAAACATCAAGCCTATTTGTTCTAAGCTTACCAAGACTATTCTAAACATGAACAACTTATAAACATCTAAGGAACATCATCAAACATGCATAATACCTACGGGTATACATACATAATCATAATACAAACCATTTTAATACATCTTCAGCCCCAAAGAGTTTAAAACAAGTAAAACTGGGGTCTAGAAACTCATCTGGTGCAACTTTGGGTGTATCTTCCTTCTAACCCATATGCAAATGAGTTCAAACACCTAGAAACCCACCAAACACACACACACGAACACACACACACGAACACACACACAAACACATAAGCCTATAACCGAGACAAAACCCATTATCAACACTTAGAAACTTCGAATTTTTACCTTGAATTCAACCTTCTTCTTTTTTCCCTTCAACCCGAGAGTTTTCTCCTCTCACTCTCTCTAGAACCGTGTGAAAAGTGATGTGAAGAGAGGGTGGGCGGCCATGCCCACCTTTACACCAACTTTTTGTACTTTTGTCCCCTTTTACATTTTTAACCCCTTGGGTTTATTGATGTTTTCTATTTTTATTCTTCATTTCTTATCTTTCTTTTAAAAGAAAAAATCTGGGTGGTACATATATCTGGTTTGTAGATGATGGTGAAGTTATGAGCTTGTGTGTAGTATTTACAATTTTAATTACACTTATAAAGTTAATAAAAATGTTTATATAGTTATAATACATTATAAATGTAAATATATAAATAAGATTATCATAAATGGTAAGTAAAAGTAAATGAAAAAATGAAAACTCGTTTTTTTTCTTTTTAAAGAGAGTGAACATAAAGCATTATTGTTTGGAGATACACTTTGCATTGTTGAATGTTGAAAAGTTGTAGAATAATTAAGTGAAATATTTTCTTTGCCACCTGAAAAATAATATATAAGAAATAATGTAATATTTATATATTAATTGTTGATGAAATTATAAATACATATTACTTTCAAAACAAGCACAAGTTCAAAAGCACAATATACAACACAATTTTCAAAAGCACAAAATTACAAGTTGTGATGGTTGCCGTTGCTGTTGCGGTGGTTGTGGTGATGGTGTTGTTGCGGTGGTTGCATTGGTGGTGGTGCTACGATGGTTGTGGTGGTGGTGCTGTGATGGTTGAGTTGGTGTGACGCTGTCACACCCCCGCTAAAAGCAGAAACACGGGGATGTAACGAGACGGGATCGTCATAACACATGGTAAGCGATAGAGATGCAATATAATAAATGATGACAAGCGTGTCATGACGACACCCGACAACAACGGGACTTGTGTCGTGTTTAGTCAATATTCACGACAACATAGCCATAAGCATAAACATGTTACATGATTCACATAAACAAAGATGATAACATTGTAATGTATTTCCCACAACCCGGGAACAAGTCTCAATAGTATCATGTTGTTTAAAGCAAACTACAACAAAGTTCCAAAGGACAATGTTTAGTCTCAAAATGCATCCAAGGGTCTCCACTAATTAGCATGATCACATGAAAAGATATGCTCAAAATGGTCAACAAAATTGTTATTGAGCTCGCAGGTTTAAATATAAATAAGTAATTGATGTTGTATAATAATTGTTACGGAATACCGTGAATACAATTATAAGTAAGCAAAATCACATGAAATGAGCTTTACAACCAAACGTAACGACGTACAGAAAGAATCTTGTCGGAATATATTCACCCAAGGCCCGTTCCTGGCTATTGTTGGTACTAACTAGTATACCAACAACAAGGGTGGGGGTGTCAACCCAGTAGTACTACCAATACCTATCCATCGGTTCCCACACTGGCATTAAATGGTTGTAAACAAAGAACCACACAGCAGACCCAAGCATGTATCAGATAAGTACTCACAAAACAGTATCATGTTGATTCCAAGTATGTAAATTGTATGTAAGTTGTACAGCATAGAAAATGGGTGAGCATACTTTTCCCCTATGTTTGTAAATGATTGAAAAGTTGTATAAGCATAAAAAGGGTCCACAAAACTCACTAGTTAAGTGGTAAGTATGAATACTTCAAAGTTCCCCAAATGTAGTATGCAATGAACGGTCAAACACCTATTGACAGTTATTGTTAAGCATTAGTGATATGTTAAAAAAGTATATAGCAACGTTCGATTGGTTCGGGTTGTATCGGTTCGGTCGCGCATAACACACACAAGCTGACACACGTGTTAGATCTTATGTAGATCCAAGTACTAGAAACCGTTGCCATTGCTGGTGATATTGTGTAAAAGATCCATTATTATAAGAGAAGTATTTGTTAAATATTAGTAGTCATAAATGGGTTGTTGATAATTGTAAAATGTTAGGTTGATTTGATTTGGAATAGTATTTATAGCCTTGATAGCGTTGACTTTAATCTTTGTGGTCGAGCAATGACAATTGTGTTATTGTTACCTTGTCATCACATGACATTCAAGGAGGAAATTCACACACACAACATCTTCAATCACACGACAGGACCAGACGCTCGACTCTACACTCCATTCGCATGAATTCGTACGAATCAGCTTCATTCATACGATTGAACCTTCATTCGCACGACTGGCATTCAGTCATACCACACAGCACCCAATCGCACGACTCAACCTCCGTACGCACGAATCAACATTCATTCGTACGAATCAGCTTCATTCGTATGACTGAACCTCCATTCGTGCGACTGGAATTCAGTCGTGCGATACACGCACAATCGCACACATTCATCGGCATTGACTCAATCGCACACATCACTCATCCACATTGACTCAATCGCACACATCACTCATCCGCATGACTCAATCGCACACATCACTCATCCGCATTGACTTAATCGCATGCATCACTCATCCGCATGACTCAATCGCACACATACACACAGTCTCATGACTCAGTCGCACGACTCACCCAGTCGCACGACTCAGTCGTATGATTGACCCAGTCGCCCAAACAGCAGAATCGCGACTGCAGAAGTGCAGAGCAGCCTCCGGCTGCTTCGTGTACGAGTTTTACACAACAAGAACTTCCAGAAACACACAACAAACATACACAAACAAGAAGCACATGCAGAAAGACATCACACGCACCCACGCGACCACATGTGTTCGGGTTGGACCCGAACACCCGAAACCCTAGAAATGGACAGCAGTAAAACGAGCAAGAAATGGACAACCAAGGTCGTCTACCTACAATGATGGAGTAGACTAGGTTGTAGATGAAGTCTAGACGACGAAAACGAGACGAAACGGGGCGGTTTTGGTGCAAAGAAGAAGTTTTAGAGTGAAGAAGAAAAATGAAGAAGAAGAAGACGAAGAATGAAGAATGTCTGGGAAATGGGGGTTTTAATACCCATCCCAGCTTGCAAAATGTCAATTTTAGTCCGTGCACTTAGCCCCCGAGTTCCCAAAGTTTGTTTCGGGTGAAAACGAATTTAAAGGTGTTTGTTATATTAATGACGGAAGTGTAATAAATGGTAATTTGTAATTAAAAATGGTTCTATCAATAATAATATTATTATATAAATATGATATATTTAGTGATAATAATGATGAAATTTGTAAAAGTTTTAAGCATAGCACACGTTCACGAAGGAGACACAAGCACAAAGATAGTAAAGCAAGTAGGATATCCACACAAGGAGTTAATAAAGACGAGGAATAAGTGATCAAAGAGAAGTTAACGGATAATCATGTTAATTGACGGACCTTGTGGTGACGGATGTCACAGTATCCCTAGTTGAGAGAATTCGTCCCGAAATTCAGCTAGAGTTAGGTCCAAGAGTGTCATCCTCGAATAGATGTGAATATCTAAGTTTCATCTGGTCTTCCCGTTCCCATGTAAACTCTGTCCCTTGTTTTGAATTCCATCTCACGCGAACAATTGGTATTCTACTGCGCTTCAATTGCTTGACCTTACGATCCATGATCTTAATGGGTTCCTCTATAAAATGAACCTTTTCATCAATCTTGATGTCCTCAATTGGTACATGAAGTGATTCATCAGCCAAACACTTCTTGAGGTTCGACACATGGAAAGTATCATGTACGACGCTGAGTTCTTGTGGTAACCTTAATCGGTAAGCCACTGGACCAATTCTTTCTGTAATCTCGAATGGTCCTACGTATCTTGGGGCTAACTTCCCTTTCTTTCCAAACCGAAAAATTCCTTTCCAAGGAGAGACTTTGAGTAAAACTTGATCTCCAATGTTAAATTCTAGAGGTTTCCGACGGTTGTCAGCATAGCTCTTTTGGCGATCTCTAGCAGCTTTTAGTCTATCTTTGATTTGGAAACTCTTGTCGGTTGTTTCTTGAATGATCTCTGGGCCTGTTGACTGACTTTCACCAATCTCGGCCCAACAGACGGGAGATCTGCATTTTCTTCCATACAACGCTTCGAACGGAGCACATCCAATGCTCGTATGGTAGCTGTTGTTGTAAGAGAACTCAATCAATGGTAAATGAGTGTCCCAATTACCACCAAAGTCGATTACACACGCGCTCAGCATGTCTTCTAGCATTTGAATAGTTTGTTCACTTTGGCTGTCTGTCTGAGGGTGATAGGTTGTGCTCATATCTAATCGAGTGCCCATCTCTTTCTATAGTGTCTGCCAAAATCGTGAAGTAAATCGGCTATCGCGGTCAGATATGATCAACACCGGTACTCTGTGTCTTGTCACGACCTCTTTTGTGTACAATCTCGCCAATTTATCCATTTTGTAGTCTTCTCAAATCGGTAAGAAATGAGCTGACTTCGTCATCCGATCCACCACGACCCATATCGAGTCATGCCCGCTGCTCGTTCTAGGGAGTTTGGTAATAAAATCCATAGCTATGTTTTCCTATTTCCACTCAGGAATTTCTGGTTGCTGTAATAATCCCGATGGTTTCTAATGTTCAGCTTTAACTTTCGAGCATGTCAAGCATCTGCTTACGTACATGGCAATGTCTTTCTTCATGCCTGGCCACCAGTACAGATCCTTAAGATCGTGGTACATCTTGTCTGCACCAGGATGAATAGAATATCGTGTCTTGTGTGCTTCATCCATGACCAAGGTACGTACACCTCCCTATCTGGGTACCCATATACGATCCATGAAGTACTGTATACCATCATCCTTGCAACTCATTTGTTTGTCCAACCCTCGGAATTCTTCTCCCGCAAAGTTTTCTTCTTTCAACGCCTCACTTTGTGCAATTTGGATCAGAGCTTTCAAATTCATTTGAATCGTCAATCCCAACGCTCGAGCACGTAGTGGTTTTGTGCATTCTTTACAGCTTAAAGCATCAGCCACCACGTTAGCTTTCCCCAGATGATACCGGATTTCACAATCGTAGTCGCTAAGTAGTTCCACCCAATGCCACTGATGCATATTAAGTTCCTTCTGATCCAGGATATATTGGAGGCTCTTATGATCTGTGTAGATGATGCATTTGGTTCCATACAGGTAATGCCTCCATATCTTAAGTGCAAAAATTACAGCGCCCAACTCCAAATCATGGGTTGTATAGTTCTTTTCGTGCACCTTAAGTTGTCGCGAAGCGTAGGCAATCACCTTATCCTTCTGCATTAGTACACATCCCAATCCTTGATGTGAAGCATCGTAGTATACCACAAAATCGTTAGTTCCGTCAGGGAGGGACAATATTGGTGCATTGCATAACTTCTCTTTCAACGTTTGGAATGCTTGTTCTTGTGCCTGTCCCCAATCAAACTTCTTGTCTTTCTGAGTTAGCAGTGTTAAGGGTTGAGCGATCTTTGAAAAATTCACGATGAAACGACGATAGTATCCGGCCAATCCTAAGAATTGTCGTATCTCTGAAGGCGTCTGGGTGTATCCCATTTCTTCACCGCTTCGATCTTGCCGGGATCTACATGAATCCCATCCTCATTAACCACATGACCTAATAACTTCACTTCCCGCAACCAGAATTCACACTTCGAGAACTTGGCGAAAATTTTCTCTTCCCGTAACAGTTCCAGTATTGCCCGAAGGTGTTTTTCATGATCCTCTTTCGATCGGGAGTAGATAAGTATATCGTCTATGAATACGATCACAAACTTATCCAAGTAAGGTTTACACACCCAATTCATTAGGTCCATAAACACAACTGGTGCGTTAGTCAGCCCAAATGGCATGACCAAGAACTCATAGTGCCCAAAACGAGTTCTAAAAGCTATTTTCGGTATGTCCTCCTCGAAAACCCTTAGTTGATGATATCCAGAACGAAGGTCGATCTTGGAGAAATACGAAGCTCCTTGCAGCTGGTCAAACAGATCGTCGATCCTGGGGAGAGGATAACGATTCTTCACAGTTAACTTGTTCAACTCACGGTAATCGATACACATTCGGAACGACTCGTCCTTTTTTTGACAAATAACACCGGTGCTCCCCATGGCGAGTGACTCGGCTGAATAAAACCCTTCTCCAGTAGTTCTTGTAACTGACTAGATAATTCCTGCATTTTAGACGGTGCTAACCGGTATGGTGTCTTTGCTACCGGTGTAGCTCCAAGAACCAACTCTATACGAAATTCCACCTGTCATGAAGGAGGCAAACCAGGCAAGTCATCGGGAAATACATCTGGGTAGTCCCGGACTGCTGGAATATCTACCAATTTCCTCGCTTCTTCCTTCTTTTCTACCACATGAGCCAGAAAAGCGTAGCACTGTTTTCGTAAACTTCGGAGTGCTTTCATGCAGGAGATAAGCTTTAGGTTTCTTCCCGGTCGTTCTCCTTGAGTTTTGAGCACTTCCCATTTGGCATGGGGATACGTACTACTTTGTCTAGACAGACAATCTCAGCTCCGTGTTTCGATAACCAGTCCATTCCCACAATTACATCGAAACTTCCTAACTCAAAGGATATCAAGTCTATATCGAAGGCATGGTCCTCCAATATCAATGAGCACTTTCTAATGATTTCATCAACCTGAACAACCCTACCATTGGCCATTTCTATGGAGTAGCTAGTTTCTAGTCTAGTAGGACTCAAATCAAGAAATTGCACAAACTCAGAAGATATAAAGCTATTGTCTGCTCCAGTATCAAACAATATAGATGCGAAGTGATTATTGAGTAAGTGCGTACCCGTGACACATTCGGGTCCTTATGGGCATCATTGGCTCCAATGACAAATGCACGTCCCCGAGCTGTATTCCCTTGATTCACCGGTCCTTGATTTCCGGCTATGGCCATCACCGGTTGCTGGTTGTTCCCTTGTTGACCAGACACCCGATTCAGTCTGGGGCACATGTTCCTATAGTGATCAGGGCTTCCACACTCATAACAGCCTCTAGCATTCCTAACGGGGTTAACCGTGTTGACTAGTGCCACTAGATTCGACGCCATTCTGAAGTCTTTTGCTAGATGTCCCGGGCGTCTACAGTTCACGCACACCTGGCACGACATTGTTAGGGGATGATGGAAATCACACCTATCACATTTGGGGTGCGGCCCAACATACTTTCTCTTGCCTTGTGTCACGGCCACAAAATTCCTTGTTGTCTTGCCCCTTTTATCAAATCTCCCGGAACTCAACTGGCTCTTTTCCCTAACATCCTTTCTTTTCTCTGCTCCCCTTCCCAATACTCCAGTTCTCACCATCTCATCGGTTAGAGCGCCAGCCTTTAGAATTGCATTCTGAATCGTAGGAGGAGCAGCTGCTGTTACCATCACTTGGATTTGAGGCGTAAGTCCCCAAATGTACCTCTTGATCCTCTTTGATTCCGGAGTGACCAGATGTGGAACCAATCTTGCCAACTCATGAAACGATCAGTGTAGGCGTGTTCCCAGCCTCTATCATAGCATGATTCCAGAATTCATGCTCCAGTTTCTACATCTCATTGAGGGGGCAGTATTCCTCAGTGATTAAGGCCTTAAACTCATCCCATGACATCTCCATCGTTGATTCTCTTCCCCTATCCCGTATTTGAGTGTTCCACCAAGTTAGTGCTTGCCCTGTAGTGAGCATGTGGCATACTTGATTTTCTGGCTGTCGAGGCACTTACTGATGTCAATTACTGCCTCCATTTTCTCAAGCCATCTAGTCAGGGCTATAACTCCACCTTTTCCATCAAACTCTTTTGGTTTTTAGGCCACAAACTCCTTATACGAACATCCCCTTCTAGCATTAACAACCCCAGTCTCATTATCGGTTGTACCACCATTCCCGGTCTCCTAGTTACTCTCGTTCCCAGTCAGGTTCCCATTATCCTCATTGTCATTGTCACCATCCCCGTTGGGGTGGTGATTTTGAAGAGCATCGCTCACTTAGGCCACAATAGTCGGGATCAGTGCGGCCAGCTATTGAGCGATCAGAGCTGCCACGTCAGTGTTTCCTGTTCCCTGATTGTTGCTGGCACGACCATCATTTATTCTTGGTGCTCTACCTATGCCTCTGCCTCTGCCCCTCGGGGCTTCACTTCTACCACTGTTGTTGCGGGTAACTCTTCGAGACGGCATTTTTTAATCATAGAAGTAGTAAACACATAAGCTTTAACCATTTCAAATCATATTAGCCATATCACTCATCAAATCCAGCATTCCAAGTTAATATCACGCTTGTTGTTGCCACACATCACATACAAGTCATGTAATTCTTGCACCATGAATTGGAAATGTTCCAAGAGTAATCCATCATAATAATTGCAACCCATACATATAATCACGTTAGTCTAGCGAAGGTTGTCTATCTCCTCCTCTTTCAAGGTTTCAAACATAACCTCCCAGGGTAAATCCCAGTGTCCAAGGTCAAGCGCAATAGCATGATCTGTGGAGATCTCTTCGGGTTTAATGCCCGGGTTTGATAAACCAACTCGGCGCGTAGAGGGAACGGAAGATCCAATAGAAGCATCCCAAAAAGAGTGAGCACAAGGGCTCTCTCATAGGGTGAAAAGATCACAAGGCAGATAGATAAACGAATCAAGCAAGAGGAACACATACACGAGATATAAAATGCACACAACCCTAGCATGCAAATCTACATGCAGGTTTGTTGGACCAAAAGAACCAATAAGCCAGATCAGAAAAACCTTTAAGTCCCACAGACATCATAACAACTGGAGTGGTCTACAACAGTTGAAGACAAAGTCTGAAGACAATTTTAAAGACAACAGCTGAAGACAAAGTCTGAAGACAAAGTCTGAAGACAACAGCTGAAGACAAAGTCTGAAGACAAAGTCTGAAGACAACAACTAAAGAAAAAGTCTAAAGACAAAGTCTGAAGACAAAGTCTGAAGACAAAGTCTGAAGACAAAGTCTGAAGCAACAGCTGAAGACAAAGTCTGAAGACAAAGTCTAAAGACAACAGCTGAAGACAAAGTCTAAAGACAAAGTCTGAAGACAAAGTCTGAAGACAACTGCTGAAGACAAAGTCTGAAGACCAAGTTCTCAGAAGTTGTCACAACAGCTGAAACAGTTCTTTTCAGTAGTTATGATGGTTTACTTTTCAGTAGTTTGTATTCAGTAGTTTTATTTTATGTAAAACATCTGAAGTTCTTACACTTTAGATGTTATAACTTCAGTAGTTGTAATGTTAGCTTGTACTTAGCTTTTTGTGAAGGTGTCCTTAGTTTGTTGTGGACATCTTCAGTAGTTTAGTCTACTTTCAATTGTTTGTATAAATCAATTAGCTGTCACTATCAAGTGACGTCGGCTGATGTCACATTCCTTTATAAAAGGAATGTTGACCTAATTTCTTTGTAAGCTGAAGCATGTGCGTGAATGAAAATACTCTCTTTGTAGAAAACTCTCTCTCTCTCTCTCTCTCTATAACCGTCACTGTTTGATTGAATATTCATATTATTCTTGCTTAAATTTCATCTAATTCTTGTTCTATTCCGCTGCAAATCTTAATCTAATTGATCAAACTAGATCACGATCCTTTCAAATGGTATCAGAGCTAGATTAATCATTGATCGATTTAACAATTGATCATTGAAACCACTCTTTTGATATCTAAGTTTGATCGAATTAGAAAATTTGGAAGAATTGGTTATAGAGTTTGATTTTCTGTTGCTTCCGGTGAATTAATTTGAGATTCGTCTTGTTTCAAACTGAGTTGTTGAGTTTTTGAGCTAGATCTGATAAAATTTCATTGAACCTGTTTGAATTGGTGAAAATGGCTACATCAATCAATGATCCTCACAATACTGGCTCCTCAACAAAGCCTCCGATGCTTGTTAGGAGTGAGTATAACATATGGCAACGCCGAATGCTTCATCACCTGTCTGTCAACAGTTCAGGTTGTTGGAAATCTGTGGTTCATGGACCATATAAGCCTACGGTGAGTAATCCGGAAACCAATGAGATGGTTCCGAAGAAGAAAGAGCAATACTCAGATGAAGATCAGAAACTGTTTGAAATTGATGCTAAAGCCCATGGAATTCTTGCCATGGCACTGCCTAATGAATCTATTCTGGACTTATGCATTATGAAACTGCTCATGACCTCTGGGTTGCTCTGAAAGAACAATTTGGAGGAACTGATGAGGTCTTGGCAAACCATAGAGAGATCCTTGCCCAACAATATAAGACATTCTCTCATAGAAAGGGTGAGTTACTGACTCAATGGTTTGAGTGATTTTCATGTTTGATATCTGAGTTGAAAATGGTTAAACATGAATATACAAACAGTCAGATGAACAACAGATTCCTCAGATCCCTGCCTGAGAGATAGGACACATATACTATTGTCCTACGCTCCAGTGCAAATCTGGACAATCTATCTCTCACCCAACTTCATGGGAAACTGTTAACATTTGAAAGAGAGATAGAACAGAAAAGGAAACTGGCTTCATCTGGGAAGCTCACCGATGATTTTGTACCAGGGAATACTGCTCCGGTCGGTCATGAGTCAGAAATGCTGCATCAGAAAGTTCTTATGATGAGCATATAGATTTCTCTTCAAACAATGGATGTTAGGATCAGTGATCTAAGTTTGATTAATTATAGAGTATTGCAGCGGAATTCGAACAACGAATTAAGCAATTCACAAGAACACAATTGATAATCAATGTAACAGTAAATGGTTATAGAAAAAGAGTATTCTGCAAAAGAGATATTTCATTCATATGCTTTCGTGGTGGCTCAATGTCACACATTACAATTAGGTCAACATTCCTTATATAGGATATGTGACGTCTGCTGATGTCACTTAATAGTGACATCTAACAGAATTATTCAAACTACTGAAACTATGCAAACTACTAAGAATGTTCTTAACTACTGATTACATCTCAAAGAATGCTTAAGTACAAAAACATAAAACTACTAAAACTAAACTACTGAAACTATAACTATTGAAAAGTAAATTACAAGTACTGAAAGGAAACCATCACAACTACTGAAGTTGATAACTTCAGCTGTTGTGACAACTACTGATTACTTTGGTCTTCAGTCTTTGTTCTTCAGACTTTTACGTTCAGACTTTGTTTTCAGCAGATAGCTTCAGACTTTGTCTTCAGTAATTTACTTTTAGACTTTGTCTTCAGCTGATAGCTTCAGACTTTGTCTTCAGCTGATAGCTTCAGACTTTGTCTTCAGTTCTTTACTTTCAGACTTTGTCTTCAGTAGTAGTCTTCAGTTCTTGTATTCAGACTTTGTCTTCAGACCTTGTAATCAGCTGATGTCTTCAGCTGTTGTGATCTTCTTTAGTAGTTATAATGTCTGTGGGACTTAGAGGTTTTTCTGATCAGGCTCATTGGTTCTTTTGGTCCAACAAACTCCCCCTGAACCAATGCAGCCAAAACCTCTAAACTTATTGATGATCCCACTTATTCTTGGCGGAAACACCCTCTTGATCAACTTCAGAGGTAATCAGTTAAGCACAAGCCGGGAAAAGGTTTCTAATCATTTGATTGGCTAAGTATAGATGGGAACTCTATTTTGGGGAAATTGAACACAAAGTCTTATCCCAACCATGAAACCTAATTCCCATGAATGAGTCTATAAGACTCACTAGCATAGGCCTCAAGGAGAACAACTTGTTCCTCCTTGGTGAGTTCTTCTGCTTCTCCTTCGAAGAAGAACTCTGGGCCATAATACTCAGACAGGTATCTCACTGTCTTCCCATTTTTCAACTCCATAGTTGTTATCTCTCTATAATCAAATTCATCAGGGTGAGAGCCTTCAAGCAACAACTGGAGTTCACTCTTCTGAAGATCTTCAAGTCTTTTGTATACCAACCCCTTCTTGATCATTTTGTTCTCAAGAATAGATTGAGGGGTTGCCTTGGAGTTGTGAGCTCTCTTGAATTCTTCAATGATTTCCCAGGGTGAGACTACCATGGCCAATGTAATTGCAGCATTCAAGGTCTTCTTCACTTGGCCATGATATCTACTTGATATATTCTTCTTATGAGTTCTAGAACTTACCCTGGGGTCTGGCCAAATCCGCACTCTTTCCTTTTGATGTTGAAAAGTATGTCTAAGAGTGTACAGCCTCAGAGCCTGTTTCTTTATTTCTTGAATGGATGAGGACTGAGGGAAATCCTTATCAACCATCTTAAGAAACTGCTCATCGTGCTGCTTCTGCTGTTATGCTTCTTCAATCTTTATCTTCACCATCTGCATTTGCAAGTCAGGTGTAATCACTTTTTGACTTCAGTGCTCAGGTGTTTTAAGGTTGAGAACAGCAGCGATTGGCAGACAATCTTCATCATCATCCTCTTCTTCATCTTCTTCTACCCTCAACACCCTCCTCCTCCTTCTGGGTGTATCACTGGGTAAGGTTTAAGGTGGTTTTTGGGGTAAAGGGATTGGTTTTGAGGGTTGAGTTGTGGGTGGCTTTGGTTTAGGGATAGATTTGGGAGATTTTAGAGATAAGGGTTGCGTTTGAGTGGAAATGTGAGAAGACTGACTTAGCATTTTGGTGGTGAGTTTGGTTTTGGAGAGCTTTGCCATTTCAATTCTCTTTCCTGCACCTGTTTCATCCAGTGCTTCTATTATCAACCCTTTATTATAGCCTCCAGCAGAGCAGATTTTCTTCGTTATCTCCAAAATACTTTCTCTGGACCAAGCATTTATCTCTATTAATGATCTTCCAAGGTATTTGGCAATGAATCCGATCATTATCTCCAATATTTCCATTTCCAACACACTATAACCAGCCCATCTTGCCTGAATCTCTTCTATTTCCAGCCTTCTGATCTCAGAGTCTAATGTGGTTGTGTCATGACCTTATCGAAAGAGCTGATCTATAATTTTATCCATGGATCTGCTGTGAGCTTCATCAGCATCTTTGACAAGATCTTTTAAGGATTTATCTTCATCAGCTTTTGACTCAACACTCTTCTTTCTTTTATATGTGATCAGCTGTTCTGAGATCAGTTCTTTCTCCACCTCCTTCTCTTTTGTAAGTTCTTTCTCATCATCAACTCTTTTTCTTTTCTTTTCTTTCACTGCCTTAGACTAGGAAGTCTCCCCCTTTTGGTTGCATTGGGATCAGGGGCTTGAAAGGCAGAAAGAGATTTGTGAACAGCATCATCAATGAGGGTTTGTAGATTTGAGTAGATCCTCTCATCTATGGCTTTATGGACAATCTCAGTAATGATTGGAGTGATGAGAGGTAAGGAGTTTTGAAAGATAGCAACCAACTGCTCAGAGAGGTTCCGTCCCTGAGAGGTGGTGCCAAAGGCAGAGGATGGTGGCATAGTTATATGTGTAGGCGAAGTGTTTGGGGAACCTTCAATTGAAGGTGCCATCTGTGTGGTAATGGGGGTAGATGGACTTTGATCCAGAGACATTTTGGCAAGCAGCTCGTTGAGTCTGCTTACCTCATTCTCTAGGATGGTATTTTGGGCTAAAACATCATAGAAGAAGCCCAGGTCCTCATCAGTGTTTGCTGAATCACCTGACCTCCTGATGGAATCAGGATGAACATGCATTGAGTGTAGATCAGTAGATGCATGTGCCCCTTGTGCTTGGTACTGGGGACTTCTTGCCTCAGGACTATGTCCTTCATTGGCAGTTGCCTCTGGTGAGGTCTTATGGATGTTACCAACTTCAACCTGATCATATGCTGAAGTAGGAGAAGTGGCAGCCTCACCAGATGTTCTAACCTCCGTTTCTACACTTGGAGATGGAACAGTGTAACCCCTGTGCTGTGGGTTATCAGAAGCATTTTGGTCCTCCCCCTCAATGGTTGAGGTATTCCTAGTATTAAGTGGTTTCTGGGGAGGGGGTGAGGAATGCAACTGAGTCAGCACTTTAGCAACAATCAGTGTTGGGCTTTGAGGGGCGGTTGCATGTGGAGATTGGTCCGAAGCAGATTGCACCCGGGGTGAGAGGTGCGCTTCAATGGTAACCCTCTCAAGTGAGATAGGTTCCAGTATTGTGGGATCCCCAATTGTGGTTGCAACAGGATCCTGTTGAGAGGATACCTGTGCGGCTTCAGCAGGTTGAGTCTTGGACATAACTGGGGGGTTAGAACCAGTATGTAATTCTTGTGTTTGTGGTACAGGGGCATCTGCAGGGGACTCATCTCCTTGAGTAGCCTTTTTGGGCTTTTTGGATTTGGGTTTGGTGGGGACTTTGGATCTGGCAGTGGAGGCTGGGGGTTCCCTCTGCTTGGGTTTTAGCATCCGGGCAGCCCCTTTGAGAGTAGGGTCTGTGTTATGTCTGGAGTATACCTCAGCTAAAACAGCTGGAGCAGGGACCCCAAGACCAACAAGTCCATCAGATTATAATTGATTTAAAATTATGGCCATCAGAAACCTGGGATAAAGTAGCCATCTGTGTGCCACAGGTTTCTGAGCCAGATCCTTTAGTTCCATAAAAACTATCTTAGAAAAATTTAGATTTTGTCGCTCAAGGATAGAATACAATACCTGTTGCCATCGGGAAGACATCTGATCCCAAGAAGATGTCTTAGAAGCTAGGCAGACATTTACCATATGAAAGATAAGTCTTTCGGCATCATGGAAGTGCTTCTTGAGGATGGTTGTAGCACTTAGGTCGCCTTCATACCCGTTATTTATGAAAGACATATCAGTGGTGCCTTTCGGGTATTCTTTTGGATAGGTGCCATCATGCAAATTTAGGGTTTTGAGAATGATGTCGGGGGTGATGAGCACCTGTTTCTAGTTGACCAACGACTGGAGAGTGATTTGGCTCGCATTCTCACCAGTGGTTACAGAGACGTTGGTCCAGAACTGGGATAAGGAATCAAGATATATGGTAGGATTCAGAAGAAAGGCTGTTCGGTATGGGGAATCCACCATAAGATCGATGGCAGTGTCAAACTTGTTCCAGAAGGCCGATTTCGAAAGGTAGGCAACACAGTTGTGTCGGGGTTTGAGTTGCATGGTCGCCATTGTTGAAAGAGAGAAGGTTTGAAAATGACTAATGAAACGTTTGGCTATAAGTACAGGTATTTATAGTTAAGAAAAAGGCTGAAAAGAAAACGACCGAAAGTGTTGGTGTTGGCATCAGTTGTTATGAAAACAACTGAAGACGTGGTTTGGGTTTTGGCTCGGTTATGTGCTTATGTGCTTGTGTGTGTTCGTGTGTGTGTGTTTGGTGGGTTTCTAGGTGTTTGAACTCAATTGCATACGGGTTAGAAGGAAGATACACCCAAAGTTGCACCAGGTGAGTTTCTAGACCCTGGTTTTACTTGTTTTAAACTCTTTGGGGCTGAAGATGTATTAAAACGGTTTTTATTATGATTATGTATGTATACCCGTATGTATTATGCATGTTTGATGATGTTCCTTAGGTGTTTAAGTTGTTCATGCTTAGAATGACCTTGGTAAGCTTAGAACAAATAGGCTTGATGTTTGGGTTCGAAAATATCCTAAAAACATGTTAAGCAGAAGGTTCATGCGCCCAAACAGGGCCATGCGCCTGGAAATGCCTTAGAAATGTTTAAGTGTAACTCATGCGCTTGAACAGTGGTTCTTACGCCTAGAATTTGTAATCGGACGACTAAGTGTAGGGCCATGTGCCCCAATAGTGTCCATGCGTCTGAATAGCCCATGCGCCTAAGTATGCCCAACCGCCCAAACCCCATGCGCCTAAGTGTCCATGCGTCCGAATGGACCATACGCCCCAATAGTATCCATGCGCCTAAGTGTTAAAACGGTTAAGTGTTGGCTGATGCGCTTGCATAGTGATGAAACGCCCAAACAGGGCTCATGCACCCAAATAGTATTGGTGCGCCTAAACACTTAGAATTTATTACGAAATTTTGGGAGTCTGTGTTGTTAAGGTTTTGACCGAGGTTTGACTAGGGCTAATTAACACTTAGTTTCATGCATGATTATGATTGTTTTATGATTGTTCCATATTATTATTATTATTACTATTAGTGTATGACTTTACGTGGTGTGTTTATTATCGTAACGTAAAGTATTACTAATATAAGTGAAAGAGTAATAAAGAAGAGAAGTGAAACTTAAATAAAATGTTAACAAGTCTTGCAAGCATATAGGAGGTGCACGACCATGTTGTCGTTAGCTCAACTGTGATGCGGGTTAGCTACCCTATTATGCACACGCGGCTAGTCAATTGAGATTGGCGGACCTTTGCAGCGTACCCTAGGTGACTGGTCCGGCCTTGTATACAGTAATCAGAGCCCATTGATGGAATAGAGGGCCCAACACCAGTTTCCCCCGCGCATATAGTTTAGGGTATTGCTCATTGGTCCACATAGACAGTGAAAGATAAAGATAAAAGAGTACAGAATAAACAAGGCATACAGTAAAGAGAAGAAGCATTATCTGATTATATAGTTAATGCGTGCTCACGTATAAAGAGATGAAATATTCATAAAAAGAGTATTTTCATATATATACCTTACAGAAAGTATTTTATTACTTTTAAAAACTAGAACTCACTCAGCAACGCTGACTTTT
This sequence comes from Flaveria trinervia, assembly GCA_025506515.1. Lineage (NCBI taxonomy): Eukaryota > Viridiplantae > Streptophyta > Magnoliopsida > Asterales > Asteraceae > Flaveria > Flaveria trinervia. Next base: position 25,691,291 of record CM046451.1, read on the forward strand.
ATACATTTTCAGTTGGCAGGTAAATATTGTTGAGGATGGCACGAGGGTGAAGCTACTCGGCAGGGAAATGCTAACATCCATTCATACTTATTATTGATGTTGTTTTTTAATGTAATCAAACAATTATTTTGTATTTGGTTAAACAATAGTATATTGCTCAACAACAGTGTTTTAATGAAATGAATGGCTTTTATTAAACTAATTCCGCTACTTAAGCTTGTAAATTTATAATGTTTAATGTATTTAACGCTGTGAATGACCAACTGTGAGGTCTCCTGGAACGAGGCCTTATGATAAGCAAGTAAAAAAAAGGTTGTCACCGTGTATAATACGAACCTTAATAGTTGAATCGTCCTTAAAAGCACTTAGTTTGTTCAGCATAGTACACTTGATTCAACTATGAAATAAGTTTGTTCAACTATGAAAAGCACTCAGTTTGTTCAACTATGAAATCTGCTAGTGAAGTAATGAAAAGTGATTAAAACATAAAAAAAATTTGGCTAGAGTATTGTATAAAAATATACATATGCCTGAAGAAAGTACTTGAAGTATGAACTTTGATATGTCAACATGAATGGAAGATGGTCTTTGAAATCAGGAAGTCAGTTCCTAAAATTACGATGTCAAGTAAACAAAAAGTTAAAGATTTAAATTCTGCACAGAACTATAGGTGAAGATCAAGAATTGAAATCGCAGAAGTCAAAGAATAAAAATATTGGATGGTATAATCTTGTAGACCACTACTATTAAATTTTTAATATTAATTTCAATTAATATCTAATATCTAAAATCTCTTCATGATGAGTTTAAAGCACAGAGTTTGTCAAAGCAATTAGGGTTTCAGTATTGAGATTAGGCGAATTGAAATCGAGATATAGAACCACAGGATAGATACATTAAAATGGACGGAAAAACAATTGGAAGAAACATTATGGGATGACATGTGTCTCGTAATGTAAATGATTGTTAAGATAGATGTTTAAAACTAACTCAGTAAGATTTTTCTCACATTGATAAATTTTCTCCTACATGGTGACTTTGGACGAGTATATATCAAAATTAATATAAACAGTTGATATCCCAAATTAAAATGTTCGCTTGAGTATTAGATGTTGTTCTAACACCGTTAAAGAAACATGTACCTTAGGAACACCAGGTATAGTAGTATAATACACTAGGGTACAACCCTGTGTATTACACGGGTTGATTAAAAAATACTAAATAGTTATTAAAGAATAATAAGAAACTGTAAAATATTATTTTGATATAAGATATGACTGAAATTGCGTATAAGTAGTTACTTTGATTAATTGATAAAATATTATATTATTTCTAAAACTTCCATTATAAAAAATAATGTTTTGATAAAAATTTCATTTTTATATTGTTGTTTAAATACTACGGGTTTGTTTTGTAAAATTATTTTATATATAAAAAGAATGATTTTAAAATAGTTTTATTATTATAAAAATTCTCGTTGTTTAAAAAATCATAGTTTTAGAAAAATTTATTTTTGAAAACATGTATTTTTTAATCAAAGTATTTATTTTTTATATAATGAATAATGTCTTTTAATATTATTGATTTCATAAGAACTTAAATTATAATATAAATTATTATAAATGAGAAAATGAACGACATGTGTTAAAAAATATAAAAGTTTATTAATATAGACGTGGCCGTTCATAAATAAAAAAAGGACCTACATAAATAAAATAACATAAATGTCAAATCAACCGAACCAACTCGTTTGTCTCGTTTTGAGTGGTTAGTTCAGTTACAGTCATAAGTTTTCAACGAATCGGGTAAAGCTGACCCGAATTCTAAATCCACGGGTCCACTCGCACCGATCACTTAGTAGATTCTCTATTCTTTATTCTCTATTCGAGTAAAAAACCTCACGAATTATTTATTGCCATTCACGTTTTCTGTGTGTCTTGCTGGATCGGATAACGGATAAACCCTAAAAGCTCACCAATAACAAGCCTATAGATATCAAATTACACATCAAATTCATCTTTGTTATCTCCTCGAATCGAATGGATAATCGATTGCCCTCAAGTTCAGACAACTTTCACCTTCCTCCACCAACGCTTCCGAATCAAGTCAAAACGGAATCAAGGTATCACTTGTTAAGTTTCAACTCCTAATTACTAAGGTTATGTATGTAGATGCTGTAAAAGGTCTTTGTTTGGAGTGATTTCACTATGTGTTGGGATTAAGTATGTCAATTGTTGAAGAAATTAGGACGTGTTAGTTGCTGGTTTAGGGATTTGTTGGAATTGGTTTGATGAGTTTAGTTGTGCGAAACAGCTGTGATTGGAGCGTTAATGCTTGTATCATCTGTCCTGACATGTTTCAGATGGATAATTTTAGATGATAATTTGATTGAAATTGGTTAATTGGAGCATTAATGTTTGGATGGTTAGTTTTGTTTGATCCACTTAATTTTTGGGAGACTATATTCAAATCTATTGTACCAGGACTTGAATTAAATGAATTGAGTAGAAATAATATGTTGGATAAAATTGGCGAGGTTAGGTGATTTCACATTTGTTCAATATGCTAATTTCTTATGATAGTTTCGTACATGCTTCCTGAAATCTGATTACCCTGATGATTTGAAAATCATAAGCATTAGGTGTTTTGCCCAAACACTCGAAGGTGATTGTTGTGAACTTAAAGTAGCAATAATGAGTTTAAAGTTTAGGTGGTCCTTGGATGTTCTAATTAACATCACATTATTAGAATCAGATAATTATAATCATAAATTAGGCTAGGAGATGATGTTTGGACGTGTGTATATTAGTTAAAGTTACTAACCAAATGATTAGATGTATGAGGGTTTTACATTTTTGAATTATTTTGGTCATGAAAAATGAGAGACACATAGCCACATAGTTGTAGAAGTCTCTCAATTTGGTTAAAAGAATATATAGCTTCGTAATAATATTTTACCCTTAGATAACGAGTTCGTGAAGTTGGTATGAAACCTTTTAGTACGACTTTAAGTTTCCATAATTAGATAACAAGTATAAAAACGCAGATTCAAGCACCCCTTTAAATGCACATGCAAATATTCTGCAGTCAAAAATGTTTTTCATCCCTTGTGAGGATACAATGATGGCCCACTATGTATATGGTAATAATGTCTACATGAATATAGCAACTTAAAATTTTCAAGGGTGAATGCATAATTACCTTGACGTACATTTAAGCAATGCTATACGAATATCCAATTTACTACGACAAAAGTCATACCCAAAACATCAAGGATTTATAGACTAGAATAATTCCTGCTCCATTTACACTGGTGCTACCCTATCGTCCATCACTCATTTCTAAGCCTCAAAACTGATCATTCAACCTTCCAAACCCAACATAAACTTGTTCTAAACATATATTTAAGCGTTCCTAATATGTATCATGAATTATCCCACTCTTTCATCCAACAATTCAGACCCTATCAAGAACACTCACCACAACTAGGTATGGATGATCAAAACCTTACAACTGAAACCACCTGACATAATTACATCGTACACAAATTTTAAGACGTGTAGAAACTTTAAAAATCACATAGTAAGTAGGTAGGTACCCCATTCTACATGGATGTGTATAATGACTCAAATGCATAAAAGCTAGTTTATCGTATTTATCTTGTTTTTTTAATGCAGCTCAAATTCTTCGTGCATTTTTAATCCACAATTTTGGAAAAACTTGAATTTACCTTCAATCTTGAGTTCCACCATTTTCTGTCTGTAAACTCTTTCACACACTTAACACACACAATCACACCCTCAGTAATGATAAAATTGAAAGAAGTTGTGGGTGGGGGTATATATATTGTCTTCCCTGCCCAAATTTATTGAAGTTATTACAAATACGAATCAGTACCAATAATGTTACTCGGAAATGAATCTTGATGCTAACATCCCACAAGCTTGTGTGAAGTAGAGGGTAAATGAATGGTCATTGTGTATTTAAAACTGGAGTATTTTGATTTCTATTTTGCTTCAAGTCCCTTAACATCACCTAACTGCCTCATATATACATTCTTAATGATTTCTTGACACCTATGATATTCTCGCAATAATTTTATCTTCAAATTATCCTTTTATATAATTTGTTTCTTAGTTTGTAATATCCATACAAAGAAAACACTAAGTACCAGAATAATCACCAATTACTGTAATTTCACCTAAATATATCCTCTACATTATAGTATTAAACTCCAATAAATTTTCATCACAAGAACTATAGCCTCATTAGTTAACTCCCCGTAAAATTCGTGGATTATTGTATGTTACATATTTACTGTAAAAATTTTCAGGGAAAAGAAATATTATTTGTTTTTTGACATTTGTTTATTGTTGCTGAAAGGCCTGGAACGGAACCGAAGGACAGAAAGCTTCAAAAGGCTGATCGTGAGAAACTAAGGAGAGACCGTCTCAATGACCAGTTTACTGAATTGGGGAAAACACTTGGTATGTTAATTATTATTTACGAATAAAGGAAAAAAAAGTTGAATAGTATATTTCTTGTAACCTCATTTTTATAAACGAGAATAACAAACAAACAAACATAACCAGTAGGATCCCACTCAATACCAGGGTTTGGAGAGGGTGAGATAAGGGGAAACCTTTCCTCCATCCAGAGAGATAGAGAGGCTGCTCTCCCAACTATGAATGAGAACCTGATCTTAGAAACAATATTCCGTTGTTGTTAGAGATTTAATGTTTTTTGTATTAATGGTCTTGGCTATATTGTAAGTTTATTGCTAAAATGTTAAAAGCTTTGAGCAGATCCAGAGAGACCTAAGTTTGACAAGGCAACAATACTTAGTGATACAATCCAGATGCTAAATGATTTGACTGCTCAAGTCAACAGACTAAAATCTGAGTACACAGCACTCACTGAAGAATCTCGGGAGGTGAATTTTTTGCTTTCACTGTCAAATTTGCTTGCTTTGTTTGCAATATTTGTATTTTGTAGAAATCATCACAAGCAAAACCAATTATAACATACTAGCCACTTGTTATGACAACTTAAAACATTCGTGATTGCAAACTATGAGGTTTGTTTGAAACCTGAAAGAAAACCAGTTTTCCTTTTGCCTCTTTTTAGAAATAAAAAATGTTTGTCAATGGTTTCTGTTCTCTATAAAATGCCAAAAATTATTGAAGATATGGAAATAATTAACTTGGTTTTGTACACCTTCAATTTACAGTTTTCATATTTTACAAATGGGTTTTTAATCAAAAGATAGGTTTGATTGTATTTTTACCAAATGGGATTTTGTCTTCCAAATCTCTTCCAATACAATTTCAAATTTCCAAATTAACTGCCAATTCATAAAAATTAAGAAGGTTAAGGCCTTATGAACCTCTTCACTGATTATTATTGTTATGAAAGTTTTTTTTTATCACAGCTTTCTTGTTTCTAACCAGAGATCGCATGTGGATTTTTCTAATATTTTTTGTTTCTCCTTTCTTTTCACTTCTTTTCTTATTTTTTTGCAAACTATTACTTTGTTCTGGCCCTAAGTAGCTATTTTAATCACTTGAAACCTAAGGGAACAAGGATAAAAATAAATTTTGAAACTTTAAAGCAATAATTTGCTGTTAAATTTGTTCCTTTTTGTGTTTTAGACATGCACAAGTTTTAGCGCGAAACAAACAAATAACATTTACAAAAGTCTATCAACACAAGATAATAACCATCATGGGTGCCAAAGCCAAACTAGTAGTCTACTCAGCTGAAACTTATCTGACCTATATATATAACAGTTGACTCAAGAGAAACATGATTTAAGAGAAGAAAAGGCATCGCTGAAGTCAGACATTGAGAATCTTAACCTTCAGTACCAACAAAGGGTTAGGGCTATGTACCCGTGGGGTATGGATCAATCAGTTGTAATGCACCCCCCTTCATACCCCTACCCAGTCCCACTTCAAATGCCAATGCCACCAGGCACTATTCCCATGCATCCATCTGTACAACCGTACCCCTTCTTTGGAAGCCAAAATCCCGGGGTTGTTTCCAACCCTTCCTCTTTTTTTCCGTCTGTTCAATATGTCGCTCCAGCTGTGCAGACGAGTGGTAGATCACATGTTTCTAGCAGACAAGGTTCTAGAAACAAATCATCAGAGCAAGGGGAGAGTGCAAGTGGAAAAGATGGGGATTCTAATGATGTTGCAACCGAATTAGAGCTTAAGACACCCGGATCTACTGGAGATCAGGTTAGCTGTGCATCTTGTTAAATTTGTTAGTGTGGCTGGGGCTGGATCGGGCAACGCTTAAAACATGTGCGGGTCTATCTGGGTAACTTTTCATGCAAAACATGTCGGGTTGGGTACTAAATAAATGTAAGTTTGTAGATAGAAGTCGCAGAAAAAGTCTGAACATTACTGTCTTCCAAATTTAATTTAGTGTATTCTCATTTGTTTCATTCATAATTTTTCATTTCACCACCAAACCAGATAAAAGTAAAAATGATTAATACATTATATTGCAGAATGGTTCACCAGAACAATCAAAATCCAAGAATCATCACAAGGAAGGAAACTAGCATTTCAGATGGGAGCTCTCCAAGCGGGTGTTCATCATCTGGTACGGTTCAAGTTTGCTCATCAAATAGTGTCGTTGGAGGTGCAAACAATAATAATTAGACCAACCATTACTGCCATAATCATATCTCTCTGCATAGATTGCTAACTTACAAAGAAAGCACAGGTACTAAATTTGTTTTCACCCTATAAAAACTGCTGTATGTAATGATCTTACTAAAAGATAGTTATTTACTGTATTGGTGTCTGTTAATAGTTTTGAATTATATTGAAATCAACATTTACAAACCATCCTGAGCAGTATAGAACAATTGAGCAGGCTATCAATGCAGCTAAATAAGAAGTGACAAAATGGGTAGTGTCTGATAATAGTTTTGATTTATATTAACACTTTTAGATTAGAAACCCCTTGTATTTAATCATCATATCTCTCTGCATAGACTGTTAACTTACAAAGAAACCATTGTATTATTACATTGGTTTTCTTATGGATCAATCTGACCCCAAGAAATTTGTAATATAGTTATAAGCATATGAAGACTAAACATGGCGCCGCTGAAAGTAATTTTAGATCCTTTTACATTGCAAACAAACCTTGTTTGTGTCAAAACTGGAAAAAAGAAAAAAAGCACGACGATATACAAGGACATTTGAGCCGTTTGAACTGTAAATAGGTTGCAACGTTAAACACTCTTTTCACATTCGTTTAATAAGCTTGAGAACCTGGAAAAGTCGGGTCTCACCTCTAATTTATACTATATATATAAAACATACAAGCATGATATTTTAAGATATCATTAAATTAATAACAGTTACTTTATTCAATGCATAAGATATAATCAAGATGAAATTTTATTTTTAATATTATTTACATCTTACTTTTTACAATTAGTTACATAATAATTTTACACTTATTGTAATTTACATAAAATTGTATATTATTTACTAATAAACCAAAAAAACTTAATCTGTTTAAGATTTTAGTTATATTTTTTAATTTATTATGTTTAAAACTTTTTGATATTAAAATTGTAACTTGTGTATTTTATAAATGTTTTGGTGTAATTTTTTTGCTGAACCGATCTTTATTTTGTGACATACAATAAGTTAATGTGTAAATATACAAGTCGTTATGTAAAACCTATTTATTTTGTTTTAAATTTTAGCTTAAAAAATATAATAGACTTTTATAAATTAGTACAAAAATAAAAAATAATTAGGGCCGATCCCGAGAATCTTCAAAAATTTTTAGGCCTTGGATGAATAAGAAAAAATGGGTCTCTGTGTAAAGTCATAATAACTCGTATGTAAAAAATCTATAATATGACAAATATGTGTTTTACCAATAAACAAATGTATTGTAACAAAGAAATAATTAATATATTTATTTAAGCGAATCATGAGATTTTCCTAACGTTTTTTTGATTGAGTTTAGATTGATAAATGGTAGTGGATTAAATTAATATGTAAACGGGCCTTAATTTTCGTTATGTTAAAATAATTAAATTGATGTTGGGTTTAAATAGCCTATAGTTGTTCTTTTAAAAAATAAACGTAAATAACTAAATAAATAAATAAATATAGATAAATATATACATATATATAATTAAAAACATTTAAGCCTCAGATGAGATTAAGTCCTGACGCTCGCCCACCCCGCCCCTTAGCGTCCCATAAAAGCAGGTTAAACACAACTGGCATGTGGAATTTATTGCAAGCTCAATGTATGAAAACATTGTCAAGGGGCATCTCACACTTGCTACTGTCTACCCCTTGATATTTCATAACTTGATTTTAAGATCTAGATCAACAAAAACAAGTCGATTATGTTTAATAAATTTGTAGACAACTTCCCACATAGGATGATAGGGTGCTCAAGATTGGGGCAGCTAGTTTTGATTAAAGCAATAGCTTGAATTGCTACCTATGTTTTTGAAATAACATAAAAACAAACGGGTTGAGTTGGTTGGATCAGTTTTGTTGGATCAGTTTTGTTGGACCAATAAGTTTAGGTGGTTTTGATGGTTCAGTTTTTACTGGTTTGATTGTTTTGAATTTATATCTTTTAAGCAAAATTTTGTGTTATATCTTTTAAATCACTGTAACACCCGGTTATTTTAAAAGACAAGAAATAAAGAATAAAAGAAAGAAAGGGCAATTAAGTCCAAGTGGGAGGACTAAAAGTGTAAAAAAGATAAAAATCTTGTAAAGTTGGTGTAAAGGTGGGCATGGCCGCCACCCTCTTTTCACATCACCATCTTCTTCGTTTTTTTAGAGAGAGAGAGAGAGCAGAGAACTCTCGGTTTTCAGAACAAGAAGAAGAAGTGGGCTAATTCAAGGTAAGAATTCGCGGTTTTTATGTGTTTTATGACGGGTTTTATCCCGGTTATGTGCTCTTGTGCTTATGTGTTTGTGTTGTGTTCGGGTGTGTGCGTATGGTGTTGATTTTAGGTGTTTTGGAACTCTTTGCAAGCGGGTTCAAAGGAAGAAACACCCAAGTTGCATCAGGTGAGTTCTAGACCCCGTTTTACTTGTTTTAAATGATCTTTGGGGCTAAAATGTATTAAAATGGTTTTATAAAGTTCATGTATGTTACCCGTGTGCATGTGCATGAATGAATGTGATTCTTGTATGCTTATAGGTTATTCATGTTAGAATAGCCACATTAAGCTTAGAACAGACAGATTCGATGATTTGGGTTGAAAACATACTGGAAACATATAGTACAGAAGGTCCATACGCCTAAATACGGTTCACGCCTGAAAATGCCATAGTAAGAACTAAGTGTGATCCATGCGCCCAAACAGTATTCCATAGCCTAAGATTACTTTAGAAATGATAAAGTATAGCCCATGCGCCTGAACAGTTGTCCATGCGCCTAGAAAATAATAGTCGGACGACTAAGTGTAGGGCCATGCGCCCCAATAGTGCCCATGCGCCCAAGTGGCCCATGCGCCTAAGTGTTCATACGCACCAATAGTGCCCATGCGCATGAATGAGTTCATGCGCCTAAAGTGAAAATGTTTAAGTGTTAGGCTGATGCGCCTAAATAGTGATGAAACGCCCAAATAGGGCTCATGCACCCAAATAGTTCCCATGCGCCTAAGACTTAGAAATTTTTACATAATTTTCTGGGAGTCTGTGCTTTAGGTATTTGACCGAGGTTGACTAAGGTCTTATTAATGATGTTGTTTCATACATGATATGATTGATTATGATTGTTCCTTATTATGGTTATTGCTATTATTATTATTACCCATAGTATGTGACTTTACGTGGTATGTTATTATCGTAACGTAAAGTATTTCGTAATAATAAAGTGAAAGAGCAATAAAGAAAGAAGAGGAACATTATAAAATGTTAACAAGTCTTGCAAGCTTACAGGAGGGACACGACCGTGTTGTCGTTAGCTCAACTGTGCTGCGGGTTAGCTACCCTTTTATGCGCACAGGGTCAATCAATTGAGATTGGTAGGACCTTTGTAGCGTGTCCTGGGTGATTGGGTCGGCCTTGTACATAGTACACAGACCCTTTCGGGGGATACAGTTACCCTTCGGGGGATATAGTTGACCCTTTCGGGGGATACAGTTATCCTTTCGGTATAGTTTGACCTTTCGAGGGATCAGTTGACCCTTTCAAGGGATATAGATGGCCCATCACACCCGTTTTCCATCGCGCATATAGTTAGGGTACTGCTCACTGGTCCATACAGAAAGTGAAACATAAAGTTAAAAGTTTACAACAAGGCATACAATACAGAGAACGAACAATATTTGTTCATATAGTTGATGCGTGCTCGCATATACAGTACAGAGTTGTATTTTACTATAAGAGTATTTCTTATACAACATATAGAAAGTATTTTATTACTTTTAAAACTAGAGCTCACTCAGCACGCTAACTTTTATAAATTTTCAGTTGGCAGGTAATCATTGCTGAGGATGACACGAGAGTGAAGCTACTCGCAAGGGAAAGACTGACATCCTTCGTATTCTATGTTGCTGTTGTTTTGTAATGCATATAAACAATTCTTTTGCAATCAGTTAAACGATGATGTATTGCTCAACAACAGGGGTTTAATGAAATGAATGGTTTTTGATAAACGTATTCCGCTGCATAAGCTCGTTATTTGTAATGATTAATGTTTATTGCTATGACTGACCAACTGTGAGGTTTTCGGGATCGGGGCCTTACAAGTTGGTATCAGAGGCAAAGTTTAAGAGAATTGGGTTAAGTAAACTTTTAAAACCTAAACTTAAACTGAAAATGGGAAAATGGAGGGATGTCAGCCCGAGTAGCTACATGCCATCAGTATGTATTTTCTTAAAGTTAACCGGTATTACTTGCGCATGCTATTTGATTATGTGCTTATAGTAGATTTAATACTGATTAAGTGAGGATAGGAAATGCTTGGGGTATGAAGATAAAGTAAGTGGCTAATCGCAACTGCCACTGTAATAGGGATTACTATACTTGACATAAATTGAGTATTACCTTGAATGACCATGTTAGTGTTTGAATCTTATAGTGTGTTTATAGAGGATGGCTGGAGGTAGATCTTCAAAGGCCTCTCGTGGTGGAGGTCACGGTGCTGCTCCGCGACCTAAGAGAGGAAGACCCAGAGTAGAGAAAGTGGTTCATGAAGAACCAGAGACCCCTCATCCGGAGGGTGGCGACGAGAGCGCCAATCTGAGAGCCTCAGTAAAAGAGGCTGTGGTGGAAGAGGTTCACCAGGTCATGCAGACGATTCTACCGTCTGTAGTGACCGAAGTGATCAAGGCAGTTAGAGAAGGAGAGAGAAAGGAAAGGGGCGAACCTACGGCGAAGGAAGACAACCCGAGACTGAGACGGTTCCGTCCGATGATGAGGATGAGGAAGAAGAGCCTATGCCGAGGTGAATCGAGGCTACAACTATGGGGCATTTGAGATGCAAGCCCCCTACCTTTGATGGGAACGCCACTGCTGCAGCTGCTCACCGATGGGTGAGGGAGATGGAGGCTGTCCTGATATCAGTGAGTGCCGTGAGGACCAAAAGGTGAAGTTCGCTACCCACTCCTTTGTGGACTCAACTTTGTGCTGGTGGGACAACGTTATCCAAGCCGAGGGTAGCGGGGCCATTGGAAGAATGAGATGGCCTAAACTGAAGAAGCTAGTGATCGAGGAATTCTGTACTCACAGAGAGATGGACAAGGTAGAAAGAGACTTCCTGCAGCTGGAGGCGGGAACGATGACACACCAGCAGTACACCACCAAATTTAATGAAATGGAGCGGCTGATTCCCGATCAAGTGACACCATTGTCACGAAAGATTAAAAGATACATCCAGGGGCTGCCGGTGGATATCCGTAGGCATATGATTGCCGCCCGGCCGAGGACGTTCAGGTCAGCAGTTGACTTGGCTGGCAGATTATATGATGAGCGAGAGGTGGTGGTGACTGAGGTGGATAGGAAGGATGGTGGTAGCCGGAACTGGAATGGGAACGGTTTGGACGTGGTAGAACCGTTCGAAACAAGAAGGTGGCAAAGGTGGGTGATCGACGTATGGTCACATCTAGACCAGGGCTGAGGAGGTGTGACAAATGTGGGAGAGAGCATACTGGTGAGTGCAGAATGGGGATAAACGTATGCTTCAGGTGTGGTCAGCCTGGCCATATCTCTAGAGACGTAAGAAGCCGAGGGCAGAGAGCTCTGGGGCAGAGAAGAAGAAGCCAGAGGAAGGAGGACAGAGGGCAGGTGCTAGAGCTTACACCATGACCCGGGAGGAAGCCAGAGCTGATCCCGATGTTGTGTCAGGTATGTTTCTAGTAAACCAAACTTATGCCTCTGTATTGTTTGATTCTGGTGCTAGTAGGAGTTTTATTTCTACTACTTTCTACGCTAAGTTGCCTGTTGTCAGTAGAAAGGTCAGTGCACCATTTGATGTAGAAACTGCTATTGGTAAGTCCACTAGAATTACTGATATGATAGAGGACTGTGCCATAGAACTAGAAGGTCATAGGTTTGCTGCTAGTTTACATGTGATACCCCTTGGTGGATTTGATGTAGTACTAGGGATGGACTGGTTAGCAAACTATGAAGCAAACATTTTGTGTCGCAAGAAGATGATTCGATTAGTTGCGCCCGATGGGAGTTTGGTTACGATTTATGGACATCGCGTCGCGATGATCCCGAAAGTGATTTCGGTGGCAGTGGCGGGAAAGTGCATGAGCGTGGATGTAGTGCCTACTTAGCCTACGTAAAGGATGTGGACGCACCAACACCGCGACTGTCTGATGTACCAGTTGTGCGTGACTTTCCGAACGCGTACCCGTCAGACTTACCTGGCGTGCCACCGGATCGCGAGATTGAGTTCCAATTGACTTGATACCTGGTGCTCACCCGTTGCCAAAGCACCGTATCGATAGCTTCCACAGAAATGAAAGAACTGATGGAGCAGTTGCAAGAGCTGCTCGATAAGGGTTCATTCGACCGAGTATCTCTCCTTGGGGTGCTCCGGTCCTATTGGTGAAGAAGAAAGACGATAGTATGAGGATGTGTATTGACTATCGAGAGCTGAACAAGTTAACGGTGAAGAACCGATACCCCCTACCAAGAATAGACGATCTGTTTGATCAGCTCCAAGGTGCCAGTTGGTTTTCGAGGATAGATCTTCGATCTGGTTACCATCAACTAAAAGTGAAGGAGCAGGACATTCCTAAAAAGCTTTTCGCACGCGCTACGTCACTATGAGTTTCTCGTTATGTCGTTTGGATTGACCAATGCGCCAGTTGCTTTTATGGATCTGATGAACCGTGTGTGTCGATCTATGTTGGATAAATCAGTGATTGTGTTCATTGATGATATTCTGATTTATTCAGGAGTGAGATTGAGCATGCCGCCATATTCGGAGGTTCTAGAGACGTTAAGAAGGAGAAGTTGTATGCCAAATTCTCCAAATGCGCGTTCTGGTTACGTGTAGTTCATTCTTGGTCACGTGATAAATCCGGATGGGATTATGGTAGACCCTGCTAAGGTGGAGGCGGTGATGCAATGGAAGTCTCCGAGCACGCCATCCGAGATTTGTAGTTTCTTGGGGTTGGCGGGTTATTATCGAAGGTTCATTCAGGACTTTGCCAATCGCTTCTCCACTGACTCAATTGACCTGAAAGGATGTAAAGTTTATATGGGGTCAAGCTCAAGAACAGGCGTTCGAAGAGTTAAAGGTGAGGTTGACTCAATCTCCTGTCTTGTCATTACCCGAAGGAAGCGAGGACTTGGTGGTATTCTGATGCTTCTTACTCGGGTTGGGGTGTGTACTGATGCAAAGAGGAAAGGTCATAGCCTATGCATCCTGACAGTTGAAAGTTCATGAGGTCAACTACCCTACTCACAACCTGGAGCTAGCAGCTGTGGTCTTTGCACTAAAGATTTGGAGGCACTATCTGTATGGGACGAAGTGCACCATTTTCACAGACCACAAGAGCTTGAAGTACTTCTTCGAGCAAAAAGATTTGAACATGAGGCAGAGGCGATGGTTGGAGCTTATAAAGGATTATGATTGCGAGATCCATTACCATCCGGGCAAGCCAACGTGGTGGCTGATGCTCTTAGCCGGAAGGAGAGGCCCGAGCCGATTCGGGTGAAAGCATACCAACTAATCATGACCTCTGATGTAATGAAACAAGTCAAAGAGTTTCAGGATGAGGCGCTGAAAGAAGATCATCTAAACTCTGAAAAATGAGAGGACTGGTTGGGGAATTGAGTGAAAACACACTTGGTGTTAAATCGATTTGGACGGGTGGATTCCTCATTTCGGGGATCTAAGAATGAGGATTATGGATGAAGCTCATAAGACTCGATACTCCATTCATCCTGGTGCCACAAAGATATATCAAGACATGAAGAAAAATTATTGGTGGCCGGGTATGAAACGTGACGTGGCGGAGTATGCGAGTAAGTGCCTTACTTGCTTGCAAGTGACGGCGGAACATCAGAAGCCGTATGGGAAGATCCAACCTTTGGATATAACGGAATGGAAATGGGAGCACATCACCATAGATTTCATTATGAAACTGCCCCGTACTCCGAAAGGATACGATACCATATGGGTGACTGTTGACCGCTTGATGAAGAGTCTCACTTCCTACCGATCCGCGAGACATATTCATCCGAGAGGTTGGCTGACCTGTTCATCAAGGAGATTGTAACTCGTCACGGTGTACCGGTGTCCATTGTGTCTGATCGTGACACCCAGTTTACGTCTAAATTTTGGAAGAAATTCCATGACGCCATGGGGACGAGGTTACATATTAGCATGGCTTATCATCCTCAAACTGATGGTCAGTCAGAAAGGACCATTCAGACGTTAGAGGACATGCTTCGCATGTGTAATCGATTTTGGTGGAAGTTGGGACGACCACTTACCGTTAGCTGAATTCTCGTACAACAATAGCTATCATGCCAGTATTGGCATGCCACCATACGAGATGTTATACGGTAGGAGATGTAGAACACCCGTTTGTTGGGGTGACGTTGGTCAGAAGAGTTGGGAAGCGTCGAGGTGTAATCGGGCTACGACAGAGAAGCTTGAAAAGATTAAAGCCTTCATGAAGGCAGCTAAAGATAGACAGAAGTCGTATGCCGATAAACGACGTAGACCAATTGAGTTCCAGGTGGGTGACCGGTCATGTTGAAGGTCTTACCTTGGAAGGGTATATCCGATTTAGAAAGCGAGGCAAGTTGAGCCAAGATATATAGCCCTTTCCGAATCATTGCTCGAGTAGGAGAGGTGGCCTATAGGCTAGAATTGCCGAATGAGTTAAGTGGGATTCACCCGACATTCCATGTGTCTCATCTGAGAAAGTGTATAGCTGATGAAGACATGATTGTTCCACTGGAGGACATTGAAGTAGATGAAAGGCTAAATTATGTGGAACAACCAGTGGCAATCATCGATCGTAAAGAAAAGAGGCTGCGAAATAAAGTGGTTCCTCTTGTGCGTGTACATGGAAGCACAGGAGGGATCCGAGTCTATATGGGACTGAGGAGGAGACGGGCAGCATTATCCTAGTCTGTTTGAGGAATAACAGGTTTCGGGGACGAAACCTATATAAGGGGGTGGACTTGTAACACCCGGTGATTTTAAAAGACAAGAAATAAAGAATAAAAGAAAGAAGGGCAATTAAGTCCAAGTGGAGGGACTAAAAATGTAAAAAGGACAAAAATCTTGTAAAGTTGGTGTAAAGGTGGGCATGGCCGCCCACCTCTTTTTCACATCACCATCTTCTTCGTTTTTTTAGAGAGAGAGAGCAGACACTCTCGGTTTTCAGAACAAGAAGAAGAAGTGGGCGAATTCAAGGTAAGAATTCGCGGTGTTTATGTGTTTATGACGGGTTTTATCCCGGTTATGTGCTCTTGTGCTTAGTGTTTGTGTTGTGTTCGGGTGTGTGCGTATGGTGTTGATTTTAGGTGTTTTGGAACTCTTTGCAAGCGGGTTCAAAGGAAGAAACACCCAAGTTGCATCAGGTGAGTTCTAGACCCCGGTTTTACTTGTTTTAAATGATCTTGGGGCTGAAAATGTATTAAAATGGTTTTATAAAGTTCATGTATGTTTACCCGTGTGCATTGTGCATGAATGAATGTGATTCTTGTATGCTTATAGGTTATTCATGTTAGAATAGCCACATTAAGCTTAGAACAGACAGATTCGATGATTTGGGTTGAAAACATACTGGAAACATATAGTACAGAAGGTCCATACGCCTAAATACGGTTCATGCCCCTGAAAATGCCATAGTAAGAACTAAGTGTGATCCATGCGCCCAAACAGTATTCCATACACCTAAGATTACTTTAGAAATGATAAAGTATAGCCCATGCGCCTGAACAGCTGTCCATGCGCCTAGAAAATAATAGTCGGACGACTAAGTGTAAGGCCATGTGCCCCAATAGTGCCCATGCGCCCAAGTGGCCCATGCGCCTAAGTGTTCATAGGCACCAATAGTGCCCATGCGCATGAATGAGTTCATGCGCCTAAAGTGAAAATGTTTAAGTGTTAGGCTGATGCGCCTAAATAGTGATGAAACGCCCAAATAGGGCTCATGTGCCCAAATAGTTCCCATGCGCCTAAGACTTAGAAATTTTTACATAATTTTCTGGGAGTCTGTGCTTTAGGGATTTGACCGAGGTTGACTAAGGGCTTATTAATGATGTTGTTTTCATGCATGATATGATTGATTATGATTGTTCCTTATTATGGTATTGCTATTATTATTATTACCCATAGTATGTGACTTTACGTGGTATGTTATTATCGTAACGTAAAGTATTTCGTAATAATAAAGTGAAAGAGCAATAAAGAAAGAAGAGGAACATTAATAAAATGTTAACAAGTCTTGCAAGCTTACAGGAGGGACACGACCGTGTTGTCGTTAGCTCAACTGTGTTGCGGGTTAGCTACCCTTTTATGCACACAGGGTCAATCAATTGAGATTGGTAGGACCTTTGTAGCGTGTCCTGGGTGATTGGGTCGGCCTTGTACATAGTACACAGACCCTTTCGGGGGATACAGTTACCCTTTCGGGGGATACAGTTACCCTTTCGGGGGATACAGTTACCCTTTCGGGGGATATAGTTGACCCTTTCGGGGGATACAGTTATCCTTTCGGGGGATATAGTTGACCCTTTTGAGGGATACAGTTGACCCTTTCAAGGGATATAGATGGCCCATCACCCGTTTTCCATCGCGCATATAGTTGGGGTACTGCTCACTGGTCCATACAAAAAGTGAAACATAAAGTTAAAAGTTTACAGACAAGGCATACAATACAGAGAACGAACAATATTTGTTCATATAGTTGATGCGTGCTCGCATATACAGTACAGAGTTGTATTTTACAGAAAAAAGTATTTTCTTATACAACATATAGAAAGTATTTTATTACTTTTAAAACTAGAGCTCACTCAGCAACACTGACTTTTATAAATTTTCAGTTGGCAGGTAATCATTGTTGAGGATAGCACGAGAGTGAAGCTACTCGGCAAGGGAAAGACTGACATCCATTCGTATTCTATGTTGCTGTTGTTTTGTAATGCATATAAACAATTCTTTTGCAATCAGTTAAACGATGATGTATTGCTCAACAACAGGGGTTTAAATGAAATGAATGGCTTTTGATAAACGTATTCCGCTGCATAAGCTCGTTTATTTGTAATGATTATTGTTTTAATTGCTATGACTGACCAACTGTGAGGTTTCCGGGATCGGGGCCTTACAATCACAAAGATAGTTCATGTAACACAAGTTCATATTTTAGAATGAAGAAAAGTAATTATATGACCATTTTCAAAAAAATCAATCTTTATTTTCACATTGATCCTAAAAAATTACCAAATTTTAGACATAAAAACTCAAAGTATCAAAATATCAAAATCATAAACAATCAACAACAAATTGTGTATTTTCTTAAATGACTGATCATTTCAACAATTACTATAAACAATCAACAAGAAGTTGTGTATTTTCTTAACTGACTGATCATTTCAACATTACTGATCGTAAAATTGTGATATTTTTTATTAGAATTTTCGTGTATGTGATACAAGAAATTATGATGATATATAATATCTAGTTTGAGCATAATCTAATTCGGTTGGGCTAGTATTGGTTGGTTCATTGTCATTTGGATATTATTGATGCTTTACCACTCCCTCCTTATCTGTCCATGGTTCTACTTTGTCCCTAATAAACAAATTATATTAAAAGGATTTAAAACCTCGTGTTACCGGGGGCGTGAAATCGTGTAAAAACTAACGATGAAACGTTTTGTTAATCTTTACGTTCAAGGTAAAAAAAAGGTTGATAGCATTCGAAACTTTATATAAATAAACAAAACTGTCATCATGCGTTAGGCGTGTCAGTAGAAAAAATCAAACAATTATAAATTATTAGGGTTGATAAAAAATAAGCATATACAAATTCTAAGTTTATAAAACTATAATTTTAAAAGTTGGTGGAGAAAACAAAAACAAATGGCAAGTATAAAAGTCATATAACTGCTATAAATAATAAATAAATATTTATTATGGTTATCAAAACTTTCAAATTGTTATTTCTTTTTATATTTTGATATAATGTATTTACCACTAAACACGTGGGGTTTGTTAATGCTAAATTACATACTCATAAGATAATAGCTTATCTTTCTCCTTTTCTTTTACTTTTATTCTTTTTTATCTGCAAAGTTCTTCTACTTTTATTTATATTCTTTATGTTATATGTTATATTCATATTGAAGTGCTGCTAATTTGTTTTACAACACGTTATTGACATGAGTTACTATATAGAGTTCGATGATATTTCTCGATTCATTTAAACTAAAATACATATTATAATTCATATGATTTTGGATTAGTTTAGATTTATTATTATTGTTACTCTTCTGATTCTTGATTAATATTATTTTGGGTTATGTTAAGAATTATATTATTGTCTTAGTCAACCATTAGTAATACGTTCTTGGACAAGAGAGATTTGTTAATGGTATATTTTATTATCAATTAATATATAATTTGTAGTAAAGATTTTCAACCCGTATATAAAAACATACGTGTGTTTTCTATGATTATCTTACACTATGATATTAAATTATTATTTATCAACAATGAAATAATGTATGTTTGAAAAAAAACTTTTTATAAGAGAGAATTGATATACGTTTTATAAATATTGTGACTTATATGATAATGAAATTTACATGAAATCCACATGTTCAAATCATGTAAAGCAAGTTCTTAAAAATACTCTGATTGTTGTATACAAATATAGATCTGAATTTGAGTATAACTTGAGCTCCTAATGAGTTCCTAACATAATTAAATAGTTAAAAGGTGACTCAAAATAATAGACTTTGATAAAACTAAGTTTTGTCTTAAGTTTTAAATTCTTTAAGGATGTAATTCTTGTGCTAAATAACATGACAAAGAAATTATACATGAAGATTGAGGATTATGATGTAAGCTATGAAATGATACAATATGAATATTGAATATGCATTTGTTAGGAGTGGACACATGATATAGAAATTGATGTGATAAATGAAGAAATTATGCGTCAAAAATTCCAAAGTGTGGGTGACCATACATAACTTATCTTCCATGGTGGATTGTGAATGCTAGGAACCATAAAATTAAGAAACATATAAAGTCAAGTCGAATCTGATATAATCAACTTACTGTCTATTTTACAAAGAGAGAGAGAGACACACACACAAACACATATAATTGGTTCACGTGGCTTTACTAAAAATACTAATATCATGTTTACAAATATTATAATATATGTTGATGCATTTGATCTCATGAAAATATTCAAAGTTCAGATTATTAAAAATAAATTATTTAAAAAGGAATTTGAAACATAAAATGATATTGTATTTATGTTTCAGTTGGCATATGAAGTATTTTTGTGCATTAATCGGTTTATATAAAAAAGATGTTGAAACATATTATAGTTTGGTCAATGTATGATAATGAGTGAATAATAGTTATCTCTAATAATCTCTTGGAAAAGGTATGAGATTATTTATTATATCGTACCTTAAGGTATGGAATATATGAGACTAATGTTACTAATCGATCAAAACAAGTTTGGTTTTTTTGATGGAGATAAGTCTCGCATTAGTTGAAAGGGAGAATGAGAAAGGGAGAATGAAGCTTTCCTTATAAGGGGTAGAAACCTCATTTATCAAGATGTCTTTTGCATGGCGAGCAACTCGCCAGGTGAAAACAAAACTTTGAGTTTCTTGATGAGCAACACATCAGGAGCAAGTGGATAATATCCTTGTACGATTTAAGTAGCCTTTTACAAATGGTTTCAAAGCAGGGGTCGAACCGATATGCCAATGAGGGCGTAGGGTTTTGTAAGATGGGTGGAGATGTAAGTCCCAACTCAGTTGAGAGGGAGAATGAAGCCTTTCTTATAAAGGGGTAGAAACATAATCTGTAACATCTTGTATTTTTGTTATATTAAAAGTTAACATTGTTATGTTCTTGTAAGGACCATTTGTGTTATTTATGAAACTTTGAGGGCTTGTTATGCATGTTTAGTTAATTTGAAAGTTAATAAATTAATTACTAAATATTGATAATAATAATAATGATAGTAATAATAATAATAATAATAATAATAATAATA
Source organism: Flaveria trinervia (assembly GCA_025506515.1). Taxonomy (NCBI): domain Eukaryota; kingdom Viridiplantae; phylum Streptophyta; class Magnoliopsida; order Asterales; family Asteraceae; genus Flaveria; species Flaveria trinervia. The sequence continues at coordinate 25,712,033 of CM046451.1, forward strand.
ATTATTATATTATTATAATTATAATAAATAATAATAATGTCCATAATAATAAGAAATAGTAATAATAATGATAATTATAATAATAACAATGAATAATAGTAATAATAATAATAATAATAATAATAAGTTATAAAAGTTAACAAGTTAAATTATGTAAAACATAAAGTTTAGTTAAGTTTAAGGGGCATTAGTGTCAATTTAGAAACTTTAAAAAATAAAGTTTGTGCATAAAATGTTAAGAATCAAACCTTAGGGACCATTTGTGTAATGCATCAAAATTCAACCCTATTTTCCCTCTTTAACCCGTTTTTCTGCCAATGCCCCGACCAAACTCCAGCGGCCTTCCAGCCACCCCAAAACCCACAAATCTTATCGATTCATGATCTAAAATCGTCCCCAATCCGTTCTAAAACACAATTCAAACTTAATTACATCATTTAATCAAAGTTAAAGCATCAATTACCACCCAATCGAATGTATAACCGAAGCACTTTAAAATCCATAGCCGTTTGTGCAATAAATCCTAATAATAATCTAATTAAACTAACCTAAACAACCATCTAAGTATTCCTAAACGTTCACAACTCACAATTCCACCTGAAAAACACACAAACGAATTGATCCAATCAACCATTTCATCGCGACCTGTTCTACACTCGAACGCCACCCTCCAGACTTCAAGACCTGAAATTGATAGAGGGCTTTTGCTCACCAAGATCCTTGGAAGCCTTTTGCAACACGAATTTGATTATTGTCAACGTTTGCAACTTGAACCGGTCTTGACATAGCCGCGACTCGTTCTACAATCTAAAACCATTAATTCGAACACGTAAGTTACACACACCAAAACACTCGGTTTCACTTAGGGATCAAAAGCCCTAAGTCTAATTTGGTTAAGAACATCGAATTGATGTTCAAATTGATTCAATTTGACTCTAGGGTTTTTGAGATTTTGGGAAACTCCTTAATTTGGGTTTATAAGAAACTGAAACTAACATAAACCAAGGCCGCGACCCTGGTTTACTGGTTACACGCTTTCATTCAAACATTAGGGTCCTGGGTTTGAACCCGGTGTAACACCCGATTATTTATAAAGACAAAGAAAGAAAGAATAAAGTGAAAAAAAGAAAGAAAAGATATTTTACCCAAGTTAAGGGTTAAAAAGTCTCAAAAATGACAAAAGTTTGAAAAAAGTGGGTGTAAAGTGGGCATGCCAGCCCACTCTCCTCTTACAACACCCAGATCTGCGTTTTTCGAGAGAGAAAGAAAAAAGCAGCAGAAAGCTCCTCGGGTCTGAAGAAGAACAAGCTGAAAATTCGAATTCAAGGTAAGAATTCATGGGTTTTAAGTGTTCTTAACTGGCCTTGCCTCGGTTGTATGCTTATGTGTGTTTGTGTGTTCGGTTGTGTGTGTTTTTGGTGGGTTTCTAGGCGGTTGAACTCAATTACAGACGAGTTTGGAAGAAGCCATACTCAAGAGCTGCTAAGGTGAGTTCTAGAACCCCTCTTTACATGTTCTTAACTGTTTTGGGGCTGGAAATACATGAATGTATGTTTTTATAAAACTGGGTTTTTATACCCGTATGTTTGAATGTGTGAATGATGATGTTATGGTGTGATTCTGGACTGTGTGCATGATTTGCTGATGTTATGGTTGTGTTTCTAAGGCTTAGAATGTAAGAATTAAGCTTAGAAAATTAAAGATGGGAGTTGGGGATTGAATCTGATGAATAGTGTGCCCTAGGCTGCTCATACGCCCAAACAATTGTTCATACGCCTAATTTTAGAAAAACTGATAAGTGCTGAGAAATGCGGATGAACAATGAACAAATGCAGATGGAGTCAATGCGGATGGAAGGTCAATGCGGATGAACAGTTAATGCGGATGAGCATTGACTACTAAGTAAGAGAAATGCAGATGAGTATTGAGGAAAGGTGGATGAGTAAGTCATGCGCTGAGAAAATGCGAATGAGTAGTTCATGCGACTGAGGAAATGTGGATGAACAAAGTTAATACGAATGAGGAAATGCGGATGAGCATTGACAAATGCGGATGAGAAAGTCTAAGTGTGAGCAAATGCGGATGAGGAAATGCGGATGAGCATTGACAAATGCAGATGAGTAAAGTCAATGCGGATGAGGAAGTTTAAGTGTGAGCAAATGGGGATGAGTAAAAAGGCAAATGCGGATGAACACTTAGAATATTTTCTGGCTTTTTGGGAAAAAAATTGAAATGTAGGCTTTGACTTGGGTGTTCCCGGGGACTATGTAAGTTGACTTTTTGAGGTCATAGATGATGTGATTGGCATTGTATGGTGATGATATGATGAATGATGATGCTTATGCATGATGGTATGTATGATGTATATGATGCCTTGTATGATGATGTGTTATTGATGATGTGCCATTGATGATGTTATGTATGATGGTATGTGTGATGTATGATGTATGCATGCTGATATGTATGAAGATTTGCATGATCTTGCTGATGTTCCTGTTTATGTATGTATGTCTTCCCGTGGCTTTACGTTGAATGTTAATGAATGAAAGTAAGATGTAACGTAAAGTGGAAGATAATGAAAAGAGGAACAAAATGATGAATGCATGCATTAATGAATGAAAGTATGAAAATGCTTGCAAGCAAATGAAAGGAGGTTCACAACTTATTGAGAGTTGTTAGCTTAACTGTGTGTGTATTTACAGTGTGCGATTTTGGCTAACTCATAAGGGTCCATACACACAGTAGGAGTTCAGTCTTGGTGACTGCTCCAATACGTGCGATTTTCTAATTACCATGTATTATACAGCATGCGATTTTGGCTGACCCATAAGAGTTCACACACACAAGGGGAGTCTGTCCTAGTGACCACTCCATACGTGCGATATGTTTGATACATGCGATATGTGCGATACGTGCGATATGTGCGATACGTGCGATATGTGCGATAGGTGTGATATGTGCGATATGGGGTCCTTGTCGCTTAACCCTAGATGAATTGCTTGATGCTTTAGAGGGGGTTAAGTACATGACAAGACCTAGATAAAAGTGAAAAGATAATAAGTACGAAAAATGCAATAAGTACGAAATGTAAGAAACGAACGATGATGAAGATAATAATGATTACCTTGATGTATGTGCGATGTGTGATCACGTGCGATAGTAATGAAAAGGTTTTAACGTATGGATGGTAATGCAATGTTTTATTAAAACTAGAACTCATTCAGCAACGCTGACTTTTATGCGTTTCTAGTTGGCAGGTGAGCATTGCTGAGGATGGCGCGGGGTACTTGGCATTTTGGATGACATTCTTTTGTTAATGTTTTTGCATTATAATGCGAACAAATAAAAATATGTAATGAATGATTGTATTAACTTGCAAAAGCATTTATAAGAAGTGAAAAGTTATTTTAATGTTCCGCTGCGATGTGTTATGAATGTTAAATGTAAATATATTTTTATGTGCGATGATTGGCCAGCTGTAAGTGTCCCGGTAACGGGGCCTTACACCCGAGCACCCTCACCTATTTTTTTGCATTTTCAGCCTATAAAAATATAGAAAATTTTCTAAAAATTATAATTTTTTTTTGTAAACTTTGTTCATTTTTTAGCCATCTAACTAATTTCTGTACGTTTATCATTTTAAATACTTTAGTATTTAAAAAAATATTATTAACAAATATTATTCTTGGTTTATTTTTATAAAATAAACATTTTATAATAGTTTAAATCATTATTGGTCACTATGATAATAATGATAATTATAAAATTTTATATACAATTTATAACTAATAGTCACAAATTATCATAAAGGATTAATTCTTTAGAATTGTTTAAATGGTATTTTCTTTGACTTATAAAAACCCCAAATTCTTATAAAAACCCTAAATTCTTATAAAAACCCCAAATTCTTATAAAAACCCTAGTTCACGTTAAAACGTCAATCTTATTATTAAACTTAAACTTGTAATATATATATATATATATATTATATATATATATATAATATATATATATATATATATATATATACGTTTAGGTACCTTGTAAAAGAATTCGTTGGAACATCATTTGTTCTTCTTATTATCTTACATACTATACATCAAGTGAGTTTCCTTGCCCCTTTTATATTATTTCACACCATTTTAGGATGAACATGTTAAACTTACCAACTTACACTTGTAACGTTTTATACTTGTAACACACATGCAGTTCATCTTTACCTTTTTGTCATGATTATTTGTGTTATTGTGAGCTTTATATGAGATACATTATTGTTGACAATCATTAATTATTGCTAGCCTGGCGACGTCATAGATCTATGGACCTGACAAGCCTATTTGGTGCTAAAGCCGATGTATTGCAGGCTCCTGATTACGTATGACTTGTTTATCGTGGGAACCAAGTACACTTAGCCAATCGTTATAAACTTGTAATCTTAATCTTCGAGGTTTGATTGTAGCTATATGTGTTCTATAAACTTGCATAACTCATAACCTTTGATATGAATTGATACTTGTAACCTTTTGATATATTATGTATATTAAACCCTTGAAAACTCACTAACTTTCATAGTTGACCTTTATTTTTAACATGTTTTCGGAAATGCCCAAGCTTGAAGTTATCTTTTGAAGTTTTCACAAATCTAGGGTTTGGACCTAGATTAAACAATAAATTATAGAGATTAATGAAGAGGCTGATGCAACCTAAACATCTTTAGTCTTTCCTGCATGCTGCACAAGTGCATTAAAGAAGAAGCTTAGGAAATTTCACCCATGAAACAGAAAAATACTCTAAGTGTGAAATCTTCTGAAGCCAAGACCAACATCTTCCGAAGCCAAACATGAAGTCTTCCGAAGCCAAACATGAAGTCTTCCGAAGCCTCAGAGACAAAGTCTTCCGAAGCTTCAAGTTCATGAAGACAGATTTCTTCCGAAGACTTTTAGTAACATTCTTTATCTGATGTACTGTTCCATAAAGCTCGACACCTTTCCGCTGCACCTCTACAAGTCACCAACTTACATGAGTTGGTGAAAAGGTCCATGCTTTTGGTAACTGTACATTAAGGTCTTGAGTTTGTAACTTTCTACTTTACGTACTTTATCCTTTTTGTAATAGATAAGGATGTGAGCTATGGCATGTCATAGTCACAAGTCAAAAGACAATCTGCCTTTTGACTCTACAATTGATTTTGTTTGTGTCTAGTCAATTGTATCCAGCTGGCTTTCAAAGTATAGCCGGCTGTAGGATGTAGTATAAGTATCTCATGTTCTTGTATCTTTCGAATATGCTTTGTAACACTTGTAATAGAACATAGAGAAGGCAATATACTGCATTCTTGAAAACTAAATACTTGTTTTCTCTGTGTTCTGTCTCTTATATTACTTGTGTTCTTAGTATCTCAACACTTGGTTAATCCAGTTTACTGTTTGATTAAAGTTTAGTTAATCTCCTCTTTGTGTTGTTGTGTTGTAACTAATCCTTCAACGATCCTGCAAAAATGCTTAGGATTATTTTGTCTTATGTTTTGTTTAATTCATATCGAGACTTATGATTATAACTTGCACTATTGAAACTTATGATAATAATATTTACATTTAAAGATAGCATTGTTTGGCTATGAACATTCTTAACCCTCACATCTCGACGATTTCGCCATCAAGGTTGGGGTGTGACAGATTGGTATCAGAGCCCATAACTATAGGGATTTAGGTTATTAGAAATGGTGACCTAGACTATAGTTTATGCTAAACCTTATAGAATAATCTTGATGTTCTTTTAAATATAATTGTTGCATGCTACATGATGTTATCTAATTAGGGATACCTTCTTATGTGTAATTTGATGCCTTTAGTTAGGTTGCCTTGTAACTGGTTAATTTTGTTGCTTCTTCCCTAGACTTATCCTTGATTCTTTAATTCTCCCCCACGAATGAAACTTGCTAAACTTATTCTCGACGACATGTAGGATTGTACAATTATATCGTGGGTTTAATTCTTTAGACTTTATGTCTAATCTATGAAAATCTCATCAAGGTTTTGATTTCATGAATCTATGAAATTTATGTGACACATAGACACCTATATTCTGGTTTTTCCTGGAAAAAAGCTTCGGGCTAAGGTAAGCATTTCGTATAAATTCTACGGGACTAGTTATGATTACCTGAGGATTTCTGGGATGACTGATAAACTATGGTCAACAAACACAAGTTTCTAAGGCAAATGGGTCAACTCACCTTGACGTGTCAACGTTTCTAGGTGGTAATACATTACCAAATGGAACCATTCTATGTGTCTTACAACTCTTGATTTATCCTTTTTTAAATTACCATCCTTTGCTATCCTCATTTCCCATGACTACTCATCTTGTATATCCAACATGTCTCGTCACCATGGAAAGCATGAAAGTTCCGACCGTAAGCTACCTACCATGATTGCACGTCAAATGGTTGCCGTCATCCCAACCATGGTTGGTGAAATCAATAGCACCTTAATGACCAATTCAAGCAATGATGAAAATGGTCAAGAGAAAATGCAAACTAAGGGCGCAACAACCAAACCTGCACCTTTAAGCATTTTAGTTCTTGCAAGCCTACTAGTTATAGTGGAAAGAAAGGAGCCACTAGTCTTCTCGAGTGGTTCAAAAGTACGGAGAATATGTTCATTAATTGTGAGTGTCTTGAGGCACTCAAAGTTCGTTATTCCACTAGTATGCTCCAACAAAGGGCACTTACTTTGTGAAATAGAGAAAAAAGGAATTGAGGTGCTGATGTTGTGTTGGCATTCACTTGGGATGAGTTCAAAAACATTGCTATCGTGAAGTTCTGCCCGAGGAGGGAGCTACAAAAACTGGAGGAAGAATTTTGGAAACTAAAACAAGATGGTGGTGACCATTTGGCTTACTCAACTAGGCACCACGAGTTGAGAATATTGTTGCCTCATACGGTTGACACGTCTCCCACAACATTGAGAAGTTTATCAAGGGGGTACCACCCTAAATTCAAGATGTTGTGGTGGGTTGTCGACTCACAACTTTGGAAGAGCCATTACTATCACCGCTCAAGTCACTGAGAATCATATACAAGTGGGCACCATGTCTGTGAAGGGTGCTAAGAAGGTGGAGAAGACGGCTACTGAAGCTGTTAAGGAGACCAAAGCTGAACCGTCCTTCAACGATAACAACAACAAGAAGCGCAAGTTCACACCGGCTCGCAATTATGTTATGACTGCACCCAAACCAACGCAAAGACAACTTGTAATGTGGTTGCACCTGTGGCCCAAATTCCTGTGGCTAGGGCCTATGCTGGTCCACAACCTTTGTGCAACGTTTGTAGGTATCATCATCCGGAGAATGCTCCGTGTCGCATCTGTACTTTGTGCGGTAAATATGGACACTTAGTGGCGACTTGTCACCGTGCTTCGAACAATGTCGCGATGGTTGCAAATCGTGTTTGCTACAACTGTAGGGAACCTGGTCACTTCCGCCCACAATGCCCTCGTCTTGTGGGAAACGTTCCACAAGCCCGAGGACATGCTTTCAACATCAACGCAAACCAAGCACAAGCAAACAACGATGTGGTGAACGGTACGTTAACCCAACCTCAACTTTTATGATCTAATTCTTTTTGATGCATTACCTGTATTGTAAAATACCTTTAAAACTAAACAGTATGTTCCTTATAAATAATCGTACTATTTGATTCTGGAGACGATAAAAGTTTTGAACCCATTCTTGCTAAGCCATATACGAAACTAGAAAGACCTCTCACCGTTGAAGTCGCCGATGGAGAACCGATCACCGTTGATATCGTTATTCGTGATTGTATCTTGAGTCTCGAAGCACATGATTTCTTTATCGATCTTATCCCTATGAAACTTGGAAGCTTTGACGTTATCATTGGTATGGATTGGTTAGCTAAACACCATGCCAAGATCATTGTTTGAGAAGTGTGTTCGTATTCCATTACCTTCTGGGGATACATTGAAAGTATTCGGTGAAAAATCCTCCAAAGGGCTTAAACTCATGTCTTGCACCCAAGCCCGAAAATGTTTAAGCAAGAACTATATGGCTTTCTTGGCTTACGTGGTCAACACAAAAGTCAAAGGGAAAGATCTTAAGGATGTTCCGATTATACGAGACTTCCCCGAAGTGTTTCCTGATGACCTTAGTGGCTTACCTCCCGTGCGTGAAGTCGAGTTTAAAATCAATTTAATTCTGGAGCAAACCCCGTGGCTAAGTCACCATATCGACTTGCACCATCTGAAATGCAAGAGCTATCTAGTCAACTACAAGAACTATCAGAGAAGGGTTTTATTCGTCCTAGCTCTTCGCCTTGGGGTACACCCGTTTTGTTCATGAAGAAGAAAGATGGGCCTATATGCATCGACTATCGTGAACTTAACAAGCTTACCATCAAAAACTGCTACCCTCTTCCTCGTATCGATGATCTTTTTGACCAACTTCAGGAGCTGACATTTTCTCGAAGATCGATTTACGTTCTAGTTATCATCATTGTGAGTCTATGATGATGATATCCCAAAGACTGCATTTCATACTCGATATGGGTACTATGAGTTCATGGTTATGCCTTTTGGTTTAACAAATGCTCCTGCTGTCTTCATGGATCTCATGAATCAAGTATGCAAACCTTATCTAGACAATCGTTTGATATATTATGTATATTAAACCTTGGAAGCTCACTAACTTTTATAGTTGACATTTATTTTTAACATGTTTCAGAAAATACCAAACGTGAAGTTATCTTTTGAAGTTTGCACAATTTTAGGGTTTGGACCTAGATTAAGCAATAAAATGCTTGGGATTATTTTGTCTTATGTTTTATTTAATTCATGTTAAGACTTATGATTGTAACTTGCACCGTTAAAACTTATGATAATAATATTTACATTTAGAGATAACGTTACGTGGCTATGAATAATTTTAACCCTCACCTCTCGATGATTCTGCCGTCAAGGTTAGGGTGTGACATTATCTATCAAGATGCGTTTTACTTGGGCGAACAACTTATCGGATGAAAACAAAGCCGTGAGTTTCTGGATGGACAACCTATTAGGGGTTAAGTGGATAATATACTAGTACGGTTACAATGATTTACATCCCAATACTATCATTATCCACACCACATGCGCCAACACATGGCCGGTGTAGTGTCAACAAAATTGTCGTAACTCCACGTATATGGGTCCCCGATATCCATGTGTACGTATGCATGCGCACAACAGTCAAGAGTTATTACAGTTTAGGAAAAGCATGATTACATTAAAATTTATTCATAAACTCACCTTGGCTTCAAGAATGTCTTAGAATCAGGACAATCTTAGATGCATGTCAAATATAAAGAATAGTACAAACCAGTCATTATTGTGGTCGGCTTTAGGCAATCTTTTCTAATCACCTTACGCCTGTCCTAATAATAACTGTCAACCCTATTTCTAATATTACACTAAAATATAAAACTCATAAATTAAAATTAAAAACAAAATTATATAGTTAAGATATACCTGATTTGGAAATGAATAGTGTTGAGAAATTATGAAGTTCCAACTAAATCATGTTTAATATTTATAGAAGAATCGAACCGACTTTATACGTCGGTTTATTTGAAAATCTTTAAAAAAATGAAGACACCATCTTCAGCTAATTTAACACTCATGTACACGTGCATTAATCAAATTCTCTAGCTATGTAATATTTATATACTATTAATTTGTAAGTTTGTGTGTATCATTGGTGGTATATGCTTAAGTAGGTTGTATTCATTTTTATTATTTTTTTTTTAAATTTTAAAATTTCCATTTTAATCAAATACTTTTACATATTTAACAATTTAGTCCCAACAGTTTTTACTTTTATATTTTACATTTTAGTCTGAATGTTGCGAGTTAACACACCGCAGCGTATGTGTGTAATTCGACATTTGTACACTTATTTTTTTCCCCGTTTATCGGCTCTGTCATAGCGCGCTAGTCCTAGACTGACTTACTTATTCGGTATTGGTGGTCACTTACGGTAATGTGTTATTGATGCTACTTGACACGGTTTTACGCCCTCGCCGTAACGCGGGAATAGAATCCTAGTTAATACTATATACCGATTATTCTATTATTATTGTTATTCTTCTTCTTATTATCTATACTACTATATAATACATCTTTTTGGATAGAGATGTAATTTTGTCAAAAATACAAGTTTTAAAGCAATATGTACAAATGAGTGCATCACATTTAAAAGGAGTAAAATAGGGATTTGATTAAAATTTTATGATAATTTAGGGGTAATATGGTAAATTTATCCATCAATTTTATAAAACTTAACATTTTTGCCCTTGTCTCTTTCATGTATTTAATAAATATTATTAATATATTATTTAATAATATGATATTATTTAATTCACTTTATTAAATTTTATTTTATTTATGATACTATAAATTGACATTTAAATTTATATTTACTAATTATATTTTTATAACTAAATAATATTTTATTAAGTATATTATTTTATTTAAATATTAAGTATATAACTTATATAAATCTTCATATTTATAATATATATAAATATTTATTTGACGTATTGATTATTGTCAAAACTAAAGACATTGTTAAAGTTGGTCGATAGAAGCATAATGAATTGTAACATATGGATATCACGATTCTTTTCGAATGATCTAATCTATATCTTATTTAGTTGTTATTTCAAATAAGGATTTTTATATTGAATTGGGATAAATATGAAACTCAGATGTAGCAAATTCAAAAAGTTAGTTATTAGACAAATGTTTTGTCAAAGAAAAGATTAAATAGTGAAGTTTTCCAAAGAATGAATCAGTCTTATCTCTAATAGATTAATTGTTTCTATTAGATCGAGAGTTAGTAGGTTTAATTGGTGAATTCTACTCAAAATGTAGTTGCTTCTTCAATAGGCATGAATGATAAAACTCATTAAATTTTATTTTTTGATTGGACAAAATAGTTATGAATAAATGTTTCCATGATTCTCCCTATAGATCGGGTGCTCATATGCAATCAATCCTTCAACTAAAAAGTTTCAAGTTAAGGAGTTTGATGAGTTACAAAAAGTCAGTAATGGTTAGTCAAATTTTAAATGCACATACGAGTGCTTATAAAAGATCTAAAACATAAGACTCCTTCAGACTAGAAGAATGTGATATAAAAATATAAGGTTCTTAAAAGGTACTGGGTTGCTTGATGGATGGAGGGAGGTTCTTAATTCCTCATTGATGATTGCTTAGAGTTATTCATCATGTATTCATATGAGTTCTCATTGAAGGGGTACTTGGTTTTATATTACATATTATCGGGAATCATAGAATTTAAACTACGTCAAATCGATCATTTGATTAGGTAGTTGTACGTTTGGCTATATTTGAAGGTTTTTTTTATTTAGATGAATCACCAGCAGCTTACAACAGGACTTTAGTCTCTTTTGAGCCCTCCTCTTTACCACTAATTAGTTTGTGTTTGATTTTTATGTTACTATAATTAGGATTATGGTATTTGTAAAAATTAGTAACGTAAACCAGTATCGTGTTGTAAATTATTACTGGCGCCGCATTGCGCGGATCTTCTACGAGTTACTATTAAACAATATTTTATTAATTACTCGTCAGATACCTTATACTTTAAATAGTCATTTACTTGTTAGACATATTTGTCATATTAGTCTCATGTATTCTTTCTTTCTCAAAACAGGGTGTTACGTACAACATCAAGATTGAAGTTTTACAAACTTCAAGATTAGTCGAGAAGTATCCAAGTATATCCAATTTAACTATGAATATTAATGTTAACTAAACTAAAAGAAGCTAATATGAATGTCACACCTCAACAGATGACGAAATCATCAGGACCGATGAATGTAAATTGATTGCTCATAACACATGATAGTAAATATGTTGAAACAATACTAAATTCTATTTTCATTGAATAATACTAATGAAGCGATATATTACTGTTGATACATGTATGTCCCTAGATCGTGATATGTGATGTAATAGATCTTGTTTGGTATGATTAATGAACTGATATTGATAGTCTGTTGGTTATAATGTTTAATAGTTCATTAATGAGTCGTGACTGAATTGATTGGTTTTATAATTACTTGATGATTACATATATAATTATATTAATAACTAAAACATTCAAACTTAACTTAATGAAGTTCCCATGCGAAGGGCTCATGCGAATGAACCATAAGCATGAAGAACTTCACACGATTGACTCAGTCGCACGACTGAACCAGGAGACTGGATCAGTCGTACGACTGTAACATAAGATTGGCTCAGTCGCACGACTGAACACTCAGTCGCACGAATGAACCACCGCATGGTTCAATCGCACGACTGAACCAAAACTATGGTTCAGTCGCACGATTGAATAGTGCCAACCTATAAATACAACTCATTCGTGAAAAACGGGGAGATTCGATCAAGTACGATTCAAGTCGAACCCTAGCCGTCCAGAAACCTTCCAAATTGTAACATCCTGTATTTTCTATGTAATTAAAAGTTAATGTCGTTTAATCCTGTAAGGTCTATGATTGCCTATTATGAAACTCGTGGTTACTTATGCTCATTACTTTAATTCGTTTTTAATCCTTAAACTCGAAAGATTATAATGATAATGGTTATATAATAAATAATATAATAATAATAATGATACTAATAATAAACTATAATAATAATAATGGTTACAATAATAATATGGAGATAATACCATAAAAATTATAATGATAATAAAAATTAGATAATTAAGTACAGGGGGTTAATTTGTTAATTTAGAAACTTTAACTCTAAAGTTTGTACATGAAATAACAAAGACTTAAAACTTCAGGACCATTTGGGTAACAAGTCAAAACTCACATCTCCCTTCTCCCCTTTTGACCCCGATCACGGCCACCACCTCCGGCCATCGCTCCGGCGATGGTCAAAAGCCACCAAAACAGTCGATTTAAATGAAATTAACCGATAATTAACTATTCCCCATCGGTTTCGATCGTAATTCTTGTTTAATTATGTTTAGTCGACCTGTAACACCTAAAACCGAAACTAAAACACCCGATTTAAACCATTGAATCGTTCGAACATAATGAACAAGTTAAAACCACATAATTAAAGGAAACCTTCCTTTTGATCTCGAGAAGCTACCTGAACCACCAAATTCCATTCACCAAACTTATAAACAACAATTGGACTGTCATCTTCATTCGCGACTGCAGTTCAATCGTGATCCAGGTTCGAAGCTATACTAATCACAATTGACAAGGCTTTTGCTCGTTTCGATCCTAGAAGCTGACTGCAAAGCTAATTTCATTAACATCAACAGCTGCATCTGAAACTCTTTCTTCTCAGTCGCGACATGCACTTCACATTACCTATCATCGTTCCAATCCAGAAAAGGTAAATAATCATACTTTTCTAAGCGTTTTGAGGTGTTGAACAAAAGCCCTAATATCAGTTTCGTTATCATAATCAATTTGATGTTCAATTGGATTGAAATCAAACCTAGGGTTCATAGACATTTGGGGATTTCTTGAAGTTTTGTTTTTAAAATTTAATTCTAATCTTAACGCGGCTAAGGCCTTTAGTTCACTGGTAATACACACACATGCTCACCCAGAGGTCCCGGTTCGAACCCGGGCAACCTCACTTATTTTTTGGGGCTTTCCAGCCTTTAAAAAAATTATATAAAATTCAAAAAGAAATATAAAAATCAGTTTTATAAACTTTGGTTATTTTAAAAGTTATCTAATTATTTTTCTGTAAATTATTTCTTTAAACACCTTAACAATTTTTTTTTCATATAAAATATTAGTAACAAATGTTATAATTAGATTATTTTTTTATAAAAAATACTTTAACTAGTTGAGATCACTAAGTTGTCTCTAGTCATTTCATTACCTTTAATTATAGATTAATTATGATTTTATTTTATAAATCAATTGTTAAATAAATAATTATTTAGTTATTTAAATAATCATGTAATAATTAGTTATTATATATTCCTTTAACAATATTATATCATAATTAGTTTATAGATTTACTCCTTAAATTATTACTTAAACTCTTAAAACTTACGAAACAATATATTGTACTCATACTAAAGTTGTATTATAAGGTTTTATAATAATCGTTTAAAAGTTCAAAACTATATAAATGATTTTTAATAATTTTAAAGCCATCTAAATAATATTTCAATGAAGTACCTATATCGAAATTTTTAAATAATTAATTAGTAAATTAATTATTTCTTTCCACACATCATGATAACTCAATAACTTATTGAATCATTCACTATAATTCTTATATTTTATTGATTGATTCCAACATTATTGAACCAAAACATAACGATTGTTTGATTTTATTTTATTTATTAAAAATCCCCAAATTCCTATTGAAACCCTAGTTCGCATCTAATCGTTGATCTTATTATCAAACTTAATATTGGAATCTATACATCTAGGTAACTTGTAAAAGAAATCGTTGGAACTCGTTTAAATTCTTATCGTCACCTTGTATATATCATGTGAGTATTTCCATACCCCTTTTTGCTTATTTTCACACTTTGGGGTGAAACATGTTAACTTATTATCATTGCACTTGTAAACTCATTTGGACTTGTAAACTTTATGGCAATTCATCATGTAGAGTTGTGATTAGTTGAACTTTTGTGGTTACCATGTTATGGCGTTATATGTACAATCATTAACTATTGCTAGCCCAGCGAAGTCATAGATCTATGGGTAAGACAAGCCTGCTTGGTTGATCCGAGTACACTTAGCTGATCGTATATACTTTTAACGTTTGAGACTTGTAAAACTTTTGTCGAGGTTTGATTGTTGCATTGTTCATAACATCCCTAATCACTTTATTCACTAACTTATGACTTGAATTGCCATCTTTTATATACTTATGTATTGAAAACTGTGGAATGCTCACCAACATTTTTATGTTGACCCTTTTATTTTTTAACATGTTTCAGGTATACCTCAAGTTTGTGTTCCACTCTTTGAAGCTTATTACATCTAGGATTGGACCTAGAGATAAAATGGATGATCATGTTATTTGTAGCTTTTGTACATGATGTGTTCCTTTGTTGCAACTTTTGCTTGTAATGTTACCAATAGAACTTATGAATAATATATTTGGAATTAATAAATAGCGTTATGTGGCTGTGAACAATCGTAACCCTCACATCTCGACGTTTCCGCCGTCAAGTTTGGGTGTGACACAAATCGTTCTCCAGTTCATAGAACACATTAGATCGATTCTTATCGATTTCTAACGTTAGTTTCAATCCTTGATTGATTCTTCGTGTGTTCTCACTGATTGGATCGCCAATCAATAGGATTCCGCACTATTTGATCCGGTATACACGTGATCTCTAGGTATTTCGTCGAATACCAGGTCCTAACAAGTGGTATCAGAGCTATTGGCTCTTGATTACGTGTTGATTCATCAAGATTGCATAAAAGTTTGTGTTTTTACACTAAAAACGCAATCTTTGGCATCAAAAGTGATCTTGGAAGTTCCTTGCTCATCGACGTTTGGTTTCTACGGACTTCAGGCGATTAGAACTTTGAAATTTCGAATTTTTACGGCTGAAACCCTCAAACCTAGAATTTTCGCAAACCAGCAGCTTCAATCGCACGACTGACTCATTCGTACGACTGGACGCCATTCGCATTGCTCATACGCACAATTGGACCTAGTCGCACCTTCATTCGGCCGATTGAACCGTTCGTTCGCATAGCTCATACGACACCGATTCATTCGCACACTGAACCAATCGCCCAGTTCATTCGCACGATTGAACCAATCGCAGAGCTTATACGCACGATTAGCTCATTCGCATCCTTCAGTCGCATCAGTGAAAGTTTGTTTTTGATTAGATTATAAGTCTTCATTCATGGAAGATCAAATGTCATCCTTTACTGCTGGGAAGGACTCAAGGATACAGAATCTGTTGCTTCTTGAGAGTGAGGTGGGGAATCACAATAAACCACAAAGCTCTTGACTTTAGATGAGTTTCCCCACTGGAAACACGTTTTGAGATCTACCTTAATAGAGTAGATCCTAATCTGTGGGAAGCCATTGAGATAGGTTATAGTACACCAGTGGGAGCTGATGGAGTTAAACTAACATTAAGCGGGATGACAGACACATAGAAAGTAAAGTACAATGCAGAGAAAGAGTTTATGCATTGATCACTCAGTCAATCCCCAAAGACATATTCCACCAGTATTCGGAGAACAGCAGTCTAAGAAACTGTGGGATGCGCTAGAGAAGATATATGATGGTAATGCATCATTGAAGCAATCAAGGCAAAGGAGTTAAAGAAGGAATTCGATAACTTCTCATCAATTGGTAATGAAAGTTTGGACGAAGTCATAGATAGATTCTACCACTTGATGAGCGAATTGCATACACATGGAGTGTCTACTACCATGGAGAAAAAGTAGGCAACTTCGCAGACGGGTTTCCTGATAAGTGGGCTACATTCGTGTCTAACCTGAGACAGAATGGAATCCTTGTAAAGCTGGATATAAATGACTTCATTCTTAAGTTGAAAGAAGAAGCACTAAGGATGAAGTATAGAGCTCAAAGTCTTCGTACACAAAATCCAGCTTTATACACCCACGCCTCAGCTAAGGCATCTGGAGCACCCCTCCAGACTGCGTTTGTGTCTAGCTCGTCAGGTCCCTCACATGCTTCTCCTCTGGATCACACGTCTGGGTCATCATGTACCCATATATGGATCAGAAGCAAACGCTACCAAACTGAAGACCGAGAACTTCGGTAATGTGACCGTGGAAGTAGCACGAGAGCATAGGATCTCTTAGCAGCAGTGGTTCATTCATATGATGGACTTGTTGCTGGGAAGATTGGAAACTGCCATCTGGCAGATGAGAACTACGAGCATGTGGATGAGATGGAGCTTGAAAGAATGGATATAATGTGGGCCTTAGCAAGTGCTTTCGGAGGGCGAAGAAGTTTGTGAAAAGACTGGACAGAACTTGGTTGCTACTAAGGACACCACCTTTGGCTTCGACAAGAGTAAAGTGACCTGCTTTAAATGTGGGTGAGAAGGGCACTTCAAACGAGAATGTGTCAAGCCAAAGAAGACGGGGAATGGGAACCCGTTCTCATCATTTACTCACCAGGACAAGCAACCCTCTAATTCTACTTCATCGAACAAGGATCCAAAAGCACTAACTGCTCATGATGATGAAGGACAGGATAGGAGTTTCATGTTTGTCTCACCAGGAGAATCTAACATTGCATTGTCGAGGATATTGACGCTGATTCTGCGAGTGAAGGTGATATAGCAGTTGAAATTGCAATGTCACATAGTGAAGAAACAACTGCCAGCCGAGGTCAGCTACAAGCCAATGAGGAATTTCCACATCAGAGCGGAAAAGCCAGAGTCGACAGAACCAGAATCATCTGATGCGGCACTGATGGCTAATACCTCTGAACCAACTCAGTAAGTACCACTAACCAAATTTTTAATAACCATGCTTGTTCTGATTGTGACACATTTAGGAATAGCATAGATGAAAATTGCTAGGTTATTAGATCATAATGATAACTTAGTAAAAGATTTACGTCTGGTCCTGAGGCAAATAGAGTGCTAAAACAAAATGAGCATTGTTATAAAGAAAAGATAGACCTATTGACTAAGCAACTTAGGGAAACCGAAGTAGTGGCTTTTAACCAAGCAACGACATTAGGTACTATCTAACTCCCTAGAAGACACTAAGAAACAAAAGGCAGTTTTTTTAGAAGTCGAAGTTAATTCATTAAAACAGAAACTGCATAGTTGGACTAGCTCTTCACATATAGTCCAACACTTAGTAAGAAAGGAATCACGGGGAGGGATTAGGCTACAAAGTGGTTCCACCACCACCACCTGAGACCTTGATGAACACCAAGTATAGACCAGTAAATAATAACCCCATCAAGGATCATGTGGTGACCACTCCTTTTGTTACTGATCCAGACACCTCATGTTCATCTACTGAATCTGGTAAGAAACAAAAGGAGGTCACTTCAAAGGCAAAGGGTAAAATTTCTTGTGTTAACCTGGAAAATGAATTGAAAAAGCTAATTTAAAGTCAGGTCAAATAGAGTCAAATCAGAACCTAAAAGGACTTCAAATGTTACTTTTTCACATGCTCAAGTCAAAAACCAGTTAACCAAAAAGTAAAACAGGTTAAATCAGTAAAGTTGTTACACCAGAGAAAACATCAAAAATCCAAGAGTCAAAAACTAAAGTGATTGATGTTACTAGAGTGTCACGCACTTCTCCACAAAGAAAGTCTACTCATAAGTTGATAGCAGGTCATGCTACAACTGTGGAGAATGTGGACACATTGCTTCCGACTGTCATTCTATCAGACACCTAGGAAGAAGATTGATCTTCTGGACTCTAGACCTAGGTCTTCTAAGCGGAGTTCTCTAACTCCACCTAGAAGAGCTAGTGACCCTAAAGTCCAACCTGTAAGCCAGACGACTGTTTATCATAAACAGGCATTGCACAAATCTGGCTTATGGAAAGAAAAATCCACCCTTGTGTCTGATACTGATAACAAGAAAGAACCTGAGCTACCCTCACCTTCTAAGGGTCAATGGGTGGAGTTTATGATGTGTGATGCCTCTAGGAAACCCAGACAGTCAAAGCTTGGGTCCTAACCTAAACTGATTCTTTTACTTTGTATGTGCAGGGTGTTCGATATAGTGCTGAGACTAACACGTGGATTATAGACAGCGGAGCATCCGGCACATGATAGGAAATAAAGCCCTTTTATCTGACGTCAAACAAATAAAAGGAGGGCATGTTTCCTTTGCAGGAAACAAAGGAGGCTATATCACTGCTCAGGGAGAAGTGGGAAATCAGAAAGTTAAGTTTGATAAAGTGAACTACGTTCAACAACTTCAGAACAACTTACTTTCTGTTTCCCAAATCTGTGATAAAGGATTTAAAGTCGTCTTCGATAATCAGAAGTGTTACATGCTGAAGAAAGATTATATGATCCCAGAGGACCAAGTTCTGATGACTGCTTCAAGATATAAAGACCTTTATGTCTTGGATCTGTCAACAGCTGCCACAACGGATCATGAGGTTAAGTGTTTCTTATCTAAAGCTACTGAGAAGGATTCCATCTCCTGGCATCGGAGAATGGGATACATAAGTCAACGGAAGATGAATCATTTGATTCAGAAGGATTTAGTCAGAGGAGTGTATGTCAAGAACTTCCAACTTCCTGACTTTTGTGTAGCTTGTAAGAAAGGCAAACAGACAAAGAAGGCTCATAAGGAAAAGAAAGTTCATTCAATAGAACTTCCTCTTGAGCTTCTTCACATGGATCTGTTGGTCCAGTTAGTACAAGGAGCATTGCAGGCGACGCGTACTGCTATGTGGTCACTGATGACTACTCAAGGTTCACTGGGTAATGTTTCTGAAATCAAAATCAGAAACTTTGGAGACATCCAAGGAATTAGTAACCACACTGGAATCACTCTACAAGCTCAAAGTTCGACAAATACGCTCAGACAACGGGACAGAATTCAAGAATCAAGGGATGGAGGCATACTGCAAGGAAAAAGGAATTGTGCATCAATTCACTTCTGCCTACACACCTCAGATGAATGGCGTTGCTGAGAGAAAGAACAGGAGTTTGATAGAGACTGCCGGACTATGCTGGCAGACTCGAAACTGCCTATCCAATTCTGGAACGAGGCAGTGGCAAATGCGTGCTATACACTGAACCGAGTTCTAATAGTCAAGCACCACGGAAAGACATGTTATGAGCTACTTCAAAGACGCAAACCGAATTTGAAGTATCTTGAACCTTTTGGTGCACCGTGTACACTTCTGAAGAAGACACAAGAAGGAAAATTCAGCGAGAAGGCAGTTGAAGGAATTTTTCTAGGATACAACATACCGAACAAGCGAGTTTACAATAACTCAACGGGTCTTGTAGAAGTGTGGTGTAATGTCGACGTTCAGAGATATACCACACCACCTACAGGCAAAGGACCTGCATACTTCTTCGATTATGATGGATTCTTCAAATCCTTCAACATCCCTCTCTCTCCCTCGGATGATGAGTTAGCCACTAGGATGATGTATGATATTCTAAATACTCCATCCAGCACACAGGGAGAGTCATCTACTCAGTCAGAAGGGGTAGTCGATGAAAGTGACTCCTCCTCTGAAGATGAAACTAAAGCAGATGACCAGAACAGTCAGGAGGAACAGGTTCCAGTTCCTGAAAGTCCACAAGCATCCACAAGTGATGTACCCTCGACTTCGGAACCTCAAACTCCAACCTCCTCAGATGCAGACCAAAATGTTCACAATCTTGGTTCGGAGGTGACTGTGCCGACTACTCCAGGATCACGACTACTAACGTCTATCATCCCCTTGACAATGTTATTGGAGATGTCCGATCAGGATTACAAACCCGAAATCAGTTATACTCAGCTGATTACGCCTCAGTTATGGAGAAGGGTTACATTCATGATGGTGCTTATTGATGTTTTGTCTCGCAGGTTGAGCCAAAATATGTCAGTGAAGCACTAAATGATGAGGCGTGGGTGAGTGCCATACAAGAAGAACTTCTGCAGTTTAAGAAGTTAGGAGTATGGACTCTGGTTGATAGACCTAAAGGTGCTAAAGTCATTGGCACCAAATGGGTACTAAAATGTAAGAAGGATAACCAAGGAGTCATTATAAGGAACAAAGCTCGACTGGTGGTTCAAGGTTTTCGCCAAGTCGAGGGGATTGACTATAATGAGGTGTTTGCACCCGTGGCAAGGATGGAAGCTATTCGTATCTTCCTTGCCTATGCCTCGTACATGAAGATTAAAGTCTACCAATTAGATGTGAAGAGTGCATTCCTTCATGGGAAATCAGGGAAACAGTCTATGTAAGTCAACCCGAGGGATTTGAAGACCCTTATCATCGGGATAGAGTTTACAAGCTCGACAAAGCTTTATATGGGCTTCATCAAGCTCCTCGAGCTTGGTATGAGAAACTCTCGACTCATCTTGTGAAACACGGCTTTCGCAGGGGAGTCATTGACTGTACACTGTTTATTAAAGAAAAGGATGGTGACCTACTGCTTGTACAGATATATGTTGATGACATAATCTTCGGGTCAAAGAACGAAGAGTTATGCAAAGAGTTTGAAGCAGTGATGAAGAAAGAGTTTGAGATGAGTGCAATGGGGGAGATGAAGTTCTTTCTTGGGTTACAGGTGGATCAAACACCTAATGGGATCTTTCTACATCAGACCAAGTATGTAGGAGACATTCTCAGTCGCTTTGACATGGAGAATGCTTCTGCTGCTGGGACTCCACTTGCTACGAATCATGATAGCACCTGATGAGAATGGAGATCTTGTAGATGCCACTATGTACCGAGGAATGATTGGATCTCTCATGTATCTCACTGCCTCAAGACCTGATATCATGTATGCTACATGTTATGTTCCAGATATCAGGCTAAACCTAAGGTCAATCATCTGATCGGGGTCAAAAGGATCTTTCGCTATCTAAAGGGTACACCCACACTGGGGTTGTGGTATCCTCATGATGACGATTTTGAGCTCACAGCGTATAGTGACTCGGACTATGGAGGCT
Organism: Flaveria trinervia; assembly: GCA_025506515.1. NCBI lineage: Eukaryota > Viridiplantae > Streptophyta > Magnoliopsida > Asterales > Asteraceae > Flaveria > Flaveria trinervia. Next base: position 25,733,716 of record CM046451.1, read on the forward strand.
GCAAAATGAACTACAAGTCTACATCAGCAGGGTGTCAATTCTTGGGAGAAGATTAGTTACATGGCAGTGTAAGAAGCAGACATCGGTTGCATTGTCAACCTGTGAAGCCGAATATGTTGCTGCTGCAAGTTGCTGTTCCCAAATCATTTGGATTCAACAGCAAATGCGGGATTACGGTTTGAAATTCTCGTCTACTCCTATTTTTGTTGATAACTCTGCTGCAATTGCAGTAAACTAAAACCCGGTTCAACATCCTAAGACCAAACACATCGGTAAATACCACTTCATAAGAGACTGTTTTGAAAAGACCTTAATAGATGTGGTTAAATTAATACTGATTTTCAACGTGCTGACCTCTATACAAAAGCCTTTGATAAACCACGTTTTCAATACTTGCTAGAGGTCAACGGCGTTAAAAAGAAAAGTGAGGTAATTCCTGATGAGAATATGTGTAGTATGTAGTGTTCGTTAAAGTTATTTTATTTATGTTATCTGTCTTTTCTTTTCTTTGTCTGTTATATTTAACTTCATGTTATCTTGCTGTTTATTAAAATCCAAAAATAATTAAATCCGAAATGATTTTAGTATTTTAGGGGGAGAATATGTCAGCAAGTTAATATTAAAAAAAAAAATGAGGGAGAAGGGGTAACTAGCTGAAATAAGGTAGATTGTATCTGTAATACTGATTCAATACCTTTGGAATATGATAGAACACAGGAACAAATCAAGAGGGATTTAAAATCTAAGGTTTGAAAAGATGCAAAAGTTCAAAGTATAAGTCTGTGTAGTCTAAGCAATATAAAAAGGGAATATGATAGAAAACTGGCAACTCCTAAGGTGACACAGAGAAAGTAGACTTAGAGGCTGCTAGACCACAAATGATATGTTGGTAGATTCAACACAATAGACAATTAGACCCGATTGGTGATCTCAAGATCAAACTAAGGTGTTCAACTGACTGTGGGCTTCCATCTTATAACTGGTTAACACAATCAAATATATTCCAATAAGGGGTAATGAGCATTTAAATGCCACAAAAGTGTGCGGATGACCACAATTAGAGCAAAGCAAGAAAAAATGAAAGACAAATGCATAAAGCTAATGACTCATGTTGTTGGTGCATATTGTGTCAAATAAAATAAGCTGCTCTAACAAGGAGATAGGTTGTGTGCCTCTCTGCTGTGCGATGGCACTGACCTGAGGATAAGCATAACCTAGATATTCTAGAATTCATTGTTGTTTGCCGCCTCTCTGCTGTGCGATGGCACTGACCTGAGGACAGGCTTCTCTTTGAAAGCTCTAAGAATAGTCTCTTCTTGTAATAATACCCGTAGACCGCTAAAACCTCTGAGGAATGTTGATTACCATATAAGTGTGGGATCCACAAATGTTAGCTGAAATAATTAAACCTAAATCAGTCACCAGTCTGCGTCAAAAGTCTGTGTATGGATTTAAGTGGATAAACATACTGACAATCTTAGTGGCTACATTCTCAAGAGTCCAAATCAATATGAAGATCTAAGAGTTTCAGTATGATTTCCTAAGTTGCTAACGACTCTGGATGAACACCAAGAATTTAAGCATAAAAAAGTTTTAATAACAAGTCCCAAAATGATTTGATACTCCTGTATGATTCCAAAATTGAGTTGGTCCAGATATGATCAATCTAAGTTGAAGCTGTCTACTCCTAATCAAATCCCTTAGATTTCCATCTTAGGATTTTATCTCTCACAAAAAGTCCAAACATAAACTTTAGTTGTGTAGTAGTTAAGTTACTATGTTTATCTTTTAATTTGTGTGTCTGTCGGACTACATCAGGGAAATCAGAAGGAATTCTTACCTAAAAAGGGTCATGTCTGAGATGGCCACATGGTTTTAAAATTTAAAAGGTCACGTCTGAAGTGACTGAATTGGTTAAGAGCTTACAATGTTATTATCAAAAGTGAAAAGGGTCTGAATAGTAAATGTTAAAAATGACTGTAAACTCACAAAGTGTGACCCATTCGCACTAGTGGATCATGGTTATCGACCAACTATGCGGATGGCTTCAATCGGCCGAATGGACATGAAATTGATCCATTCGACCGAATGGAAGGGGGAAAATGAAACAGTAGACCGACTGAGGCTCAGTCGGTCAACTAAAGGGGCGAATGAAGGAGACCGAATGAGTCAGTCGACCGACTGAGACTCAGTCGGCCGACTGAATGCGATTGACTAGGCCAATCGTACGACTGAACCTCAGTCGCCCGATTGAACTGAGCGACTGAGGCCAGTCGGCCGAATGAACCTAGGTTCAGTATTTAAGGGTCTTAGTCGATCGCATCTCACTCATCACTCCCAAAACACCCCGAATCGTGTTCATTACCGTTACCCTGTCGAAATTGCCACCGATTCTGATAAACATTGCGGTTAAGATTCTTACATTCCAGTGACGTTTTACAGGTACACTACTCCTTGAATCCTACCAAAATCAGTACATCACCGAACGACAATAGCGACATTGTATTGAATCAAGAACCGAACTGTGAATTAACCTAATCGCCTATGTAAATGAAGCAAAACGTTAAAATTGAGTTTAATAGGTTATTAGTGACAAGTAGACGAGGCTAATGGACCATTACACACTGTTAAAAGACTTAGATTGGTCAAGATTCGACCCACAGGCGATCAAACAGTGGGGCAAGCGACTGGTCGTTCGAATGAACTCCAATCGCACGATTGAACCTTGCAATTGGATCATTCGACCGACTGAACCACCCGAATGAGTCCAGTCGGCAGATTGAACTCAATCGCATGCCTCAATCAGCCGATTGAACTCAATCGCATGTCTCAAACACCCGATTGAACTCAGTCGCATGTCTCAAACAGGTGACTGACTTCAGTCGCATGATTCATTCGCACGAATGAATCAAAATGACTGTCAACTTTACACTTAGAACATAAGTATTCATGTCTTATGTATTAATAGTTCTATGTCTTGTGTGTTACAGATAAATGGCAGAAAAGTGGACCATAAATCCAAAGCACAACATCTGTGCCCATTTGGATCACACCACCCGGAACGGGGCTGAGTTTACCGACATAATAGCATTTCTGAGACGGTCCCGGATCTATAAGGCGATCTCCACTCCTTGCACGCCTTATAGATCACTCCGTCAGGCATTCTGGGAGAATGCCTCGGTGGACCGCTCTCGTGAGCCTTACTGTATCAGGAGCTCCATACTGGGCCATAATATTGAGATCTCTGCTGCCGATATTCAGAGGGTCCTAGAGTTCGGGGAGGACGCTGATCATCCTACAAAACTACATCCATTGACAGTGCGAGGATGCTTCCTAAGGCTAAAGTACGCTGGGGATATCAACTCAGGTGTGCTCAACAAGAGAAACCTGAGCCCCCAGTACAAGTACTTAGCACACGTGATCCTAAAGTGTGTAGCTTCGAGGAGGGGTGGGTTTGACGACCTCTCAGACCAGATTCAAAATGCCTACATGGCACTGGTTCTGAACCACCCCTTCAGTTTTTCCAGCATGATATTCTCCTACTTGGTGGAGAATTTGGAGGTAAGGGAAAAGAGGGGTTCTGTATGTACCCTAGATTCTTATAGCTCGTCTTCAACGAGAAGCTGCCACAGTTGCCCAAAGAGAGTCATGACGCAGTGGCCTTAGAGATAATGGATGATACTACTCTGGGCAGGATGAGAGTTTACAGGGGAAAGCAGATTAAGCCCCAAGTGAAAAGAATGATTGGCCACTTAGCAGATGAAAGCTATGTGGCACCGGGGAGACGCCAATGGCGTCACGAGGACAGTGACTCCGACGTGGAGCCAATTGTCCTCCCACTGATGATTCAGAGGAGGATGACAGTGGGGATGATACTGTTCCATCCAGAGGCACCGTGTCTGACTCTGTTCCCTCGGTGTCTGTCTCACCTGCTGAGGTAACTGAGTCAGCAGGATTTCATCAAGATTTTGTTTTGAACGAGGAGGATGAGGATGAATCTGATGAGGAACCATTGACCCGGACTGTGGGAAGGAAAGTGGTTCCCACAGAACACGGGTTGAGGGTTGTTGGTGAACAACCGAGAGGCTCCGGAGATACAGAAACTGATCCAACATATGCTCCGGGGTCCTCAGGCGGGATTGAAGGGGGAGCATCCACCTCGAAGGGAACGAGGAGAAAACGGATGGCTCAACCCCATGGCCAGAAAAAGAAAAAACGTAAGGTAACCTTCATCACCACCACATCCCCCACACCTTCCACCACTACCACCTCTGCAGACACACCTTCCACCACCATACCTCTCCCCACAGCAACCACAGACACCACCATACCGACCACCACAAGCCAGACCCTGCCACCACTACATCATTCACCCCACACTCACCACCACTATCATCCAGACCTGACCCTATATTCACCACCTCCACCACCACCACTAGCCACCAAACCGAGCCCTCAGCCTACCCCTCACACACCTACATATCTCCTCTACCTCCAATCGGGGTAGAGGAACAACTGTCAGCCTTAAATAGAATGGTGTTACGATTGCTGGCGGTTGATGAGGAAAAGACCTCTCAGATCCGCCAGCTCACCGACCTGACTGCTGCACAATCGCAGAAAATTGCAGAGCGGGATCGAGTGGTTGAGGAGCAGGCCCAGAAATTGGCTGCTCAGAACACCAGTTGGACCAACTCCGAGCGCAAAGTGTCACAGCAGGTAAGCAGATAGAGGAGTTGAAAAAGCGAAGAGGTCCATTTTGCTAAAATTGAAAGGATCAAAGGAGGAACCTCTAAAGATAAAGGATGGAGAAAGAGATAGTGAGGATGATGATGATGATGATGACAGTGATTCTGATGAAGAGAAAACAGAAGAGTGGTGCGCAGATGACGAGACTGAAGAAGGAGAAGCAGCTGAATCTGTCTCAGCTCCCGATCAAGAGAAGAGAACTAAGAACCGACAGGACCAGTCAGCCATCGCTTCTGCACCTTCACATGAAGAGACTAGCATACAGGATAAAAGTAAATAGTGGATGTTTATGTATTTAATTACTTTTGTACTCTGTATTGAAAAACCATGTACTGAATGTTTATATTAACTTAATGCATTTTGTTTGATATATTACTAATGATTTGAATGTGAAATGTGTAAATCAAACAGATCCAAAGTACCACAAAGATGAATTTGATATTGCTCCCCTTCAACAGGTCAAGTCTCAACTCATAATGATTCTTGATCTGCAAGGGATTGTCAGAAGGTCAGTGAGTTATACCCCTGAAGAAGGTGAAATAATTCACGACCTATCTAACGAGCAACTGGCAGAGATGTTCAGACTCAATCCTGATGACATTGTCAAGGATGCTCCAACAGTTGATTCAACCAGTGACAACAAACTACACGACGTTGATGAAGTTGAGGTTGAAGATATTGCTGCTGAAGAGTACCCTCAGTACACTGACAACGAGGGTAATGTGGTCCCCAATCTGGGTGAGTCCCTAGTCAGCGATATGTTGAGGGAACTAGACAAGATGGAGCAGGAAGCAGGAAAGACCGAAGGAACAGCCCAAGCCTCAAACGATGACGTATACATTCGAAAGGCTGAGTGGGCTGAATGTTTTAAGAAGTCAGAGCCCAACGTGATGCACCGAAGAGGGATGCCTACACCAAGTTCTACAGCGTCAAGAAACATCTTACGGTGTCAGGCAGGATTATAGTATGGGCATATTTTGATAATCTTAACGTTTATGCCGTTAAGAGGGAAAAGGGCATAGAGTTTTAGATTTCCACATGATCTAAAGACTCTACCTGGATTTGAGCTCAACCAGCTGGCCAAATTGAAGCTGTTGTATGCTGACCCGAGAAAAATGTCAGGCTGGTTTGAGGCTGCCCTAAAGAAAGAGTACCACACTAGGTGGATTAACTTCAGACCTCAACAACCTACAAGGTATATTAGAAGGTCTGAGATAGATGCCATTACTGGAAAACCTAAGATTGTGTTGAAGTGGAGTCCTCCTCGCACTATGTCGAGAATCCCTCTCAGGGAATGCCACAGGATTTCACTCCACACTTCAAATGGTGGTACTATGATTGGAGAACTGCTGAAGCTGTCATAGTTCTGAACAAAGGGGATCAAATGGATACTGTCAGGGTATTCGACCCAATGTGGCTAACCAACTTGTCTGCTAATGATGTCTATACATTATACAAGTGGCCACTGTTCTATGACACACAAGACATTGTACAAGCCCTCCAGTTCCAAAATGTTATACGACTTTGTTTCGCGTTTGATATTCACGCGGGAGTCACACAAGAGGACAAGTACAAGAAATATGAGAAGGTAATGAAGAAAACAAGACATTAGAGAGATCTAGGTTCAAGGGGGAGTTTGTTGATACATGTATGTCCCTAGATCGTGATATGTGATGTAATAGATCTTGTTTGGTATGATTAATGAACTGATATTGATAGTCTGTTGGTTATAATGTTAATAGTTCATTAATGAGTCGTGACTGAATTGATTGGTTTATAATTACTTGAATGATTACATATAATATTATATTAATTAACTAAAACATTCAAACTTAACTTAATGAAGTTCCCATGCGAATGGCTCATGCGAATGAACCATAAGCATGAAGAACTTCACACGATTGACTCAGTCACACGACTGAACCAGGAGACTGGATCAGTCGTACGACTGTAACATAAGATTGGCTCAGTCGCACGAATGAACCAACCGCATGGTTCAATCGCACGACTAAACCAAACTAATGGTTCAGTCGCACGATTGAATAGTGCCAACCTATAAATACAACTCAATTCGTGAAAAACGGGGAGATTCGATCAAGTACGATTCAAGTCGAACCCTAGCCGTCCAGAAACCTTCCAAATCGTTCTCCAAGTTCATAGAACACATTAGATCGATTCCTTATCGATTTCTAACGTTAGTTTCAATCCTTGATTGACTCTTCGTGTGTTCTCACTGATTGGATCGCCAATCAAATAGGATTCCGCACTATTTGATCCGGTATACACGTGATCTCTAGGTATTTGAGTCGAATACCAGGTCCTAACAATTACAATAAAATAGAATCTCAAGTAAATATAATAAAATTGTCTTTAATTTTGACTAAGCCCAAACTCTAAATGTTCCACTAATCTACATTTTTGAAATCATATGAAAAATAACAAGTTAGCTAACGAATTAGCCGGTGAGGAAACGTAGGTTTGGATATATATATATATATATATATATATATATATATAGTTTGATTAAATCGATTGAAAACAATTTAATTCACATGAAAATGTCAAGATTTATAAGTGCAATAGTGTAACATAAAAGATATGTTAACAAAAAACAATCAAACCAAATGAATGAATTGACTATGATTGATTGAATTGACTCGGTCCACATACAAAACATTATGATTGATTAGTTGACTATGGTTCCAATCACCACTCGAATATTCATATAGGGTGGGTTGTCAAACTGATATATTTATCATCACAATCGAATAACCATATGATTTGGGTTTATCAAACCAATTCATCTATTATTGCTACCATACATAAATAAATGATTGTGTTATCATCTAGTTTATCTAACTATACATACATAATTACAAGTAATAACATAACATGTTTTGAATTGAATTTTAAAATAGAATAACAATGAATAAAAATAAATAACAGTGCTAGAATATGAATCACATGATTTCCCCAAAATATAAAATATGAAAATATGCTATGAATACTCACATTGAATAACAATGAATAACAATGTTTGAATATAAATCACATGATTTTTCAAAAATATAAACAATTAAAATGTGCTATGAAAACTCAAATTGAATAACAATGAATAATAATTATGACCTTTTGAGTTTTTGTTAACTAATTATTACTTCTGTTGGTTTATTTTTGCTTACTTTCATTGTTTGTATTAACTTGTTAATTTTAATGTTCCTTATTTAAAATTTAAATAACTTAATTAGTTATAAGATAAATAATTTGTATGAATTTTTAGGTGTTGATTATGAGTTTTAATTTTAGAATTTAAAACAAATATTTAGATAATAAAGTATTATTTATAAATCGTTAATTTAACAAATTATAAAATACTATTGTTAAAATGTGATTTTAAATATTCAATTACATAAATAATTGAATTATGAAGTTGTATAAAACCCATAAGGTTTAAAATAACAAATTGATTTGTTATTAAAGTAATTTGCAATGTTTAAATGGTTAAAAGTTATAAAATTGAAAACTTAATAAAAGTTTAAAATTTAAAATGACAACTTAGTAAACAACAAGGGTGGAAACTGTAAAATTGTTTTAAAAACCCACCACCCTTCTTCCCTTTCCCCGATTTTTCGGTCGGCGGTCGGCGAAGCCTCGGTGCGGTGTTGAAAAGGCCAAAACCACCCCAACAATTCGAATTTTGAACCCAAATGTTGCAAATCACTTTGTGAACCCGTTTCGAACTCTTAGATGTGTATTAATTTGAGTTTAGAAGCGGTTACGGGAACATTTGGATTTAAAAACTGAATACCATCAAAACCAAATCCGTTTCAGCAACTAAAACCTATTAATAATCCAACTAATCGAGCTTACACGTTTGACTAACCGTTTCTAATTCATCAATGACCATAATTTTAGATGAATTGACGATTTAACCATCGAATTGAACCCCCTTACACCCGCATGCAACTCGAAACCATTTAGGTTGAAACGTATCAAATCGAAGCTATTTAATAGAGGGGAAATGTACCGTTTGATCCTTTCAACTATCTGTAACTTCAATTTCTCGAAAAATCCACACAAACATCACTTTTAAATGTTCGTCCATCACGAGTTTGCTCGAGACTATATCAGGCGATTCTGAAATCAATTCAGGTAATTCTTCGAGGCTTATCACTCATTTTTACATAGGAACAAAAGCCCCATGATCATTCTTGTTAACAAAATCTAACTACGCTTCAATTTCGTTCAAATCATTTTAGGATTCTTGGTGTATTTGGGGGTTCTAACCTGAGTTCTTTTAAATTTTAAAAGTCATCTTCTAACAAGCATAGGCGCCTCAGCCTACTGGTTAACTCTTTGTTCTTGTCTACATAAGGTCACCCCTGCATTATTATTATTTTTTTAGGAAAAAAAGGCGTTGTTTTCCCATATTTTAAATGTCATAAAAATTATTTTATAAAATAAAATGATAATATTAAAACTATATTTTTAATGAAATGATATCAGAAACTATAGAATTTATTTTTAAACAATTTTGATGATTCAAAGTGTTAAAAACTTACGATGGGTTTTTATTATTTTTCTTCCTATAATTTAAATTCAAGAAAACACTAACAAATTATTGCAAGGTTTCGTACGTTTATTTTTCAAATTATAAATAAAGTTTTATAATGTTAATTGCGGTAAGCCCCCAAATCCTTATACTTAACACTAGATTTTCCTTGAACCATCTCTTGAACTTGATCGATTATAACTTAATCTTAGAACATCCACGTTTAGGTAATCCATGAAGTAATCGTGGGAGAAATCTTAGTTTCTTATTAAATGTTCATCTTATATCATGTGAGTTTTCATACTCTGTTTTTATTTTTATTTCACATCTTTAGGGTGAAGCATGTTAACCGTATAAATGCACACTTGTAAAATATCTTAATACTTGTAATGCACGTGCAATTCATATTATAAACTTTGTTATGGTTATTTGATATAATTATGAGCATTATGTGATAGTTATCTTGTAAAAGCAATCATTAACTATTGCTAGCCTAGCAATGTCATAGATCTATAGCCTTGACAAGCCTATTTGGTGTTAAAGACGAGGTTATTGCTGGCTCCTGATAACGTATTCTTGTTCATCCTGGGAACCAAGTACACTTAACTAATCGTAGATGTTATCATGAACATTCTTTGTAAGGCCATGTTCTTGGGACGCTTACAGCTGGTAAATCATTACACATAAAACACACATTTTTAGTTATCTTACATAAATATTGCAGCGGAAACATTAAAAAATGACATCTCATTTCATTATAAAAACCTTTGCAAAATAATACATCGTTAATCAGTTACAAAATGCATTGTTGCATTACATCACAAAAGCATTATATAAATGGATGCCATCCTAAAAGAGCTGAGTAGCCACATCGTGCCATCCTTAGCAACCATTACCTACCAACTGGAAACATATAAAACTCAGCGTTGCTGAGTGAGTTCTAGTTTTATAATAAAACATACTTTTATTTCGTGAAAACTGTTCTTTACATTCATGCGATCATACATCATACGTACACATAGATAATATCATTATTATCTTCATTATTCGTTCTTTCGTCATTACATCTTTTTCTTTCATTAAAACCATGAACTTTACCCTTCATGCTCATGGTACTGGGCCTAAGCCTATCATAGACCTTCATTCACGGTGCACATCACCTCTGGCCACAGTACCTAAGATAAAGTTCAGGTATACCATTGTCATGTGCTATGTCCTTCATGCTCATGGCACTAGACCTAAGCCTATCATAGACCTTCATTCACGGTGCCTAGCACCTCTGGCCACAGTACCTAAGGCAAGCAACAATGGTTCCATACAAATGGTCAATCACAAAGAAAGACCCCAATGTGCATCCTCCCGGGGTAGCGAACCCGCACACCGTTGGGCTAACACCTTTTAATGGCGTGTCCCGACATACAAGGCTTGCAAGACTTTCTTTACTTTCATCATTCATTAATGCATGCATTCTTCCTTCATGTTCCTCTTTTCTTTATCTTTCACTATACGTTACGTAATACTTTCATTTCATTCATTAACATAACACGTAAAGTCACAGGAAAGATAAACATACATCATAATAAGGAACATAACATACATAGTCATCATCTTCATACATGGAAACATCATACATACATAACATGCATAATCATGCAACATCATCATCATCATCATGCCCAACATACTCTCTAAGGCCTCAACAGTCATATTACATGAACTTACGGGAACTTTCACGTTAAAACTTACATCTGCACTTTCCCTCGAAAGTCAGTATATAAACTACACTTTCCTCGGGTTCACCAGCCCTACTTGGGCGTATGGGCACCCTTCAGTCGCATGGCCTTCAGGCGACTGAACATCATGCGATTGGACCAATGCAGATGAACACCTATGCGGATGAACACCTGCGCGGGTGAACACCCAATCGTGCGAATGAAACTAATGCGAATGGACTCCATGCGGATGAGTCCCATGCGAATGGACCTAATGTGGATGAAACTGATGCGAATGGGCATTTATGCGACTGGGCTCTTAGTCGTGCAAATGAATCCTCAGTCGTGCAAATGAACCCTCATTCGTGCGAATGAACCTCAATCGCACCTCAATCGGCCATATGGCCTCCATTTGTTCGACTAGACCTAGCTGGTGCAGAATGCAGTTCATCCCGAACCCAATCTGCCATTTTCAACCTCCAAGCTCATCTAAACTCATTCTAAGCCCAAATCAACCATCCTAAACCTTTGGAATGCATACCACAACACCAATTAAGCACACACAAGCCCAATCACGAGACCCAAACGAATCATACACATACCCACACATACATAAACGGGTCAAACACACACACACACACCAAAACCCGATTTTCAGATGTGTTCCAGCCCTAAATCATTAAAAAACGTGTAAAAGAGGGGTCCTAGAACTCACAAATGACCACAACGCGAAGAGCTTCGATTTGACCCGCTACCCGACGATTTTTCTCTCTTGAACCAACTCGAACCAACTTTTCTCCATTTTTCTCTCTTTTTCTCTCTTTTTGGCTGATTTGTGGGTGTGGGGAGAGGGTAAGGGCTGCCCTCTCCCTTTAAATACCCCCACTCAACCAACTTTCTCTCGTTGCCGAGTTTGGTCCCTCGACTTTGGACTTTTTTTCTTTTTCTTCTTCGTCGGCTTCAAAATAAATAAATACCTTGTGCTACAATTCCACCCCCCTTAAATAGGTCTCGTCCCCGAAACCTGTTATTCTTCGAACATACGTGAGTAATGCTGTCTCATTTCTTCCTCAGTCTCCCACGTTGACTCGGATCCTGTAAGGCCCCATTCTCGGGACGCTTACAACTGGTAAATCATTGCACATAAAACATATAACTTACATTTAATCATTCATAATACGTTGCAGCGGAACCATAAAATAACTTCTCATATCATTACAAATGCTTTTGCAAGTTAATACATGCATTCATTTCAAAACATCATTCGTTCACATTACAATACAAAAACATTAACAAAAGAATGCCATCCAAATGCCGAGTAGCTGCCCCGTGCCATCCTCAGCAATCATTACCTGCCAACTGGAAACATATAAAAGTCAGTGTTGCTGAGTGAGTTCTAGTTTTATAATAAAACATACTTTTCTTTTGTTAAAACTGTTCATTTCATCCATGCGATCACACATCATACATACACATAGGTAATAGTTATTATCTTTGTCGTTCATTAACTTTCCTTCATTAATTCATTCTTACTTTCATTTGTTCGTTAATCATTACATCTTTTCTTTTCGTCATCACCATGAACTTTACCCTTCATGCTCATGATACTGGGCCTAAGCCTATCATAGACCTTCATTCACGATGCACAACACCTTTGGCCACAGTACATAAGGTAAAGTTCAGGTATACCATTGTCATGTGCTATGCCCTTCATGCTCATGGTACTGGACCTAAGCCTATAATAGACCTTCATCCATGGTGCCCAACATCTCTGGTCACAGTACCTAAGGCAAGCAACAATGGTTTCATATAAATGGTCAATCACAAAGAAGGACCCCGATGTGCATCCTCCTGGGTAGCGAACCTGCACACCATTGGGCTAACACCTTTTAATGGCGTGTCCCGACATACAATGCTTGCAAGACTTTCATTACTTTCATCATTCATTAATGCATGCATTTATCATGTTCCTCTTCTCTTTATCTTTCACTTTACGTACATAATACTTCATCTCGTTTATTAACATTCGTCGTAAAGTCACAGAAAGATAAACATACATCATAATAAGGAACATTAACATACACAGTCATCATCATCATACATGGCAACATCATACATAACATAAATCATTCATAAACATGCAACATCATCATCATCATCCACAACATAACCTCTAAGACCTCAAAAGTCATCTTACATGAACTTATGGGAACTTCCACGTCAAAACTTACATCTGCACTTTCCCCCGAACGTCAGTCATTAAACTATGCTTTTTCTCGGGTGCAACAACCCTATTCGGGCATATGGACACCCTTCAGTCGCATGACCTCCATGCCACTGAACATCATGCGAATGGACCTCATGCAGATGAACACCCATGCGAATGACCTCATGCGGATAGACTCATTGCGGATGAGTCCTATGCGAATAGAACTAATGCGAATGGACCTCATGCGAATGAAACTAATGTGGATGAGCACTTATGTGACTGGACCCTCAGTCGTATGACTCCCCATGCGACTGGCCCTCCAATTCATTAATGTGTATATCAATTCAAACAATCACAAACCTATATAATCTATTCAATATGCGTTACCCAACTCATTAATGAAATATTAAACATTATAAATCACAACCAAACATTATCATTTCATTAAGTACCCAATATTACATAAGTGCAAGACATTCAAGACATATTACATTGAGATCAGGATCTAGGTACATATATGTATCAACAAAGTCCCCCTTGGACCTAGATCTATCTATTGTCTTACATCTTTTATAATTTCCTCAAACTTCTTGTACTTAGCTTCTTTGGTGACTCCTATATTTATATCGAAAGCAAAATAGAGTCGTATTACATTTTGAAATTGTAAAGCTTGTACTATATCTCGTGAGGCATAGAACAGTGGCCACTTGTATAATGTATAAACATCATTTGCTGACAAGTTGGTGAGCCACATTGGGTCAAACACCCTTATGGTTTCCATTGTACCATTTCTATTCAAGACTATCATGGCCTTTCCTGTTCTCCAATCGTAGTTCCACCATTTGAAATATGGAGTGAAGTCCTGTGGCATCTCACGTAGTGGGATCTTTGACATTGTACGTGGTGGACTCTACTTCAACACTACTTTTGGTTTACCAGTTATGGCATCAACCTTAGATCGTTTGATGTACCTCGTTGGTTGTTGAGGTTTGAAGTTGACCCATCTGGTGTGGTACTCCCTCTTTAGAGCTGCTTCAAACCAGCCTGACATCTTACGAGGGTCAGCATATAGCAATTTTAATTTAGCTAACTGGTTAAGCTCAAAACCTGGAAGAGTCTTCAGATCATGTGGGAATCTAAAGTACTTAATTCCCTTCTCACGTTTAACAGCGTAAACGTTAAGGTCTTCAAAATGTGCCCATGCTATGATCCTGCCTGCCACCTTTTGATGCTTCTTGACCTTATACAGTTTGGTGTAGGCAGTTGACGTTGAAGCGCTGCGTTAGGCTCTTATCTCCTCAAAACATGCTGCCCATTCTGCCTTTTTTTATGTTTACTTCAGCATTTGTGGCTTAGGCCTTATCTTTATCCTTTTCGGACTCTTGCTCCATCCTGTCCAGAGTCTCAAAAGTATCACTAACAAGAGTGTCTCCCAGATTGGGAATGGTAGTTCCCTCCTTGTCAGTGTACTGTGGATAGTGTTGAGCAGTGACATCTTCTATCTCAATCTCATTGACATCCTGAAGCTCATCGTCACTCTCTACATTCACAGTCGGGGCATCTTTCACAATCTCTTCAGCATTCAGCTTGAACATTTCGGCTAGCTGCTCATCAGTGAGATTGTGAATGATTTCTCCTTTTTCAGGAGTATACATCACAGATCTCCTTACAATACCTTGCAGATCAAGAATCAACGTCAGTTGAGTCTTGACCTATTGGAGGGGAGCAATATCATATTCATCTCGTTGAAAGTCTGGATCTGCTTGATTTAAACATTCAACACATCAATCAATAGTTAATAATCAAGACATAACCATTTACATTACATATAAACATTCATTTCATAAATTTTATACATGATCCAAATACAAATGCTTTTAAATAACAATAAAACATCTATACATTACTCTTGTCCTGGATCATCGACTCTTCTGCTAATGGGGCTGATGTGGAGGCACCTTGATCTTGTGCTCTTTTGGTCCTCCTTTCACTGGCAGATATGGCACCCGCAGCAGGTGAGTCATCATCATCACCAACATCATCTCCGACATCACCAGCAGCACCAGTATCATCATCACCATCATCATCCTCATCATCACTGTCATCATCACTATCATCCCCATCCCCTTCCTTAATCTTAAGGGGGTCTACCTTGGATCCTTTTAGACGTAGCATGATGGTCTTGTTAGTTGTCTCCAACTCCTCAATCTTCTTTGCTGATAGGGCATTCTGCTCCCGGAGTTGGGCAGAGGTGATCCCAAGGGGTATGATGGTGGTACAACATGGTGGCTTGTGGGGTGGTGGTGGCTGTGGTGTAGATTGGGGGTGGAATAACTGGTGGAGGTGTGGCTGTAGTAGTGGAGGGTGGAGGTGTGGTGGCGATAGTGGGTGGTATGGTAGTGGTGGTAGCTGTGATGGTGGTAGTGGGCGGAGTAGTGGTGGCAGAAGTAGTGGTGGTGGTAATGATGAAGGTGAGTCGTCTCTTTTTCTTCTTCACGTCGTGGGGCTGAGCCATCCTCTTCTTCCTCGATCTTGTCGAGGAGGATGCTCCCCCTAGAGCATGGCTCGGCTGATCGGGAACATACGTGGGATCAGTATCAACCTCTCCTGACCGACGGGGCATTCACCAACCGCCCGGAGCCCCCGTTCTATGGCAACGACTTACTACCCACAGTCCGGGTCAGAGGCTCCTCATCTGACTCCTTCTCCTCACCAGGTATGAATTCCCAGTGGAATCCAGCAGTCTCTGCTACATCTCTAGTGGGGGCAGATGCTGGAGATGCAATATTAGTAGTGGGGCCCCTTGGTTGAGTGGGACCTTCATCTCCAGCATCCCCTGTTGGACCAAAAGAACCAATGAGCCTGATCAGAAAAACCTCTAAGTCTCATAGACATCACAACAACTGCTGAAGACTTGATCAGCTGTTTGACAAAGTCTGAAGATCAACAGCTGAAGACTAAAGTACTGAAGACTTCAACAGCTAAAGACTAAAGTACTGAAGACTTCAACAGCTGAAGAACAAAGTACTGAAGATCAACAGCTGAAGTACAAAGACTGAAGACATTAGCTGATGACAACAGCTGAAGTTCAAGTACAAGTACTGAAACCTTCAGAGTTTGTTACAACAACTGAAGAAGCATCGTTCAGTTGTTGTGATGGTATCCTTTCAGTAGTTTTCTTTTTGTTTCAGTATTTGTAAAATGACTGAAGAGCATGTTCTTCAGTCGTTGTAGTTTCAGTAGTTTTCTTTTCAGTAGTTGTAGTGATAGTTAACACTTAGCATTTTTGTAAGAAGATGTCAGCTGTTTGACATCTTCAGTAGTTGTGTTAACTATTAGTAGTTTGAATAAATTCTGTTAGATGTCACTATCAAGTGACATCAGCAGACGTCACACTCCTATATAAGAGGTGTTGACCTAATTGTATTTGTGACATTCTGTTACCATGAAAGCGAAATTGAATGAAATATATTTTGCAGAATTCTTTCTGTCTATAACCGTTTGTTCTTACCTTGAATATCTTTTGTGTTCTTGTGAATTGGCTAATTCATGTTTGTTCTCCGCTGCTATACAATCAAATCAATCAAACGTAGATCATGATCCTAACAAATGGTATCAGAGCAGGTTAATCACTGATCGATCTAACAGTTGATCATTGAAACTGCTATTTGATATCTATGTTTGATTGAATTAGCTTATTTGCAAGAACTGGTTATAGATTATTGATTTTCTACCGCTTCCGTTTATTATTTTGAGATCTCTCTTTGTTAGATTTGGTTTGTTGTGTTTTGTTCTAAATCTGTTATAACTTAATTGAATTTGGTTGAATCTGAGATGACTACTCCTTCTAATGACCCTCATAATACCGGTTCCTCAACCAAGCCTCTGATGCTGGTTAGGACTGAGTATAACATATGGCAACGAAGGATGCTTCATCACCTGTCTGTTAACAGTTCAGGTTGTTGGACATCTGTGGTATATGGACCACATAAGCCTATGGTGAACAATCCGGAAACCAATCAAATGGTTCTGAAGAAGAAGGAACAATACTCAGATGAAGATTGGAAACTGTTTGAGATTGATGCTAAAGCCCATGGAATTCTGGCCATGGCACTGCCGAATGAAATCTATTCAGGGCTTATGCATCATGAAACTGCTCATGACCTCTGGAATGCACTGAAGGAACAATTCGGTGGAACTGATGAGGTCTTAGCAAACAACAGAGAAATCCTCATCCAACAATTGAGACATTCTCTCATAGAAAGGGTGAGACACTGACTCAACAGTTTGAGCGTTTTTCTTGTTTGATCTCTAAGCTGAAAATGGTGGAAACAGGAATACACCAACAACCAGATGAATAACAGATTCCTCAGATCACTGCCTGAGAGATGGGAACATACACTATTGTCCTACGCTCTAGTGCAAATCTGGATAGCCTATCTCTCACCCAACTTCATGGGAAACTGCTTACATTCAAAAGAGAGATAGAGCAGAAAAGGAAACTGTCATCATCAGGAAAGCTCACTGATGACTTTGTACCAGGGACACTGCCTTGGTTGGTCATGAGTTAGAATATGCTGCATCTGAAAGCAATTATGATGAGCATATTGATTCTCTTCAAACAGTTCTGATCATGCATTTGTTGGTATTGATAGTCATTCTGGCAGTAATAGTGACAATCTATGCTTTATCATGGATGATCTGAAGGGAATTGCTGATGATGATTTAGAAGAGATGGATATTCTAAGCCAAATGGCCTTAGTTGATATCAGATCTCAAAAGTTCTACAAGAGAACTGGCAGGAAATTTCCTGGACTCTCTGGCAAAACCAAAGTTGGTTTTGACAAGAGTAAGTTGAGGTGTCACAAATGCCAAAGGCTTGGACACTTTGCAAGAGAATGTAGATCAACTGGATCTAACTCTTCTGCACCCTTTGTGACTTTTCCTGGCACCTGTCTACAAAACAGAGGGCAACATCCTGCTGGTTCTGGTCATCAATCACATCCTGTATCTCCTGCATACTTTGTCCCCCAGGGTCCAATGTCATATCCTTTTCCCTGCTATTACTTGCCTCAGCCAAATCCGGTTCAAGCTCCAATTGCACAACAACCACATGCATTACCTGAACCTCAACCTTCCCAATCTCATCAACAAACTCAACCTCAAAAACACAGCTTTTTCACCCCAGGAGTTGTTGACTGGAGCAGTTTACCAGATGATTTGTCTGGTCATGAACAAGTTCTCTGGTGCTGGTCAACATGGTGGTGACAGTCCTTTTGGAAATCTAGCTCTTATGGCTTTGGAGTCTGCTGATACTTCATCCTCTAATGCCTCTACACCACAGGTATCACAGTTATCCTCTGAGGCAAAAGCCAAACTATGTTCTAAAACATGCATAGCCGCATTTGCATCTATTAGAGAAGCAAATGTAGCTTTAATTAACAAGAACATTGAGCTAGAACAAACAATTTCCAAAAGCAAAGCTGAATTTGAGTCTGTGATTAATGATAAGAATGATGAGATTTACAAACTTAAATGCCAAATCACTGATGATAAGGCTAGGGAAGAGATACTTCTAGAGAAGTACAAAGACCTCAAAGAAACACTTGCAACTACCCAGGTAGAGTGTGATCGATGGGTAAATTCTTGCAAGGGTTTTGAAATGCTTCTTAGTAAGAAATCTGCTTCCAATGTGAAGTTTGGCATTGGTTATAATCACACTGCTCCTCCTACAGACTTTACTCCCAGAGCAAAGGTAGAATCTGATGGTGAAAGCAATAACCAATCCTTTTCATCATGTGATCTACTATCTGATACAACACCATCAGAAGTAGAAGTCAGCATTAATTCCTCTCAGAAACTATCAGCTGATGTTGATGGTTCAAATGCTGACACTCACATGATCACAAAGTTGATCACTCCAAGTGATATTTCACAAAGTACTGAAAGTACTAAAAAGAATGTCATAACACCTAGAGAACAAGCCCAAACTACTACATGTACTAAAGGAAAGAAAACTTCTAGTACTGATAGCAAACTGCTGAAGAACAAGTCTTCAGTAGTTTCATCTTCTTCAGCAGATGATCAACTTAAGATGAAGAAAAAGCCATGTGAAATATGTAGCTTATTCAATCATCTTACTGATGATTGCTGGTTAAAAAGGGCTCCAAACTCAAACATAATGAAAACATTAAAGAGAAAATGGATAAAATGAAAACTGAGTTTGAAATCAAATTTGTACCAGCAACATCAAAACCTGTAACCCCAAAATCAAAAAGAAATCCAAAAAGAAAGGGGTTAAACAGGCAACAGCTGAGGTTGCTCAAAGAGAGATGGTACAACACAGGAACCCATCCAACTCAAGCACTAATGTGTCTGATGAGCTGAAGGCTTTATCACAAAATCAAACAAACTTGTTATGATGATTCAACATCTATTGGGGAGAGTCAACCAATTAGATGCTCCTGTGTTGAAACCACAGAGAAGAAAATCCATGCCAAGGAATCTTCTTCTTCACCATCTCCATCCCCTCAGGCTGTTATTCATAGCAAGTCTGTTAGTTTACCATCTGTTGATGTGAATAGACCCAAAACCAAAACGTTTTGGGTCTCAAAAACTAACTAATTGTTTATGATTGTAGGGTTCTCAACATGCCAAAGTAGCATCTGGTATGTAGACAGTGGGGATCTATGCATATGACAGGGAACAACTCTCTTTCATGACTACTCTCAAGGAAAAAATGGGGTTTGTTTCTTTTGGCAATGATGCTAAGGGTTACATCATTGGAAAAGGCCTTGTCTCCAATGGAGAAATAAAGTTTGATGATGTTAATCATGTGGAAAATCTCAAGTACAATCTCTTGGGTGTCAGTCAAATGTGTGATAAAGGCCATGTTGCTCTTTTCACCAGTCAGAACTGCAGGATTCTGTCATCCAAAGTTCTGAATTTGATTGATAAGGTGTTGGATGATCACACTCTCCTGAGGGCCAACAGGACAGGAAGAGTGTATGCCTTAGATTTCCAAGAAAATAAATCTCAGAGGACCATCCTTGCCTATTTTCCAAAGCCTCTCCTCAAGAATCTAAACTGTGGCACAAAGGCTGGGTAATGTTATTTCAAAAACATGAATCAGCTGATCCACAATAGTTTAGTGAGAGGTTTACCAATAAAGGAGTTCCACTGTGATGAAACCTGCACTGCTTGTTTTAAAAGGAAAACAACACAAAGTCTCATTTCCTCCTATTGAAGAGCCTAAGTCCACTGCCTGCTTGCAACTACTGCATATGGATCTAATTGGTCCTGTGAGAGTGATGAGCATGGCAAAGAAGAAATACTGTCTGGTAATTGTGGATGATTACTCCAGATTTGTATGGACTTTCTTTCTACATTCAAAGGATGAGGTTGCTCAGAAGATTATCAACTTTGTGTTGTATATTGAGAAGCAGTATTCCCTTTCAGTCAAGTGTATAAGGAGTGACAATGGAACTGAATTCAGAAACCATACACTTGATGAATTTTATCTTTCAAAGGGAATCAAAAGACAGTTTAGCATCCCAAGGACTCCAGAACAAAATGGAGTAGTGGAGAGAAAGAACAGGACCCTAATTGAAGCTGCAAGGTCTATGTTGGCTGACTCTGGTTTGCCACTGACCTTTTGGGCTGAAGCTGTTAACACAACTTGCTATGTGTAGAATAGAGCCTTAGTAAATCAGAGGTTGATGAAGACTCCATATGAAGTTCTACATCACTTGGCTCCTCTAATTTCATTTTTCAGAGCATTTGGGTGTCCCTGTTTTATTCTCAACACAAAGGATCAACTCAAAAATTTGATCCTAAGGTGGATGCAGGGTTTTTTGTTGGTTATTCATCTACTTGCAAAGCATACAGAGTCTTCAACTGCAGAACAAAGATAGTTGAAGAGACTTTGCATGTGAAGTTAATGAATCTCCAATGGACAAGATTCCACAAAACCCTGTGGAGTTGTTGATTTGGACATACTGCAATATGTTCCTTATCAACCTCTAGTTGTTGCAGACCATGTGGTTAAATCATCTTCTGCAGCATGTCTTCCACCTGGTGGTATGATGATGATGATGATAAATCAATACTCACCTATTCAAGTTTAGTGACCAACTACCTGAGTCTGCTAAACTTGATGTTCTTGTAGCTTCAGCAGTTCAATCCACAACAAATGCTGATGAGATTTCTGATTCCTCTACATCTTTGAGTTACCATCAAATTCTTGGTTTCAAGAGTCTGCATCAACATCTGCTGCTGCTGAAGGTTCTACAAACACTTGCACAGATATCATTGTTTATCAAGAGCTGAAGAATCACCCAATGTCACAAATCATTGGTGATATCAATGCTGGAGTTTCAACAAGAAGTCATTGTCTAACTTCTGCTTTTATGCTCTCTTCATCAGTCAGCTAGAGCCAAAGAACTATCATGTTGCTTAAGAGACAATGGATGGGTTGAAGCCATGCAGCTTGAGCTACTTCAGTTCAAGAAACAGCAAGTGTGGGAACTGGTTCCTCTACCCCAGGTAAGTGTGCAATAGGCACTAAATGGGTGTTTAGGAATAAAACTGATTAAAATGGGCTTATTGTTAAGAACAAGGCTAGATTGGTGGTACAGGGGTTCTCACAAGAAGAAGGTATTAATTATGATGAAACCTTTGCCCCTGTAGCAGACTAGAGGCAATTAGATTGTTCTTAGCCTATGCTGCATTCCACCATCTTAAAGTTTTTCAAATGGATGTCAAAAGTGCATTTTTATATAGCAAAATAAAAGAAGAAGTTTATGTGTGTCAACCACCAGGTTTTGAGGACAATAAATATCCTGAATGGGTGTATAAACTTGATAAGGCTCTTTATGGGTTGAAACAAGCTCCTAGAGCCTGGTATGAGACCCTTTCCACTTTTCTTCTCAAGAATAATTTCACTAGAGGCTCCATAGATAAAACTTTGTTTATTAAGAAGGTGGATCAGCATAAGCTACTTGTTCAAATTTATGTTGATGATATTATTTTTTGAATCCTCTAATCCCAGTTGTGTGATGATTTTACCAAATTAATGAAAAAGAGGTTTGAAATGAGTGCAATTGGAGAATTACAGTTCTTTCTAGGATTGCAGATCAAACAAAAGGATGATGGAACCTTTATTCATCAGTCCAAATATACAAAAGATCTTTTGAATAAGTTTGATTTACAAAATTGTAAGCCCTGTTCTACTCCCATGTGCAACACCACACAACTGGATGCGGATTAGAAAGGTAAAGCTGTTGATGAAACACTTTACAGATGTATGATT